>CM056555.1:19836395-20251395 GCA_029721515.1 Synanceia verrucosa
CTTTCAGCCATAGAAACCATGATGGTCCAGTCCTCCCATACAAAGTATAAAGACATTGTTCATATCTGTTCATTGTCTTTGTCAGTGCAGTTCTTGTCCAGTGTTTTTTTTTTTTAAAAGTGCATTGTTTCTTCAGTAAGACTTCACTTTGGGCGCCATCATGAGCTGACAACCACTGCTCACATGTGTCATGACTTTCTGTTTGAGCTGGGCTACCTGCTCCCTCAGCACTGAAGCCGTGTTTGACAGTCCGGCGTTGTCCGTTTTCAGCACCTTCACCTTGTCCTCAAGGCGAGAGATGCGCTCCAATTTGCGCCTCCGACACTTTGAGGCTGCAAGCCGGTTCCTCAGCCTTTTGCGCTCGGCTTTCATCCGATCCTGGTTCTCCAAATCGATGGGAGACATCGGCGGAGACCCGTCGCTGCTCTGCATATCTGGGACCGTCTGGGGCTCCTCTTTCAACCCACCGAACCGCTGCGTGTGGATGCCCGCGCCGGCCAGAGAGTGCTGGAAGTGATGAGATCCGTGCGCAATGGCCTGGGGATGCTGGTACTGGTGGTGCGGCAAGTAGCTGATGGTGGTGGAGGGGTAGCTGGACGCAGAGGACAGACTGGGGTTGGTGGAGCAGCTGTTCAGGGTGGTGTACTCGAGCGCTTCTGGCTGCATGGACGAGCCGAACACCGAGGCTGGAGCAGAGCACACCACACCGCCGGGGACGCCACAGGCAACGCCGCCGATGGACACGTTTGGAGGCGCCATCTGGTTCATCTTGTGCAGGTCGTCGAGTGCTTTAACAAAACCTTCAGCAAAGCCCTCCTGCTCCTCTGTGATCCCACGGTTGTAAAGGTACTGGGCAGGCGTCGGCGTGGTAGTGATAACCCCGTTGCTGTTCTGGATGATCAGGCGCTCCAGTTCCGGAGAGGCGAGCTTCAGCGAGCCCACGTCCGTCGTGCCGGTCGCTGAATAGAAATCACCGTCGGCGCGCAGGTGCTGTGACTTGAAGTTTGAGCTCCGGTATGAGTCGGAGAAGTTCAAGTTCATATTCTGCTTTAGCAGCTTGTAGTCTGGCAGGGCTGCGCCTGGATGGCCATAAGCAGAGAGAAACGAGTCGTCATAAAAAGGCTGTTCCATTATTGTGGACATATTTCAAATTAGACAGTCAAATACAAGAGTGCGCTGTACAGATGCCGCGTGGACACCGAGGCTTTTAGTGTCCCAATTGATTCAATCTCCAGCACAAAAGTCCCGCTGTATTATTATACTGAAGACCAAAGCTACCAAAAACAAGAGCAAAACTTCCAAAATAGTGGAACTGTACTGTACTGTACCAAGTCGTCGATTTGTACCTTTTAGTAGAATTCAAAGTGGGGTCCAGTGACTAATTCAGGTGTTTTGGTTCCACTCGTGTGTAGGGGAGTCTTTTCAGTCTAAACTCCACTCCTGTTCCCCCTCCAATGACAGACGGCCGTGCTGCTCAGCGCTACTTGTATCCCGCACTGACCGACCTGCTGATTGGTTGTTTCCTCCGTGGTTCCCGCCTCCAGGCTCTCTCTCTCTCTCTCTCTCACACACACACACACACGCACACAAACGCTTGATGACGTTGTTGCCAGGAACAAGGGCCGTAAACAAGACGAGGCCTATTCGGCGTGGAGGGCAAGACAACCCAAGTACACATATAAAGTAGGTGCAAGTGTACATCCACACTGCGTCGGTATTTATTTTTGAAGTCAGTTTCAGTCTGTCTCAAAGACATACAAAACACAATGAGCTGTTCCCGACTGTGCGCTTACTGGGACACGTAAACACTGAACAATAAACCCCATCGGTAAGGAGATGTCTGTGTAGTGTGTTGCTGAGTCATGCAGTTCCAAACTGATATCGGACGGTCCATATTTGGGTATCCTGGCACGGCAGTTCCTCCCCGAGAGGAGCGGGAAGCCAATCCCATCCTGGCTCGCTTCCAGCTCTCTGGGATGGAGGAGGAGGAGGATGCACTGCTACCTTCATTCGCCCCGCAGGCAGGGAGAGGCGTGATGCCTTCAAAAATACACGAATTAGGCCTATAATGGGTGTCTGGCAAAGGAAGGCGTAGCCTATGCATGAGGGCACAAATTAATTCACAAATTTATTAGACCACCACCCAGTGTAACTTGTTTGTTGACCTAAATTAACAGCACTGTCCACCAGTATGTGTAAGCTCTTTAATAAAACAAAAAAAACCTCTTGATAATTATTGTTTTTAATCCATGAATTTTCAAATTTAGTGTTTTAGAAAAAAAAGCAGAAAAAAATAGCAAAGCAAGTTTTTTTTTTTTTTTTACTGAGATGCCAGATTACAGGTATTTACCCTCATTCTTGAACAAAAGAAATAGCTTTAGTGGTTATATGTTATTCTTGATTCATTTCTGACTTCTGAAATTTGGGTATAAAAAGGTGAATTCAGTTTGAAATTCCTCACTCCTGTTCAAAATGGTGATGTGTAGGGAGCTCAGTGAGAAAGAAAGAGTCTCAATTAAAGCACCTCATGATGCTGGATGGTCTTTGAGACAAATAGGGTAGGTGGTCTAATCCATTTGTTAAACACTGTGTATAGGGATTAAGAGATAGTATTCATGAAACGACTTCAGTTTTTCTCACCAGAAGCTACACCTTTAATTAATATTGTAACAATAAGGTAGTTGTGTCTTTAAACATTTAAAATATCAGTAATTGGAGTCCATCCATTTGGTATGTTTTTCTCCTCCTCCTCTATGTTTTTTTTAAATTGCACTGAACTGGATAGGGTGTCATATACAGTAGAAACGAAGGGGGCGTAAACAAATTTTGGAGCCTTTAAGGTGTGTAAGAGTAAAGACATGACCTCTGGACTGAACACCTGGTTGCTAGAAAGATGCCTTTGTCTTCTTCATATGGTAATAATGACCTCTGAATCACTTCCCAGAGGGCCATGCGCCCACGCACATTCATATCGTCTAGTTCGACTTTCCAACCTTCTGCTTACACCTCTCCTCAGGTCATGTTTGTGTGTGTGTGTGTGTTTTCCATCTATTTTTCAATCTAGCACTCTCTCTCAAATGTATTAATTTCACTAGAGGATACCGCTATTATTAACTGAAGAGGTGTCTTTGTATATTCAATTAAGAATATTATTGTTCACCCAAAATTAAAAGTAATTCTCAATAAACACATACCATATAAGCTGTAACATTAAACCGAGTAGTAAACTCTGTGGATAAAAGAGTATTTTTTTAATATTTTGTCCTGTGTTTAACGGTAGAGTCATCTGCCAGTCTGCAGACATGAGAGATGACAGCGACAACACACTCAGGGCTCAGGTATTTACTGAACTCAAGCTGCGATTGTTGTGTGTAGAAATTTCCTGACATTTTACAAATTAAAGAGATACTCTGGTGTTTTAGTACTGAACTCTATACACTCTTAACTGAACAGAAAAAAATAGTTTTAGGGGTTGTATGTTATTCATGATTAATTTCTGACTTCTCAGAGAATTCCAGTGTACTTATTATAAATTAAATCATTTCATGATGCTGGATGGTCTTTTAAACATCCAGCATCATGAAAGGCAGGTGGTCTGATAAATTTAATCTACACTAAAATAGGATAGTCAAAAGGAATGGATTAAAAAATCTGAGATATTTAGACTTTTAGTCTCCAATTCATGTTGCACTCCATGATGCAATTCAACAGCATCTACAATAACATTGATGTATATGTTTAGTGGTCATTAAAATTTCGACAGTTTTGACATTTGATAGTGAATTTGGTTTTAAACCGAGTTTCCCTATGTAATAAGACCAGGCTGACCTTCGAACCCTTGCCATCACCTTATGCCTGCAATGATAAATCAGGTACCAGTATCTTTACTCCTCACCAGACGTGTTGCATGTTTTCCGTAGCATCACAAGCATTTAACACATTTTTTTTTACAATAACTGAAGCAACATCCGCATCCTGTGTTTGGCCTTTCGTTTCGCTGTGGTCATTTTGGGCCTAGCTCCTCCCACTGAAACAGTGGTCTGATGTGTCGGTCACAGTGAGAGGAAACGTCAGGGGGAAACAGAGAAACAGAAGTAGTTTCGGGGAAAGAAAGTGAAGTATCACTCAGTGGTCAGTTCCAGTTTCAGTGTGACCTCATCCACTTTACTAAAGTGTGACCTCTTGTCTTATGTGCTGTTATAACTGTTTCCTTCTAATTAGCTCACACATAGGAAGTGATTCTTTCTTTTTTTCAACTTTTTTTTATTGGGTTTTGCAGATGTATACAATTGCATTAAGACATGTACAGAGTTGAGTATATATTTTTTCTTTTTTAGAAAAACAGAATAAGAAAGTGGTCACTGAAGTATTGTTGCCTACCCGAACAATGCACATAAAACCAGAACAACCACAAAAAAAAACCCCAAAACAAAACAACAACAGACATCCCATTGGAGTAGTCACTTACAACCCTCATCATAACAGAAATAACATATCTATCTCTATATGCGACTTCAGTTGTATCAGCCAGAGTATAAGATATATCTTCTTAAAATGAAGGGAAAAAAGACGAGAAAAGAGGGAAAGAAAAGAAAAAGAAAGGAAAGAAAGGAAGAAAAAAGACTACGTTCGCTAACCAATTATCCTCCTAGTGCAATGCTTACTTAATTTGGTTGTTATGTTCACTTTGCAATTATTTTCAGTGTTCGCTCGTATCACAGTGGCGATGCAGGGAGGTTAAAAACATTTTAAGATAATTCACACGTGGAACCAAGGCAAGGCATTTATTTTAAAAACAACTTTTCTATTTTCAAGGTGTGAAACTTTTGTAGTGTTTACTTAAATAGCTTGTTGTATTGGCTTTTTTATTATTTAGTTATTTATTTGCTTGCTATTGTATGTGTATAGGTATCTACATATATGGATGAATTTATTTATTTATTTATTGTTTATGTTTTGTCTTCACTGAAGCAGTTGGTAACTGTAATGACTGTACATAAAAACACATTGGTGGATGTTTGTATCTAGAGAGGGCTTAGCACAGATGGTGGTGACTGGGTTGGGGTTTGTTTGTTGGGAGTGAGTTTTCTGTACTGTTGTACTATTGGAAAATAAAAATAAAATGTTAATCATAAAAAAAGATATATCTTCTTAACAAAGTGGAGGAATGGACCCCATAATTTCCCAAATTTACTGAAGCAGCCAATTAAAGACAGTCTGATTTTCTCCAGTTTAAGAAAATAAATGATGTCTCTAATCCAGGGGGAATGACAGGGCGGTGCCGATGATTTCCAATTAGTTACAATTAATCTTCTGGCTAACAGGGTAGCAAATGCAAGTATGTCCTTTTTGGACTTAGTGAGGGAAAGAGGAGCAACCAAATAATGCACTCGGCTAATGCCGAGTGCATTATTTGGGCATTTGGCTTTATTATTTGGGCATTTGGCTTTATTTTTTCTCTGACAAGGTATTAAAAATCTCAGTCCAATAATTGTATAGAGATGGACATTGCCAGAGTGTATGTATTACGTTCACAGGAGATTACTGACACCAATCACAAGCTGGAGTTACACCACCATAAACCTTAGCCAGTAGAGCCTTAGTATAAGAAATAACTTTGCGCTGAATTAGACTTTCTTGCACAAATGGAGGATTTGTGTACCTTCTCAAAATCCCTGTCCAGATTTCCTCTCATATTGCCCCACCTAGGACCTCTTCCCAGAGTGACTTGATTAAGTCTAGGGTCTCTGAACATAAAAGATAGAGCCTTTAAGAGTAGGGATTGGTGTCAAGAAATTATCCAAAGCTGAGTCAGAAGGTAAATAAGGAAAGCTAGGAAATATGTCATGAACAAAGCCGCAGACTTGAAAATATCTAAAGAAATGTTGTTTAGGATGAGAGGATTTATCCATCTATCTGAGTTGCTGAAAAGTGGCAAACCATTGTTAATATACAGGTCTTTGAAGTTATGAATACCAAAATTTGCCCACAATAAGAAACACTATTCAGGAGGGAAGGAGGAAAAACATGGTTAGTTGCTCGTAGTGCATAAATGGAGAATGTCTGTATGTCAAAGTAGCGCTTAAACTGGACCCATATCCTAAGTGAGGCCTGAACAATCACATTTTTTGGTGTAGGGAAAGGTGGAGGAGCAGATAGGGGAGTGCACTAAGACTTTCAGGGAGACTGAATTTGCTGAACTTGCCCCTATAATCAACCATGCTGAGGGAGAATCAAAAGCCTCATATTGAAGCCAGTACTTAAGAATATTGGTGGCCCAATAATAGAACCTAAGATTTGGCAGGGCCAGCCCTCCCAGTGGCTTCGGTCTTTACAAATATTGTTTGCGCAGCCGAGGAACTTTCTTATTCCAAATGAATTCTGAAATCAGGCTATCTAGTTTATGGAAAAAAGACTGAGGGAGGAAGAGTGGTATGCACTGAAACAAGTAGGAGAGTCTTGGGAGTATATTCATTTAACCGAGTTGACACGTGCAATCAAAGACAGATAATCAGGGACCATCATTCAAAATCTTTCTGAATTCGGGTCAATAGGGGAGCAAAGTTAGCCTTGTAGAGGTCTTCAAATTTCTGTGTAACATGGACTCCAAGATATACAAATATATAAAGGGCAACTTTGAAGGAGAAATTTTCTGAGGGGTACCATCTTAGCAGCGGAGTTAATGGGAAATATCTCGCTGTTGTTTAAATTCAATTTGTATCCAGATATTTGACCAAACGAATGAAGGGTGGCAAGAGCAGCGGGAAATGAGACAGGCAGGTTGGATTCATAAAAGGAGGTCATCTGCAAAAAGGGAAACTCTCAGCTGAGTGTCATTTCTAAATATGCCTGTAATAAGGGAGTTGGACTGAAGGGCTATCAAGAGTGGTTAAGTGGCGATTGCGAATAATAGGGGGCTCAGAGGGAAGCCCTGTCCAATAGAGCAGTAAATATTATAAATATAGAGGCAAAAATATTCTGACTGGACATTATTTGTCCTGATTGAGGTTTGTGGGGCTGAATAAAGCAACTTGATCCATGAAATAAAATTATTCTTAAAACCAAATTTCTCCAAGGCATAAAAGAGGTAATCCCACTCACCTCTATCGAATGCCTTTTCGACATCTAACGATATCACAGCTTCGTGAGTGTTAGGAGACATTATAAAGTACATTGAACAAATATCTAAGATTAGAGAAAGAGTGCCTACTTCTAATGAACCCTGTTTGGTCCAGGGTAATTAAGGAAGGTAGGAAGGATTCCAGGCATAGAGCTAATAATTTGGATAACAATTTAAAATATCATATAACATATCCAAAAACAAGGAGGCAAGTTTGTGGCAAAACTTTTTAAAAAATTCAGAGAGAAAGCCATCTGACCACAGGCCCATTTTGCAGTGATGATGCAGCTCACTCTTCTGCAGCTGGTTGAGCAAGCAAGGGAATGTCCAGATTTTCAAAAAAGGCATCATATAAAATTCCTTAAACACATTCATTTCAGTGGATTCTGTGGTATTACGTGAGTTAGTACGAATTTGTGGTATAAGATGAGAAGTTGATGCTTGACATAAGTGGTGTGCTAACAGTTTGCTAGCCTTATCTCCATGTTCATAGAACTGGGACCTTGTTTGTAAGAGAAGTTCAATGGTACGTTGTGATGTCAGAGCATCAAATTCTGCCTGTAAACAGAGATGCTCTTTATAAGAATAGCATACATGTAGAATTAAAGTTCTCAAAGCTTACACTCATAGAAATAGGGGCATGGTCAGAAATAACAATAGCATCATATTTAGTCCATACCGATGAGAGAGAGCTGTCTTTTATCAACCAGAAAACAGTCAGTACGGGTGAAAGTGTGATGAACATGAGAAAAAATTAATATACCTCCATAAAGGACTGAATTACTTTAGCCTTCTTGGATGGAGCGCAAACTCTGGGGGAAGAATGATCCAGGTTAGGGTCAAGCAAGCAAATAAAGTCTCCACCTTGTATTAAGTGGTGTGATGTCAAATGAGGGAGATTTAGAAAAAGACGTTTAAAAAAGGCATCATCGTCATAATTGGGAGCATAAATATCAGCCAAGACCACACTGGTGTTATGAATCTGGCCAACAACTACTGTATAACAAATCCACCATAAGGATCATTATTTAATGTACAAAGGGAACAACTTATGTAGCAAGCTAGATGTACCCCTTGAAATGAGGGATGATAAATCTGACTTACCCATCCCCTCTTCAATTTAGAGTGGTCCAGGACTTTGAGGTGGGTCTCCTGCAAGAACATTATGAGTGTTAAGTTTGTTCTTAAAGGGCTCCAAAGCTGCCACAATCTCTCTTTTAACTGCTACTGAGATGGTGGTTTCAAACTTACTGAGGATGTCCAAGCACATTTTGTCCATCATCTCCCTCATGTTCAGCAACAGACATGACATTGGCATTGACATTAGCATCTGTCTGATCTGGGGGTTGTGGCTCACTTGGTAGCTGGTGCTTGCCGCAGAACATTTTAGTAGCGTTGTCTTTCCCTCGGTTTACCATCACAAAGTGTGAAAAAAGTGAAAAAATATAGCGAAAGGCATCAATATTGGAGCTTAATGCCGGCAAAAGAATAGAAAAGTGTAATTTGGGAGCGTGAAAAATTCACATTACAGCGGAGCCCCCTTGACATGCCTCCTACATCTTCCACGTTCCCACAGCGCCCCCCGAAGTGATTCTAACCCCTAATTTTCATTGGATGCAGAACGATGCCAACGTCCATCAAAGTCCAACATCCACCATCCATCAGTATGCACCAGATCCACCTGCTGTGGCTCCGCCGAACAGCTGGAATCACGAGAACAAGATCTCACTAACTAACTCTAATTAAGGTATAAATTGCATGATATAGCGGGTTAAAGTGGAGTGTCAGTGAAAGAGAACCACCCTGTGTCCACTGAGTAGAAGGAAATCGATTATAGATCTGCCGCGAACACAGATTATTTTATTTTGCAAATAAACCGGATGTTTTATTTTGTGTCTGTACACAACTTCCTGTCAACGTCCGACAAAAATAGAAGGTCTGTTGATTTGTTTCGGCAGGCTTTGGCACGTCAACAGCGTTCCATGTTCAGTGGAAATTGACACATTGATTTGAATGGACAAGTATGGGGCCCGACAAAACGTTGGCGTCGTTCCGCATCTAGTGGAAATTAGGTGTTAGAAACATTTCATTTGCTTTATAAATTGTTAGCCAGCTGTTTTCTCTTTCTTTTGCCAAGACAGATTGAGTGAGGACAATATAAAAGCAGTTCTTTGCTTATCATTGCTTCAAATGTGAATGCACTGGAAACTCTACGATGACACGAGACCCTTAATTGGCTTTGAGGCGCTGAACAATTTCTTGCTCGCATGCGCATGATTGCATGCGGCTATGCACCAGAATTTGCAGGCGCACAGTTTGAACACCTCATACATGCAATTCTGTCACTTTCTGTGAGTGCTGCCGTGATTCAGGTCGACAGTGGGGCAAATAAAGAACAAAAGCAGTGCTAGAAATGTGACAAGAAAGAAACATGGAAGCAGTAGAGAAGGTGTTCAGGTGTGATTACACATGCGAGCCAAAGACACTTTTTTTGCAGTTCTTCATTGGCTAGGAAATGATTGAATTTGTCACTGTGCTGTACAAGTGTATAATTGATCAGTATATAATGTCAAAAGCAGATCCGATCTCTTTTCAGTTACTATACTGAGAAATCAATGATCTGAAACCAGCCAGGAGTGATGACAGAGCTGGTTTTACCACAGAGGGGCATGAATTGCTCAATCATTAAGTAATTTTCAGGCTTTCTTTACAAGGAAATAAGCTCAATCAAAACAGTGATCTAGATATGTAAGATTAGGTTGTATACATAATTAGACAAAAAAAATCTTGTTTTTCCTTCAAAAACAAAACTTGAGTGAGAAAAGGACAAGACTGAAGAATGCCTGAAAACCGCTGATGTTCATTTGGCTTTCATCATGACTTTAACTCCCTCCTCCCCTTTTCGCCCTCCTACCACAACCTCTGCAGCTTATTCAGACACTAAAACACTGGTCGGCTTTATTAAATGAACCAGAAGTAACATCTCTCCTGCCTCTCTGGCAAGGTCTTCCGCGCTGGAAGCTTGATGACCTGGAAGCGGCCTGTAGGTGTGGTGA
Source organism: Synanceia verrucosa (assembly GCA_029721515.1). Classification (NCBI taxonomy): domain Eukaryota; kingdom Metazoa; phylum Chordata; class Actinopteri; order Perciformes; family Synanceiidae; genus Synanceia; species Synanceia verrucosa. Next base: position 19,846,572 of record CM056555.1, read on the forward strand.
GTCAGGTAGGGGTGTTCGTCGGGGCAAAAAGCTGGCTGTCCCTGCGAGGAAAGAACAGCTCAATCCCTCACACAGCAGAATATTAAATCAGAAGACTGTTAGTCAGTCTTTAAGGAGTGTGTAGGTCACTTAAATTAATGTTAACAAGCAACCATTGTCAATCCTGATTTCACCCTCCTCCTCCCCCCAGAAACTGAATCCCGTCCCTGCACCAAAAGCCTTTTTTTTCCGTCTTCCCCCTCATCGTTATTTGGCTGCCTGTGGGAAATTAAACCGCCTTGTGCATGTAATCGCTTTAATGAAGGCATGTTTAATACTCATGCTCATATTCCCCGTCTGTAGCTTCCACATAGTGCCAAGGAGCCTTGTAGCGACGAGAGACCTTTAGCACAAGGCAGGATGATTGCTAGGGCCAAATGAGTGTGGCAGGAAAAGACAGTCGGACCAAGCTGTCCCCCCAGGCCGACATAACGCATATGGAGCTGTCCTTCCCACTTCCCCTCCATCTACACGCATGTTTAAACTCCCTGTCATTCTGCCAGTCTGTAAAAAAGGCCAACAGCAAGAAGTTGGGGTTTAATTAGGTCTAATCAGATTTTTCATGCTCATTTGGTTTGTTAATTGAGCTGGCTCATTGTTGTTTTTTTTGGTCTGAAAAAGACAAAAACTTAATTATGAGTGGGGGATGTCAGTGGTGTTAATAGGGAGGCTAGCTATTGTTTTCATATATTTCCGTCTCTCTGAGACGGTAGAGTTTTTTTCATGCTGTTGCTTAATTCTCCAGTACTTATCTTTGACCACACAATGCCAGGCCTCCACTCTATAGTCAGGATTGTTGGATGTTGTTTGGAGTTGCCTACTCACTGCAGTACTATTCAGCCCCTTTCACACTGCATGAAGGGTTGACGAGGTATATTGACGTGGGTCGAAGGGTGGGTTGAACAGCTCGGATCGGATCGGCTGCAGCGTGAAAGGCGAGCTGTGTCGACCCGCATCGACCCGCTATTTACCCAGTGCCGCTGATGTACCTGCATGTTGGGTTCTGATTTAGTCACTGGTCAGCCAGTGTGAAAGCATCCTAATGCCGAGCCGAGGCGTGTCGACCTGGGTTAAAAAAATCCTGCCTCACTAATTTCAGTGTGAAAGGGATATTTGACAGTTATATCACAATTCTGACTGTTCCACTTGTTTCAATCAATTATATAGCAGCAAGACTTAGTTTTGGCATACTAACATTTTCTAATTAGCACTAACATGTAATACAGCTGATGGGAATGTCACTATCCAAGTTTTGCAGGTATTTGGTTATAAACTGCTAGTGGCACTCTATTAAGTCATTAGGATTCATCCGTAAGGGTCCATGAATATCTGCACAAAATTCCATGTCACTCCATCCAATTGTTAGATATTTCTGGCTTTCTGATAAAAAAAAAAGAAAATAAACACTCCTTATGGCTCTTATGTGAGAATAATACTACAAAAAAATGTACAGAAGAGTCCCACACCATTCATAGAATGGTGTTAAATGAGTGTAATTGTAAACAACAGAGGTGAGTAAGAAGCCAAATACTCCATTTTCTGCAAATGCACCCAAACAAGATGCATCACATGTCTGCTGTGAAACTATGAGGGCTGAATACTGTAAGTGACTAAAAGGTTGCTCACAACACGTGACATCTTATGTGATTTTCACCTCACACAAGCCCATATCATTAGAAATACAATATACATACAAAGCAATACTGCACTTTAGTGCCATCATGGCTTTTATGTGTGTGGTTTATGCTTCAATAAGCCACACAAAGATATATGACAATATGGTGGATTGAGGAGGAGAGCTGGGATGTATGGCGGATGCTTGATGCCTCTGTGTGACGGTGGCTAAGAGTTCCTTTTTGCGAGAATAGGAGAAGTGAATGTGAGGTGGCAGGAGGCCATGGTGTGGAGGATTTGGGTAAACCACATTTTCATTTCCTCAATGGGCCAGCTGCAGTGCTGGTGTGGCAACAGTGGGTTTATAAAGGTTCTAGATCATGCACAGGATCATCTCTCATAAGGAGCTGTTCATGCTTTGAGAGCCCGTCCTTCAATAAGACAAGAAGTATTAGTGGATCTACAGGAGACAGGATCTATTACATTTAGGTGTTAGATTTCCTACCTAAGTCACATGTTACTAGTGGCTCTGTAAAGCTTGTTGGTCAGTAGTAATCATCTGCGTTGTGTTGTGAACATTTCATCATATTCTGTCTCATGATAAAGAAAGTTTCATGGTTACTTGTCTAAGAAGACATGTTCATTGCACAACTGTCATTACAACACTCCCTGACAAGTCTCTCTCTCTCACACACACACACACACACACACACACACACACTTACAGGAATAGTTAAACATGAAGCTCAACGGCAAACTTATATCTGTCCGATGAGTATGAAGCTGCCAAGAGTCAGTTAGATTAGCATAAAGTCTGAAAACAGGGCTAACCTGGCCCTGTCAAGAAGTGAAAAAATAAACCTGCCAACACCTTAATTTTGACATGATATCTTATTTGTTTAATCTATTAAAAAACAAAGCATAGTGTGGTTTTACAACAGCATTTCTTTTCAACAATGTTTAACAAGGCCTTTATACTGAAGTCTGGACTCCACAAGGGGCAAATAATGTTGCCTGATCACCTCCCTGTAGAGAGCTGTCTGGTACAAAAGTACACTTATTCAATAAAAAATAATTTTAAAATATAACGTCATAGTCTGAAACACATATTGTTGCGATCAACAAATCACATATGTGATCTATCAATACCAGATATAAATGTTGAAAATATTTGGTGTAATATTTGACTTTCAACGCCATCAGCCAGGACAAAGCCTAACTTGCTGTTATACTGAAAAACTCTGACTTAACCTAAAGTTAATCATGACTGTGATTCATGAAACATTAAACACATCTTTATTTTCCATGATTCAAAAACAGCTATCCAGGTAAAACACCTTGACAGTGTGGTGTATCCATTTTGGGTATGTGCTGCATCCTGTGCGTATTTGACATATCAGACTTGTGTGGGCTTGGAGAAAATCGAGCCGAGGCTTTGCCAAAGAGGAACTTCTCCTGGGAAGCATAACTGCATAATGTGAGTTAAGTAAAGCCTGGTGTGGTTCCATAGGGAGTGGCAATAAATCTGACAATTTGAAGAGAGGTGAGCTTGTGCAGCTTTTAAACCCACTCCTCATATCTGCTCAAGGTTAGCAGACGTCAGATTTTGGCAAGGAAAAAGAGTTTGTGGAATGAATGTCAGACTTCTCTGGTTTTGCTACGACCCTTTAAAGGTATTGTTGTTGTTTATTTTATTATCACTGATGGCCAAGATATTGTCCTGTTTAGCGTTTCTGAACAATGCTCAACTAAACACACCTCTCCAGTGAAAATAGTTGATGATGATAGAGCAGAAATACATCCTTACCTGTGAGAAAGAGGGCTCATTCACATGAAGGGCAGATTGTAACATTAATCACAGTAGCTAGTAAATGACTTGGCTTATTTACTCTTGAAATGCAAAATGAGAAGCTGTGGTTTTGGTTTGAGGTTAGAGCCTCAATTCAGCCTGCACAATTTCCCAGCAGTTAATTTAAATGAGAGATGGTAGCTATGATTATCTTTAGGTGTGGAGACAATGGAGATGCTAATGGGGATTATAGTACTGATGTAGTTAAATAAATAAATACATTTGTATGTCTGAGTTCTGTAGTAATATTTTGAAACCCAAACAACACACCCAGGAAAATGGATTTCCAAGAATGATTCTCGTTTATCTCCAGTGCTCATTTCTGCATACTGTATATTAATATAGATATCAGTAGCCTACTTATATACCCTTCTGTCCCATTCATTTTTACACCTTGTGGGTTTAAAGCAGTCACGTTTTTTGTTTTTTTTTGCTTGTGTGTTTACATCCCACCAACATTTGAGAGCATGTGTATTATGAGAAATGTTCATTAAAAAGATACAGGGAAAGGACAGTGCGTCTAATCTCGTGGTTACCAGCAAGATCAGTGGTGCGAGTTTGGTTGAAACTGTGTAGGCGCCGAGGCCTATTCTGCTCTTACTGATGATCATCAAGACTCAGCACTTCAAGACTCCATTACTTCCTGGAAAGAAAAGCAGAGAGATGTGAGCAGAAGTGGATGCCATGATACGGTTGCTCCAAAGAACCACCTGTAATTGTGAATACTGCATCTCTTCTGGATTGCCTTTAACATGCTAATAATATGCATCTTATGCTCCCTGTTTTTATGTTTCTTAAATATAAAGCATCTTAGAGTTAAAAGAAATAATATTTATTACCACTATAATTATTATTATTATTATTAACATATAGAGCCCTATTAATGTAGGTGTGCTGTTTTAGTGTTTCAATAATGATTATTGGAACAGCAAGTATATCACGCTGTTCTCCACATCACGACGTTCGGATAACACAGCAGTGATGTGTCATGTCTGTCAAGTCAGGTCATGTTTATTATTTCTGTCATTTTGTCATTTGTCTTGTCATTTCCTGTTTTATTTTGAAATTAATTGTCTTCCCTCTCATTTCAGCCTCACTACTTCCTGGCCTCATCTGGTGATTGTCTTCCCCGCTCCGATTGTCTCCAGGTGTTTCCTGATCCCCAGTGTTAAGAAAGAGATTTTCTGTTTTTCTAGTCAATCAGGTTAGAGTGCCAATTCCTCACTGTACCATCTATAACTTTCTGTAAATAAAACCTTTGACTTTTTTGAGTCTTGCATTTGGACAGCTCTACTCCATCTCAGGACTGAAGAGAGAAGCCATGGACACCTACATCCAGTCATCTTTGCAAGCTGGCATCATAAGACTTCATCTTCATCTCCACTGGGGACAGGTTTCTTCTTAGTGGGTAAGAAGGATCTGGCCCTGCATTGACTGTGCCCCTCTGAATGACATCACGATCAAGAACAGGTACCCCCTCCCTCTCATGTCATCTGCATTTGAGCAGCTGCAGAACGCTGAGATATTTACCAAGCTTGACCTACATATAGCCTGCCACCTTGTTCGATTTAGGGAGGGAGATGAATGGAAGACAGGGTTCAACACACCCTCAGGACATTATGAGTACCTCATCATGACTTTTGTTCTCTGCAATGCCCCCAGGGTATTCCAAAGTCTTGCAAATGATGTTTGAGAAAGTACCTAGACCACTTTGTATTTGTTTACATCAACAACATTCTCATTTTCTGTCCTGACCAAGAAACTCATGTGTAAATGTTCACCAGGTTTTGTCCTGGGAGGCTGGACAGGGAGGCTGGAAAATAACATGGAAATAAATAAACTCGACCTACACAAACAAACCAAAAAGTTAACTTGACCTCAAAAGGGAGACTACCTAAACCTAGGGAGACTACAAATAAAGAAACAAACAAGATAACTAAACTCAATCTTGTTTAGGGAGACAGAAAACTGCTCTGACCAAAATAGGAAAACAACAAACCAAAATTCTTCTCTACGATGAAGTGGCACAGTAATGACTGGCAACTGGGACAGGAATAGTGACACAAGGATAAGATGAACTCATGCCGACTGAGGGGAGACAGGATTATTTAAACATGAGGGAATGGGAAACAGCTGAAAACAATTAGGGTGGGGTTTGACAATCACAGACGCAGGAACACGGGAGGGCAGGAAGCAAAGCGATCTGAAATCAGAGGGAGACGGGATTACTACAAAATAAAATAGGGATGGGTGCATTCCTGTCTAAAAAACTGTCCAAGGATAAAAGAAATTATGACATGGGAAACCGGGAGCTGCTTGCGGTGAAGGTGGCACTAGAGGAGTAGCGCCACTGGCTGGAGGGGGTCCAGGAGCCATTTTTGGTTTGGACTGACTGCAAAAACATTGAGTACATTTCTCATGCCAAGAGGCTAAACTCAAATAAAAATAATACCAAAACAAGAGACGGTTGGTTGGTTGCCAAGTTTTTTCAGAGTCCCTATCTTTTAAGATAAATCTGATTCTCTCCAAGTGGAGAGTGTCTTGTCAAGTCTGCCAGTATTTAAAGGAGGGCACCTTTTTTTCCAGTATAGAAGAATCAGTTTTTTAGCAGTTACAACACCATATGACAGAAGATGCCGTTGTGCTACATTAAGCTTAGTAAACTTGCCAGATATTCCCAGAATAATCAAAATTGTATCTGGTGCTATCTGGACTTCCAATAACATGGAAAGGAAATGGAATATGTTACCCCAGTATTCCTGTAGTTTAGGACATAAGCATAACTGTGTGCTAAGGTAGCCTCTATGGATTCACATTTCTCGCATAGTGGTAATACATCTGGGAATATTCTATGCAACCTCTTCTTTGAGTAGTATAATCTATGTAGAATTTTAAATTGTATTAAACAGGTCAGGCAGTAATGGAGCATTCATGTACATATTCTAGGCTCTCTTCCCACACGTTTTGGGTTATCACTGTTCCAAGTTGTTTTTCCCATTTTTGAAAAATTGATTCTTAGGTAAGTAAGTTATATTTCTGCTGGACTTGTTGGAAAGAGGTAAAAGTGTTAGAACTCATGAAGGCTGAACCCAAAAGCACTCAAAGTATCAAATAAAATAAAGGATTTATTTACAGAACTCAAAATCACTTGTCCAACAAGGAGAAAACTGACTGACTTTAGTACTCAACTAACTGAAAATAAAACGCTTCACAAGGACGGAAAACTATCTACTCTAGCAAGGAAATAAATAACTAAACAGTTCAATAACTAAACAAGGAAACTACTATAGAGCAATAAACACTATGTACAACCTAAGGGCGCTTCTCTAAGAGAAGTATTCTAAACTAAATTACTAAACTCAGCAAACCAAAATTCACTAACAAAAAACCCACTCAAAGGAGGGACTAAGGAAGAAAATAAAATAAAACAAAAAATTGAAAACGCTCACAAAAGATGAGGGAAAAAGGCAAAGTACAAACAAACACTTGACTTACACATGACTACTCTCACACTAGAATACTAACAAACAAAGTGACAAAACAAACAAGCTCTCAGACACTCACAGCAAAGACACAGACCTTACTGACTCTTGACATGAAAATGGCTGGTTGTATGCTCGGGAAGAAACAATACGAACTGGCACAGGACTGGGGAAACACAGACATTAAATACATGAGGAAATGGGGAAAAACTGGAAACAATCAGGGGCGGGGCAGACAATCAACCAGATGCGGGAAACAAGAGGGCAGGAAATGATGTGACTGAAATGACAGGAAAGACAGTTACCTTCAAAATAAAACATGACAGGACAATAAATAATAAACACAAGACAAAAACACACTTAACTCGACATGACAGGCATGACAAAAAGTACCCTCAATATACAGACTTCCAATACTACATATCCCCATTTCCCTCCAGACATTGAATACCCTATCCAGAGTGGGGTTGGCAGCTATTGGCAGCAAAAATTACAACGCACTGAGATTTAAATGTTTTTTTTCAGTTGTTTCCATATCCTAATTGTGTCATGACTGATAGGGCTGTTCTGTTGACCGTCACAGGCGATAGTATAACTGCTCTTGTAGAATATAGTAAGCAGTCTTCACGTTCCATCTCTAGCCCACTAAATGGTGAAGGGACATCATCTGACTGTACAACAGTGGCCCAATAATATTGCTTGAAATCAGGCAGTGCTAGTCCCCCATTACTTTTATCCTTACATAGATGGTCTTTTTTAATTCTGTGTGCTTTATAGTTCCATATAAAAGAAAGAATTGAAGGAGTCCAGTTTTTAAAAAAAGATTTAGTAAGAAATATGGTTAGATTTTGAAAGAGGTAGAGTATCTGAGGGAGAAAAATCATCTTAATGGCACTGACTCTTCCCAACAGGGAGATTAGGAGTGTTCTCCAAAATTGAATATTGTGCTCAAGTTTTCTTAGTAGGATAGGGAAGTTGGCCTTATAAAGGGCACTATACTTTACCCAAATAACTCATTTCATTGCTATGCCCAAATTGCTATCAGCAAAACCATCTCCAATCAAATAGCCAGACGAAGCAGCTAAACCAAGTTTTGGGGACCTGCCCGCTCTGCCTCATTGTACAGAACTCCACCTCCTGGAGCCCACTACTTGCCTGGGTGGAGTACTCCTATAACTCCCTTCCCTAGGCGGCAACCGGCATCTCCCCCTTTCATTGTATTTACTGGTATCAGCCCCCAGCATTCCCTGGAGAAGGATTTCTCCATTCGCTCTCTCGGCTCATGCGCTGGTCTGCTGAGCTCACCAGGTGTGGGAGGCCACCTATCGCATCCTGCAGCACAGTGTGGCCTGGAAGAAGGCGGTGGATTGCCGCCAGAGATTGTGGCTCTCCACCCACGACCTACTCCCGTGGGGGACATTGAAGAAGCTCGCCACAAGATTCATCGGACCGTACCCCATCACCAAGGTGGTGAACCCTGCATCGGTCCAGCTGCGCCTCCCCTGCTCCCTCAAGGTGGATCCCACGATCCATGTCAGCAGAGTAAAGCCAAAGGTCAGTCTGCTGGTTCCTGCTTCCCATCCCATTTTATTTGTAACTTTCATAGCCACAGTGCCTGAGTCTTTAATTTTGTTAGGTAATTTTGACAGCCATCCTTATTAAAGTGATTTTCTGTTTTTCTAGTCAGTCAGGTTAGTGTTAATTCTTCCCATACTGTCTATGTCTTTCTGTAAATAAAAACTTTACTGGTTTCATTGTTTTCCTGAGAGATATAGGCATTCTTTAAAAGCTCAAGGTCAAGGTCCTCTGCCTATTGATGTATGAATGTATACATAGCAACACTGCAACACAACACTAACACCATATTAATCTCGCTGCTTCCAGGAGGGAGGGATTACAGTCATAATATATGCTCACTTAAATTCCTGTTTAGTCATTCAAGCCCTTCAAACTTTCGTCTGCACTCATTATTTACTGTCTGTTTCACAGCAATGTGAAGATGACGCCAGCAAAGCAACGCCCACTTCTATTTTATTTACCAGAAGTGGTTCACCAGCTCGGGTTTTCACACACACTCACTTATAAATGCACACACACACAGGAACTTTCCTGTCAAAGGACAGTCGTTCTCGAAAGAAAGACAAGTGAGCCAGGAAAGGAAATTGCTTTCATATATACTGTATATATCTTGCTACATGCATCGAATGCTTCTACTCAAAACTATAAGTGGGGTCCTTTTGCCATAGATTTGTGCCAGTCTGTATGTAAGGAGAGGCATTTAAGTTGAACGAGAAGATGTAGCTGACCATCTGCTGCGTGTGTTACTGTATCTGTTCTTTTCAAGTCCTTTTACTTTTACTACTTACTTATGTGTACAGGTGATAATTCTATGTGAACCTTTTGTGTGGCATAGATGCCTTTTGTCTTTGGGTTCTGTGATGTAAAAAGAATTTCCTGGTAAATTAGTCACCATCGCAATATAGCCCACAGACCTTTTGGAGCAAGTGTGTAGGTAAAGGTTAAATATTAGCAGCTCGGTTAGCCTGTTACACTGTTAACAGCAAGGCACAAGGAATGCTAATTGCCAAATTACACACATTAGCAAGCAAACACTGTGTCACATGAAAACAGCAAACCACAGACGCTTGTCATGTCACCTGTAGATTTCTCATTCCCCCCAGTCCCCCAGTAACATGACACATTATGTGTGCATACCCACAACTACACTCACATGGGACATTTTGTTTCTGCATGTTTTAACGTTTTGTATACTCAGTGGTCAATCTTGTAAGGGGTGAAATTGACAGATCTTACCCTAAATATACTAAGAGGCATTAAAATGCAACAAAGTCAATGTAAAATAAAATTGGATACAACTACTTTGTATACAAAAGAATGTTTTGTTTACTACCACTCGTGGCTATTGAAACTATGGAGCCACATTTTTTCAGCTCAAACAATAAATTAACGTGGCAGACGGTACCAATCCCTGTTTTTGCATGTGATATTCATGTTTGAAAGCTTTCAATGAGTTCTTTTGGTGATTTGAGCTGAACTGGTCAAGGCTTTAAAAACCCGGAGGAAAAATGCAAACATGAGGGAGCAGGCCATTGGTATGCTGAGATCCGGAATGACCAAAGCGAGGGTAGCCAGGCATTTTGGCGTCCACAGATGCAGGTGATCACACCTGCAGGCACGTTATGCACAGGGCATACACACATAATGTGCAGGGTTTGGACTGGCCGCCTTATTCCCCGGATACGAATCCTCTGGGACAATCTGGATCGCCGTGTACGGCGTTGTATTCCACTGCCGGTGACGGTTGCTGATCTCCGTACTGCACTCTTGGAAGAGTGGGAAGTGATTCCAGTGGCCGAAATCAACGCGCTCATCATGTCTATGCCACGACAATCACACAAAATACTGACATTTGTAATCCATGTCGATTAATTTTTCTATTGTTGCTTTTGTTCATTCATGTTCAGTATCATACCAAGTGAAGTCGGCCAATAAATTATGAAAATTCAAATCAATATTGAAAAAAATACAATGTTGCGTTTTTAATGCCTCTTAGTGTATTTTCTGAACAGTTGGCTACTTATGAAAGTGTAACTGAGATAATGATTTCCCATACCGAAAAGAAACAGAAAAAAAATTATGACTAACTTATATGATTTACTCTTGAAAGTGGCCACTTTTGCATTCTTTTCATACAAGATAATAAAAAGAAGTATAAGGCTATTGTATGTATCATATACTATTCTGATAAATACCCAAATCATACAAGGTTCATTTTGTTTAAATTTACTAAGGATCTTATATCCAGATTCACTGTTGTATGCTTTACATACGCGTGTCATACAAAGGAGATACAAATTTTATAAGATTTATATATATATACATACATATATATATATATATATATACATACATATATATATATATATATACGTATATATATATATATATATATATATATATATATATATATATATATTTTCTTTTCTGTATGGGTTATCTCTAAACGTCTTACATCTATCATATTTTTAATGTAAAACATCCACAGTGTGCTCTTTTTTTCTAAAATTTTCATAGACTCAGAAAAATGTTTAAAGGCGGAACCATGAACCATCCATATATAACTCAGCTTTTGCACCACATTACCATTTTCTCATTTTTTTTTTACACAAAAGTGCACTGCTTATTCTCACATAGGGTCGCGCGGGGGGCTGGAGCCTATCCCAGCTGTCTTGGGGCGAAAGGACACCCTGGACAAGTTGCCAGTTCATCGCAGTGCACATAGAGACAGACAACCACTCATACCTACGGGCAGTTTAAATTAGCCAATTATCCTAATCCCCATGCATGTTTTTGGAACCAACGCAGACACGGGGAGAACATGCAAACTCCACAAAGAAAGGCCCCGGGCATCTAACTCAGTAACTTCTTGCTGTGAGGCGACAGTGCTAACCACTGCACCATCACAGATTTTATTTACCAAATAAATATTGTCCATTTAATAGAAATATTCTAAAGGAAAATTCATCAATTCGCTTATGTGTTTTTAAATGTAAGACAAAATTATTGCTTAAGTCCATAAAAAGGTGAGCTCTGTTATTAAGAGTTTTAAGTTAAGTATCACATCACTCATTTTATTATTTATCACATCATTTTTGTCATATTTCCCCCTTTTTCTTTCATATTTCTCCCCTTAAATACCCATGAGAGCAAAGGGGATGATGAAACAGTAGGGGGTGAAACACAAACTCATTTATAGCCATAACTTCCACAAAAAACATCCCCTGTGCTCAAGCACTGAAATCCAGAAGCGATGAGCACTTAATTTTTAGCATTTCCAGAGATGAGATGAACCAGCTGTGAACGTCTCATGAAATCTGAACTGAACATTTGCTTTCATTTTAGGAAGGCGCAGAATATACAGACAGCCCACTTGCCATTAATCAGAGGGAATGCATAAAGGAACCTCCTCGTTGTATTCAGTGATCTGTCAGGTAGTGGTAGAGACAGACGTGGCTGGGAGAGGTCTAGTGACACTTTCATCAGTACTCATTGTCATGAAACCAATGATATATGGAGACTGAGACTGAGAGAGAAAGCTTTTAGTCAGACAACCACAACCGACTCAATTCTGACTGGCAGTGAAACGGTTAAACTGCCCTTTTGTTTTTTTCTGCCTCCCAGCTGTCTGATATTACTGGTGGAGTCTGGTGCCCAGAAGTGCAGGTTTTTATCACTCAGTCAGATGAGTGTGATGGTAATAATCAGGCGATTTATAAAAAGATCGCTGCTTGATTTTTGGTTGCTTTTTCCCCCCTGGAAAACAGCCTTTTTTTCCTCATGTCATCACATTTTTATCTATCTGTCCATGGTTCTGTCTCTTTTCCCCTCTCTGCGTACAATTATGTGTGCTCTGCTGAGCATGCTGTTCACCCTGGGGGCAATTTTTTTGTGTTGATGTTCTTGGCACAAGCACTGTATTTAAAATAATTCCTGGGGGCAACACTTGATCCTTGTTTACACTGCAGGAGCACATAGGTGCTCTCACACACACACTATCATGAGATGAAATCATCCTTTCCATCCTTTCATGTATACTCAACAACAAAAGAAATGAAAATGAAATAAAAGTTTTAAAAGGGAATTCTAGTTGTTGCCATTTGTCCCCGCAGCAATGTGAAAAGGCTTGTTTGGACAAAAGGTTGCGCATGAATGGTAACATGTGCCAAAAATGCAATAAGTGTGTGTTGTGACGCTGTATTCCAATGGCCAGTTTAATGGAGGTGTGGTCGACCCAGACAACTAGCGCACTGGCGTATGAAAATGGTTCGGCACTTTTGTTTGTCTACCCAACCTGCATAAAACAAGAAAAAAAAAAAATTCTCTAAGTGCTTTTGTTATGATGCTGCGACTGACGCAAATCCAATGTGAACGTGCTCTTAGAATGCTGAGTGCCGGCATGAGTGTGCAAGACGTTGCAAGGGCAATGAAAGTTCATGAATCAACAATTAGTCGTCTCAGAACCAGATTCCATGCCACCAACATTCAGGATCGCCATATCGTCTTCGCTGTCTCAGAGACCGGACACTTCCCGCCACCTTCACTGCTGTTGAGACACCTGGACGTCACCAGCCCCGTATCAAGTGCTCAAACATTGTGCAGGCAGCTCAGAGAGGCTGACCTATGCGCACACAGGCCATTATGGCGGGTGGATAGTGCCACTGCAGGGATTACCAGGAGAAGGACAAGGAGCAACCTCCCCTTCGTTGCCGCATTACCGTGTGGATTTTTGAATAAGGAGTGAATGGGACAGCAGATGAGAGACAGTGGCAATTTCTCGGCGAGCGCATTGAAAGAACATGCATCAACGGCGACATGATGACGGTGTACGTCAACAAAGTACGTTGTCACTAAGTACGTCGTCTACAAAATACATCGTCACCAACGTACGTCCCCTTGTATGCCGTCGTCAGTGTGACATTCCCCAACTTATCTGAGTGAAATCAAGTATCAATACCACAACTGAAAAATACTTAATTAAATATAATTATACAATATATACACACACATATATATACTTATCAATGACGACTTGCACTGGCGATGGAGTGACTTCAGCTAGTTCAGACATTAATGTCACACGAGGGTCTCCTGCGGTAGGGTTGCGGTGGCACTATCCACTCACCATAGGCCATACTTTGGTCTAACGTTAACTCCAATACGCCGCCGCCGTCGCCGCCATGAATGGGGTAATGGCTATCGTTACCGGACACATCAACAATGGTCAGATATTGTGTTTACAGACGTGTCATGTTTCTGTTCCTTTCATAGGTAGTTTGGGGCCGCTTAAAAAAAAACTTGTGTTTCATTTGTTGCTGAGTATAGTTGCTTGATCAAATCAAACATACATACACAATAGTTTCAATTCTTTCAAACTGAAAACTGTTAGTTTTGATGGCTGACATGACGACTGCAGCTAGAAAGAAGATTTTCTAACTAGCTACTTAACACCAACTATGAATTGACTGAAAACTCCATCTCTGGCAGACACGTACAGTATCTGTTTGTTTTGATGTCCTCGTTAACAGTAAGAGGACAAATAAGCAGCATTCTTTGTGTATTGATGTTTAAAGGTTGTTAGAACTCGTAGCAAGTGTAATTAAAATGTAACTGGTTCTTCATTGAGGATGAACTGACAGGTTTGACTCAACATTATCTTGAGTAACCAGTTTGGCTGGAGCTGATGGAGTGAAAACAAAAGAGCAGGACATTTACCAACCTGACATTTACCACTGATGTGCAGTAGAGATGATAAACAATGTTTAATCCATTTCCAACAATTTACCTCTAGTGTTTCGAGGTTTTGCTGAAAGCTGAAAAAAAGTTTAGCTGTTAATGTGATGAATTCATACTGACAAACCCGTTGATTAACAAAGCCACAATTAGCACCTGTGTAATTGACACATTATAATCAGTCTAATGACTTGACGGAGTGAGTCCATTGAAAGCTGAGCCCACTTTCCAAGGTATGAATAGTCTTTATACTGTGCCGTACTGTATACTGATTGATTGATTGATTGATTGATTGATTGATTAAGGACTATTGAACTTGCATTGCATTACACTATATTCATTTGGCACTCTTGTTCAGTGCCACTGTACTTTTTCTCACCACATACACGTATGAGGAGTTAAATAGGATTTAATCAGACTGTAACTGAGGTCCGATTTTAAAGAAAACTGAATTTGATAAATATCCATTCTCTCCTTTCTGTCTCCTAATTTATTAAATAAAAATAGGCAACGTGTCTGCACCATCGTGGCTTTCTTATAACCTAGATCTTTATTTATCGGATGTGTGGGAGCGGAGAATCTCATATAAATATGTTTACCACTGATTGCAGAACTTCAAACGCGCTATGAGTGAGAGTGTGGTCCACAGTGAGCGCGGTTCTCATTCATAATACGCTGAAACACGGCAAGCTACTAACCTCACATCCTCTGCCAAATGCAGCAGGAAATGCTTGATTTCCTGTAGAGTAAATGTAGGTGGGGGCTATTGTGTATATGTGTGTGCGCATGCGTGTGTATCTGCGAGACTATCTGACACATTGGGAGTGTGTGTTTGTATGTGTGTGTCAACACTTCATCTACATTTGAAACTCATCGACTTCTCAGAGTCGTCCACTGAGAACTGCCCTTAATAAAATACAGTACAGTAGAACATCCTGTTTATTTTCGGCTTCTTATTGCCAGTTATTAGGTTGCCACAGATGTGTGAGGGTCATTACCTGACTTGAAAATTGCAGATAAGTGTGAAGCTCCTTCTTATCACCAAATCTAAAGCGGTGAAGGAAGTCGCACCTGATACTCTCAAATCTATCTAAATGTGCTGTTAGCTCGCCGTCTCCAACCCTCAGTGACGTCAATGCATTTCTAAGCGATTAACTGAGAATAGATTACACATTAACGATATTATGTATGTGTGTTATACAATTTTAATACTCTCCTGCTGTCCAAGGGCTTTTGAGACATCCCCCAGGCTTTAACTCACCCCTCTTGTCTCTGCATGCTTTTACCAAATACTGTTTTAAGGAACTATTCCAACTATGACAGAAAGCGTGAAGAAAGAAGTCCTTCTGAAAACTGTGGAATTCACCAGAATAAATGACCTTGTTTTGCAATTTTGGCCACATCCGTCCTGACTAACAAGTTTTTAACAGCAGCATCAAACACACACACACACACACACACACACACACACACACACACAGAGCTCAAACACACACACATGCACAACTGCCACCTCTGATCCCCGAAAATACTATACGGTTGTCAAGGAAACAGCCAAAGCCTATCAAAATGTGTGTGTGTGTGTGTGTGTGTGTGTGTGTGTGTGTGTGTGTGTGTGCGCGCGCACGTGTGTGTGTGCGTGTGTATGCGTGAGAGAGAAAGAGCGGAGAGTGCATTTGTGCATCTTGGAATAGCTTCAGTGACGCATACATTTGCTCACAAACACAGTGCCAGCTAACCGCCCTCTCTCACCTCCCCATTCTGTGTTACACCATACATCCATCTGTCCTCTCATCTTTCCCCTTCGTTCTTTGATTTTTTTTCTGTTCTGTGATTTTACTCTTTTCCTTTTCTTTTAATGTTCTTTTTGTCTGTTTTCCTTTTCTTTTAATGTTCTTTTTGTCTCTTTTCCTTTTCTTTTAATGTTCTTTTTGTCTGTTGTTCACCTTCCTCACCATCTGAGCAAGATTTAAGGGAGTTGTGGTTCATTCCTCTGTTCTTGGAAAATATGAAGCTCCCCTGAGAGCAAGCATTTCCTTTAACCGCACTGATTGATTCATGTTATTTCCAATCATCCCATTTCATTAGCTTCAGAGCCTCACGGAAACTGCAGTTGAATAATCAATTCTTCTCTGATCTGATTTTAAAGTTCTAAAAAAAAATCACCTACAGTTTAAAAAAATCACGCACCACACAGGCTGCCAAAGCTTGTTAGTTCGTGATATCAGCGTTAGCAACTCTGCTTATGAGCCATGCAGGATTTATTTTTACAGGCAGTAAAATCCCATGAGGGAGTGATGACTTCATAACATCTCTGATTAAACGTGCTACATGAGGATAGGGGGATGAAAAACTCAGCCAAAATCCCTTCTCTTCCTTCCCCTCAAGGCATCTACAACCTACAACCCATATTTATACAACATCCATTTCTCTAGTGCCAACTTGACTCTTATTTTCGTACGTGGCTGTCCACCTGCCACACAGATGTCATTATTGGTGACCTTCCCACAAAGATGTCAGTTGCTTGAAAATTGTTTGACATGTTTCTTACTCCTAATACTCATTCATTTTGACATGACAACTTAGCTATATTTAAATACTAATCCCTAATCCAACATCAAAGAAAGCATGGTTACTCTCCAAGACTGATAAATATAAACTGTGTAGCTTCATTTCATTTATCTTCCCATTGTCACGTCACATTGTCAATGTGATTGATTTGCTCTTGCAGCAAAACAAGGGAGTGGTAAATGGTGGCTGACAAAAAGAGAAGATCTGACCACATGTCGAATCACAAGGTTGGATGTCATCAGACCTCCCAGTATTCTGTATGGAGGTCAGAAAAGCTTGTCCAGCTTGTTTAACCCTCACCCTAAATAGAACTAATGGAACCAATAAAGTTTACTCCAGTTTTGGCATTTCTCTCTCTCTCTTTGTGTGTGTGTGTGTGTGTGTGTGTGTGTGTGTGTGTGTGTGTGTGTGCATGACTCGTTCTGAGTCACTGCTGTCCCCCTGGGTGCACAGCTAGGGCAGTGAAGAAGGCTTTATGTGTGAGTGTTTCAGAGAAAGTAAAGAGTGTGTCTGTATATCTGCATATACATATTAACGTGTGTGTGTGTGTGTGTGTGTGTGTGTGTGTGTCAGACCTGAACACCCTCCTCAGATGACTCGAGTTCGTGACTGTGTCCAAAGCTGTTTTTTTTTTAATTAATTTTGAGTCATACGTGCCTTACAAATATGTTTGTCTTTTTAAAATTTTGTTTTGCAGTCATATTACCAACTGATAATCTCATTTTCAAGAACACACACTGGTCAGTAACCACACTCCTAAATTCCATCCTTGTCAAGATCTAGTAATGTTCTTTTTTTATATTATTAATCAGCAAGGTCGCATGCAAAAAGATTGATGAATGACACAGTATTTAGTGTACAATGACAGTGCTGTTTTTTTCTGTGTCATTTGTACGCCTTGTAGTGTGTTAGTGAAAAGTTAGTGACATTTCTGTGACATAGTGTTTTTCAATTTGCAGTATTTATGTAACATTTAAAATAATATAATAAAAACATTATAATATCACAAAATGGAACCTTTTAAAAAACACTAGTGAGCCACATTGTTGCGCGACCTGTTCCATCATCAGCATGTGAAATTGAATTTTATTGTGAAAATGACGCCACATACACAGTCTTGATATCATATATAATCAGCAGATCACCAAATGTTAATACAAGAAAATAGTGCCCAGGTGTTAAAAGATATTTTCATTTTCATTAAACTATCTTTAAACACCTGGGCACTATTTTATTGTATTAACATTTGCTAAAAAAAATACAGTGCCCAGGTGTTTAAAGATAATTTAATGAAACTGAAAATAAATAGCTGTAAGGTGTTTTTAAGTGTCTTCGGTATGACTTAACATCAGTGAGAAGTAAGCATTGAGCCAGCTTGTTCAAATCACTTGCCATTAATCAGGTCGCCTGTTGAGTGTGAACAGATTTGAATGATAGCTGGTCCACCTGAACTTCAGTGTGTGAGTCAGTCCTGCCAGCAGGGGGTATCTGTGATAGACTCTCCACTAGTGGAGTCAATTTAGTTGTCAGCATGTGTGTAATTGGAGCACGACCCAGTGGCTGTGACTCAGGATGCTGCCTGTGAATCAAATGGAAAACCAGCATCATTTCAGGGTTTCAGTCTGTTTTTTGGGGGGTCTCTGTCTGGACTGACAGGGGATGGGAAGATGAAAAGAAAGCGAGGAGGAGGGTTTATTCCCACAATGATGGTGTTTTTCAATTTGACTTTCCTGGCATCTTTGTGGGGGGAAAAACATAATAGAGATCTATTACAACTTCTCTTTATGCATGTGTTCTTTATGTGCCATGCATGTGGTTGTATGTGTGTTAAATGTTTAAATGATCTGACTAGTGAGAACAGTTAAAAATGACATGTGGCAAACTATGTTGAGCACAATAAAAAGATGTATCTCAATGACCTGCAATTGAACTGAGTATTGAGAGGTGAGTGAATGATGAGAGACTGAACAAATAGCAGGACAGGGGGTGAAGAAAGAAGAGCGGCAACATCCACAACATTTGAGGAGGACCCATGGAGGTGAAAAAGCCCTACGTGTAGATGCTCAAAGAAGTTGTGTCTGAAACTAAAAAGGGCTTGTTTTAAACTGCTCCAGTGACTCACTGCTCCTTGGCCTGGCTTTACGGGAAGTGGAATGTGTTTTTAATTCTTCAGAGGTTTTTTTTCTGGCTTTGGAAGAGGAGAGGAGGGTCCAAACGTGGGTTCACATTTGTCTGTCGGTGTGATTGCTGTGGTGTGTCTGTTTGTTCATGTGTGTGTCTCAAGTCTATACTTGAATGTGGATAGCCCAGATTATCTCACTTGTGTCTGCACAGAGTCATCAAAGCTGCTTCAAGAGCAGCCAAAGTGTGGGAGTCTAAAGGTAAACCAACACTGATTGAAAGCTAATATTGTTATTGAGAAATGTTTTAATACAAGGGCAATAGTTGGACCTGCTGTAAAGTTACAGCCAGCTGCCAGGTAGCATGGTGTAACATGAAGACTGGAAACAAAATCTACAGAGCAGCACCTGCAAAGCTTAATAATTAACACGTTTTATCCAGATAAAAAAAAAAAAAAAGTCATGATGCTGTTTTTTGGGGGCGGCAGTAGCTCTGTATGTAGTGACTTGGGTTGGGAACTGGAGGGTAGTGATTCAAGTCCAGGTCAGACCAAGTCTGGAGGGTCAACTGATAGCTGGAAAGGTGCCAGTTACTCCACCTGGGCACTCTTGAACAAGTCACCAAATCCTCAACTGCTCCGGGCGCCTGGATATGGGGCAGCCCTCTCACTCTGACATCTCTCTATTAATGCATGTCCATTTGTTCCATAACTTGTGTGATATGTGCAACTGAAAAAAATACTAACAGAGTATAAATTGAAATTTCCCTCAGAGGGATTAATTAATAAAAGTGACAACAAGACTTGTCAAACTATTCCTTTAAGCAGATACAATGAATAAGGGAAGCACATGTTTAAGCCACACCACAACCAATGAAAAACTTGAGGTTTTCCTGTTTACCCTTTCAGTCCTGTGTCAATCACTTCCATTAATCTGGCTCTCAAACTCTCAAATTAACCTCAAATATGGATGTCTTTTTATGTTACATTTTTTCAAAGGATTAGGAGAAATAGGAGAAATATTTGCTGTGAATAGCTTTTATTAAATTTGTACATATGTAAAGTTTAGTTTTGCTTTAAAAGGTAAGAAATTAATTCGCACATACGCAGAGCACCAACAAACATTTGCTCAAATTAGCAGTCACTCACAGCCTGGCTATCGCGACTACAAAACTCTGCAAGCGTAGTCTGGCCAAGCTGCCTTGTAACCCAATCCAGTTCTCAGAGGGCGGGCTTCACCCGCGTCTATCAAATGCCTCTGTGTGCTATTGGACAAAGCTTCAACCAATCAGACCACTCTTTCCTCTGTCATATGCGTAGCGACAGAAACTGGTTGATCCAAAGAACTAGTGTGTTATTGCCTTAAACGCACCTCAATCGAGCCATTGGAAATACTAGATTTTCATTGGTCCCCATTTCTAGGTGAATCTGAAATAGAAGAGAACGGCAGCTTGGCCAGACTGACTTGGCCTCGTAACTTTGTGCAGTGTCACAGGAAGTGTGGACGGGTCCAGGGTAATTCACTCAAGTCACGTCACTAACTATCCTGGCATTTTACAGTCAAACCCTGGAATGTAAGTAAATAATGTAATTGTAAATAATGACAATATTAAGTTGCTGGCTTTCAGTTATACTGACATTGTAAGGATTAAATTATGGATATGAAATGATGGCTGCACATAAGAAAGAAATATGAGTTTCAATAACATACACTAATCAAGCCCTCCATCAAATACTTTCCTGAAACTCAAATTGGTCTGTTTTTTTCCACTTGAATTACACTGCACAGGTGTTGCAGTTGTGTGTCCAGCCCTCCTGCTTCTGTTGTTTCTCAGTAGCTCGAGAATAATACAAGCTTTTATTATATCTGACTTTACCCAGCACCTTACAGAAGTAAATGCAGAGTTTTGTTCAGCTGCCCTGTGGCGTTTGTCAGTCAAACGCATCGCCTCCGACCCAGACTGGCTTCCTTGGAAACTCTTGGCCTATTTCTGTTTGTCTTGACTATGGGATTTTCCAGCTTGAGGTGGCTATTTTGGTCAGATAAATACAATGTTGTTTTGGGAGCAGGGGTTGAGAAGCTAGGCGCAGATGAGATCACCTCTCAAGGCTCCTGAGCTGCAAAATAACAGGCAGCAAGACAAGACAACAACCGAATGGAGCTGGAAAATAAAGGCTTGGGAAATTATTGACATCCTGTTCTGAATTCAGGTTAGCCCTGAGGCGAAGATTCAAGAGAGGGCCTGTCCCTCTGTGTCTCTGAGAAACATGGGTAGACAGCTTTGGAAACATTTTTGAAAAATCAGCAAAGAAATGTTTGTATTGATAAGACATTGCTTTGTGGAGAGGAGGGGAGATGTGTTTAATAGCTGCTGGGCGTATTTTAAAGCCTTCACCACGGGGCAGACGAGACACGTCTGTATTTTGTTATATGATTACATTTGTTTGTGTTTGGCTGTGTGGCCATGGGAAAATGAAGTTCATGACTTTTTTTTAGGAGGGAACATAGTGGTGAGAGTGTCTGTCTCTCTTGCTGCCTCACCGTCTGTCTGTCTGTGTTTTGACAGGCGTGACTTGTGTCGCAGTTATCCTCTGATCAGTAGGTATGAGTGTGTGGTTTTGTGTTGCTATATAGACTCATGTCTGTGTGTGTGTGTGTATGAAAGAGAGTTTATTGCCATGCTGTTGTCTGCGGTTACAGCCAGGTGTGGTGATAGTTGAATGGCTTTTTGGGTGCCAGGTACAACACCTGCATGAGCTCTCAGACAGCAACTTCTCAAAAGTGTGTGTGTACATGATTGGATGTAGTGGAGGTAAGTAGCTTAAAGTATATTTACATAAAAAGTACTGTTTTTTAAGGTACTTGTGCTTTACTTGGATATAACATTTTATTGATTTCTATTCTATATCCATATGACAGGCATGGTTACTTGATGATAACATAGAATAAACCAATAAAATACAATGTATGTTCAATTGTTAAAGGGTCTCTATACATACCAGTGATTTTCAATATGGGGTCCAAGGCCCTTGAGGAGTCCTTGAGGGGTTCCAGGGTGTCCCCCAGCAACAAGGAGAATCAGTTGTTATCATTTGTTAATAATTTATTATATTTCCATTTATAAGTAACAGAATGACAGAATATTTTGTGCAACATACATTTTAGTCACTTTTCAAATATTACTCTGTCAATATCATGCACAATATTTCTTGTTTACTTCCATCCATCCATTTTCTACAGCTTATCCTCATATAGGGTCGTGGGGGTGCTGGAGCCTATCCCAGCTGTCTTAGGGCAAAAGGCAGGGTACAACCTGGACAAGTCGCCAGTTCATCATCAGTTTTTGTCATGGGTTTCATGCTTGCTGTGACAAAAAAAAAAAAAAATTAAGAAGCAAATATCCTCTGAAATGGGGTACTATCCTCCCCATGATATCACTGTTAGCTCTGACGTTAGCATTGCTGTTGTTTTAACTGGTTGCACTATTAGCTGCCGGCTCAGCTGTCACCATGCTGAGAGCCATGTGGATGCAACAGAAGTGCTTTGAATTTAACATTGATAATCATTCAGTAAAATTTTGAATGCATAATATATTTCCATTGGTGTTTTCAGGGGCGCCCCTCCCTAACGCAGAACATGCGCTGTGCATAGGGCCTCATCCTCCATGGGGCCACATTTTGCTCAAGGGGATGCATTTATGCATATGTGCAAATGGATACACATATGTGAGAGATGGCATAGGAGATCATGAACCTTCCGGAGATGCCACCAGAAACAACTGCTTGTGAGATTGTTGTCTTTTCTCCATGAAAATCATTTGCGGGAACTGTATCCAAATCTCTGGATTGCCCTCCACATTGCAATAACTCTCCCTGTTGCCTCTGCCGTTTCAGAACTGTAGCTCAAGACATACCTCTGCTTATCAATTGCACAAGTGGCTTGGCTATTATAAGTATCAATTCCAAAATCACACAGCAGTTCTCATACGACGACCTTATTGATGACTTTGCATCCAGAAAATGCAGATGTGTTCTGTAAAAGGCACACATGCATATTCAGTTCAGATTTATTTATTTTAAGTGTGAAGCTATTGTTTATATTTTAGGTTGTTTTTTTTAATTATATTTGGCTCATACAGCCAAACTGAACATTTGTTATTGCTAATAAAGTCAGGTGAAATGGCATATGATGGGGAAAGGTGGGGGGCCTCCAAATAAAATTTCTCTTTGGGCCCCAATTTGGACAGGTGCAGCCCTGGTTGTTTTGGTACTTATATTTTGTTTTTTGTTTTTTTTTTCTTAAGAAAATATTACTTCTTCTGCCATCAATCAATTGGTGTGTGTGTGTGGGTGTGTGTGTGTGTTTCTAAGGTATGTGGATGAACCTTCATGCATCTGGAGGTCCTTAAAGAGTGTGTGGGAGGGAGTTATGTGGTAAAATGAGGTCATCGTTGCTGTTGATTTCCGTGACACACGCTATTACTTACACTCCTGTGACTTCAACAACGTCTCCGCTGACAGCATGAATAATACATGTCTCCACCAAAGGATGACATCCTCCACTTTCTCCTCTCTCATCGGCTATTTCTTAAAGTTTACTTCATCATTACTGACCCGTGTCAGAGTGTGTGTTCTTTGTCCCACTTTGATTTCCATGTCAGCTCCTGTGCTGATTACCTGCCATCTTGTATCCAGTTCAACAAGTTTAGCTTTCACATTGGTAGTTTATGAAATTACACAACAGGACATGGGAAGGAGTTTGTGCATGTCTATGTGCGTGTATGTGTTTCACTGACAATACCACACCCTAGGCTGAGAGCAGCGATTGACATTGACGTGGTGATGATTTTACTTATGATACATTGTGTAACACAGGTGTTTCATTTCAGTCATGTCATGAGACAAGTATTGATACATGAAGTAAAATTCATTTTTGTATTTGTGGGACATGCAGTGATTTGTAGCACCCGCCAGAGAGGAATAGTCATGGATGGGTGGCGGATCACATCCTGGATGTGCTTTTGACAGCCAGACTCAGACTTTTTGCCCCCTCAAGATGCTCCCAGCTGAGCCGCAGGACTGCAGCTTCCAAAGAGAGGTCACAGTGGTCAGTGGTTAACAGGCAAGAGAGCTGAGGCAGAGTGAAGGAATTAGGAGGAAGGGGTTGGATGGGTGGGGCTGACGGGTCTGGGGATGGAGGACAGACGCTACTGTCAGCATCCATCAGGCAGCCCAGGGGTGACATGGCAATAGGCAAGACAGAAGGAATAAAGAAAGGAGGAGAAGAGGTCAGGGTGGGTAGTGGGCCCTTAACTAGTCACCCCTCACCCCTTGAGCACACCACCTCCCCTCTGCATCTGTTCTCCATGCAGATGTGTAACCCTGCAGCTGCTGGATTTCCTTTTTTTCAAAGAGCCATGACAGTTGTTTTGCACTTGTTTGCCACTTCTGCTACTGTAACAATGTGGCAACACAACAGGAAACAGAACCCAAATGCACGACGAAATTCAAAGTAGCAAACAAGGATTTATTAACAGAAATAATAATCAGCAGTAGAGGGAGGGATATGCACTCTAACTTGACTACCTGGAAAATGAACAGAAAATCTCTTCTTACGAAGGCCATCAAAATTAACTAAATCAACAAAAGAACTCAAGCTTAGTGGCTATAAATTTTATAACTGAAAAACCCTGACTCTAACTAGTCCTTATCTAATCTGGAAAAGGGTGCTCTCAGAAGAGGATCTACAAACTAACATGGACAGGAAGCAATGACGTGGGAAGATCGGCTGGTTGCTTGGCAACGAAGACACAAGACGTAGCTACTGGTGCAAGACAATCGGAGACGCAGACATTTATACACTGGGGAATAGGAAACAACTGGAAACAATCAGGGGTGGGGTAGACAATCACAAGATAGGAGGGCAGGAAGTAGTGAAGCTGAAATGAGAGGGAACACCATTACTTTCAAAGTAAAACAGGAAATGTTTTTTTTTTCTTTTCACTTTTTAGTTTCATACAAACTAAAAGGTGTTTGACTTATTTGACTAAATTCTGCCTCGTATACTGGTTGCTGATTCTACACATATACAGCTTATATAAATTCATTGCTTTCAATGATCGCTGAACTCTTATACCACAGAGGAAGAATTGCTTTATCAGTCAGGCTAAAAGTTGTAGGTTATCCAATGGACGCTTTCATACAATTCTATATGTATTAACTGTTGTTTTTGATTGTTGTTATGCTGTACAAATGACATCTATAGCATGTCTCTCAACCCTGGAGGAGGGTTCCCATCTCTGTTGCTCTTCCTGTTTTTTTTTTGATTTCTTGTTTCCTGTTAAAAGGTTTCTTTGGAGAGTTTTTTCTTTGTCAATGTGAGGGTCATTTGTTAAGGACAGAGGGTGCCATATCCTGTACAAAAGCCATATGAGGCAAATTTGTAATTTGTAATATTGGGCAATACAAATAAAATGTATTAGTGTTGCAGTAGTAGTTAGTAAAATCCAGCTTTTTTACAGTGTGACTGAAATCAGCTGAAGTTAGAAGCTCCACCTTGCCCTCAGAAATAATAACATCCTCAGGTTGACTTAAAAAATGACTTGTAGTCTAACTGAGGAGATGCTGTCTGCCCAGATTTTCAGATCCCAGAGGGAAAAACATGTTTTCCTCCCTGGCCACTGCTTAGGGCAGCGCAGACACAAACAGTGGTGTGGGGCCGGGCAGAGGAAGCTGTGAGGCTGGCCAAAATGTCTGCTGTGACACGCAGGTGTAAACACTGTGAGGACTCACTTTAAAATGCACAGAAAACACAGAGATCCAGTTTATTTTCTTTTTTTCACAAATCAAATGAATGCACTTTCAAGCTTTTTCACATCAAAGACTCCTCACCTCCTCCCCCAGGTCGTCCCCTGCCAAAAAAGATATCTCCCCATTAGACCATGAAGCCCCATTTAATTAGATTTAAAAAATGATCCTTTGGATTCACATCTGAAAAGACTGTTGTTAAATATAACTTCACAATTATATAACTGTGAGTTGATGCCAGCAGAGTGAGCAGATTAGTCCTTATATGAATCCAACATATTGTTCTGATGATTAGAGAGTAAAACGTAGTCAATAAGAAGGTAAACCAATCTGCATCAGCACATCTAAAACTCTCTAATAATGGTACAACATTTTGTTTATTGAATCCATATAGATATAAAGAAAAAAATGTTTTTGTGGGACTATTTCTTGGCTTGAAGCAGTGACTTCCCGCAGGTTCCCACTGGTTGCCTGGCAACCTAACAGTCATAACCAGACCAGGAAGTTGCCAGGAAAAAGATCTGTAAAACCACAATAGGGTTGTTTTTATGCTTCATTTTGCTCGGATTAAACAAACAAGATAAAATGTGCAGAGGTGATATTTAGTACCCAGGCTAGCTATTTCCAGCCTTCGTGCTAAGTTAAGCTAACACCTGCTGGTAGCTTGTGTATCATGCACATGGGAGTGTGGTATCAATATTATATTGTTGAGATAAAGATGAAAAAGGCAATTAAAATGTGTCTACTATCGACTGGGTGCTTGAAACACACATTTACCCAGCCCTCACAAACATTTGCGTGCTTGTAGCAATCCATCTTGATAAAATTACAGACCATTAACAAACAGTTGATTCATTCTGGGTCAGACAATGCTGATAAAGTGGCCTTGTTTAAACAAAAGTCAGTACAGCAGACCAAAAACATACTGTATGTATGTGTGTGACGGAGAAAGAACCAGCTTGTCACAGACAGGGCTGATAGACTGTCTCTCTCTCTCTTTCTCTCTCTCTCTCTCTCTCTCTCTCACACACACACACACACACACACACACTCACAGAGAACCAGACAGACAGGTCCTTATGCACAGAGAGTCCTTCTTCATGAAACAGGGTGTGTAAGACAGGGCGTGCCTGTAACACACACACAGACACACACCAGACAAAAACAAATGTGAAAGTATAGGGTTAGAATCGGTACAATAAACACTGTGCGGAGTCACGTGTGTTTGCTCACTTGAAAGATCATGTCGGGTCCCGTTTATGCCTTAAGTTTAGTTTGTAAACATTGTGTGTGAATGTGTATGTCACTTAACAAACAAATCCATATAAATATTACTGGCCATATTACCTATTTTTATATGGCAGGGTATTTCTTTTTAGGAGGTATACTTCCTTTTTTGCTGCAGAAATATATCACTACAATGTTTTGTCATTGCATTTTATAAAGATGTATTCTACATTTTTGCTATTTTTTCATGTTGGTTTTAGTTTTAAAGTCGATGCCTGTTTTTGTCATCCAGTGTTTGTGTTTATTTTTACGTAACATGCCACATCTTTCAAATATTCTGTCGTCCCTATCAGTGATCAGTATGGCCTTTACTTCAAAAGTTACAGAGTGTCAGTAAATGTCACTTTTTATAGGGAAATTCCAGTTTCATGCAACTTTGTCACATTCTTCTAGTTTTTTATTATAACAAAGTTTTCGCTGTAAGGTAGTTGTAGAGTTTTCAGTGATGTCATTAAAAAGTCAGCCATGACGAGCTGACAGACAGAAAGGTGATCAGATGATGTTTTGAAACCACCGTCAAGGTTAGTCCCCAAGTTGGATGGAGAATCAAAGTAATATTATTACCCAAACCATCTGTTGTTATCAACCGCTGTTTAAAGTCCAACTTCCTGGTTCACCTTTGAGCTCCTGTATCAGTAGATTTATACGCACACAGTTCGATGTAAAATGAAAGGTCATTGGGGACATTTCAGGTGTGCTCAGTGTCAGTTTCACCTCTTACCTCTGTGGGAATTCACAACCTGTCTCATCTGTTGTGTTTCTCTCCCACTTGGATGTTGTCATAATGAGGTGACCATGGCACCAGATCTCAGCAGTAACTTTGGTTAATAAATGGTGACATAAAAATGATGATCAAAACTACAAATATAAGACCCAGTGAACCGTCAGCTTTAGTCGTCAGGTATTTGAGCTATGTTATAAATGCCTCAAGAAGTTTGCTTTATGAGTTGATGCAAGGAAAATGGTTGTAATAAAGCAGAAATCTTTAAGAAAGTCAGTCTGCGAGACAGCATTTCAGAAACTAAAGCAGTAGGAGGAAGCTTTCACAACAGATGTTCAGGCCCTGCTACTACTAACAGGAATCTACGTCTCGTTGCACGTCTCTTGTGGCCTTGCGACCTGCGTCTCTTTCATAACATTCACAGATTTCAGACAGGGCTTATTCCAAGAAACTTGTCTGTGAAAAATTTTTTTCTTCCCACATTTTTGCTTCTGTAGTTAAACCTCTTTTTCCGTTGTAGGAGAACATTTCTTTTCCTGAGAATCCCACAAAGAAATGTATGCTGACGGTTTGATTAGTGAAATTGATAGCACAAACCCACTTTATCGCTTGGTGAGTATGGTCAGATGTTATGTGAGGAGCTGCGGTGCAAATTTCAGTCTTAAATTATACAGTTTCAGTAAGTCCTGCCTGCTCCTGGTTCCAGAGAAACACACACACACACACGCACACACACACACACACACACACAGTTCTTTGAAATCCTCCCCCACACTTGTGTTTTCGCACTTAATGGCAAAAACATAAACCACATTTCCCCTGCAGCCAGCACCAAGACTGGAATGGGATGACCTTTGTAAAAACTTTTGGGAGGAGGAAATAGAGACCAGTGGCCAGAGACATTTTCTCTGTTGCTTGACTTTGCCTGATATGCTAATACTGCTGGTCTTTGATGCTGGTCAAGTTCAGGGGGAACTACATTATTTCTGGGTCACTGAAACTAGTCATGACTCAGTTAAACAGACAGACAACATGCACACTAACGTGTACATCTCTGTGGAAAACAGCAAAGCATGATATGACCCAACTCACATAAGAATAAACTTTGCATTCATTTATATTTTCTCATTAACATCATAAATGCATTTATATTGCAATACCCAACTTAACCCATTTCTAAACTCCAGCATATGTCAAGCTAATTGTGTTATTGTGATAAAGTACTAACCCCCAGCTCGGTGAATGACTGTCTGACAGCATCCGAGTTAGCAGGATGGATCTTTGACTGTGGCGAGGAGCCAGTGCATTTAAGCCTGCAGGTCCTCTCCATATTGTTCTGTCTGCCACAAAACAAGACCAGGGCTTCTGCTACAAAATACAGCCGAGAGCAACACTGAGCTGCAAATAGCCGGGGCAGGTCAGGGGGCTGTTGGTGTACAAGTCTTTCGGTCATGCAAACATTTCTTTGCTCATATTTGTGTTGGATTTATCAATGTGCAGTGACCAACACCGAGATAGCTGCTGTCCCAGAGGTGAGTTAGAGTCCGTCCTGACTCTATAATCTCTACTTTTTCTGTTGTGTTAGGGTTTTTAATTACTTTGTGTTAAACCGCTGCAGGACAGTCAGGGTGATGATTCATGGTCCAGACGGGAAGAAGAGGAGAAACTGATCCTGACAGCCTTTCAATGCATGGCGGGTACACAAGGAATATGGTTGTATCTACATGAAATAGATTCGTAGGGGTGTAACAATATCCTAGGTTGTGTTGTTCAATGAAATGCACACACTAAATCGATTCTCAGAACAGAATCAACCCCTGCAGTCCAGAAGTGGTTGTTTAGATGAATCAAATTACATTTTTGTTGCTTTTTCACTGGAAAGCCTCCAATAGACAAAGTATCTCATTTTAACCTTCAAGCAAGGAGCTTCATCAGGGGGGTGGATCATACAGAGCAGTGGTTCCCAACCTTTTTTGTGTCATGACCCCATTTTAACATCACAAACTTATGGCAACCCAAGACATTCAAAACGGAGACATTTTCTTGCTAAAATTAATTTGTTTTTGATCATGTAATAGTTTGCTGTGTTATGTTTCAAATAAACGCTAATTTTAGACAACATTTAGGCTATTTAATTATATAATATATATATACTGTATATAATTATTTAATCATATATATATGATTATGGGCAGAGGCAGAAAAGCCAGGTTTAATATGAATATGTACAGTCAGTCAAGCTTGTATTTAGTTTGCAAACTAATACTGCATAAACAATAACTCAAACAATGAATTATGAAAGAGCTGCAGCATCTTAAACCGGCCACAATGAACATTTGAAAGACAAACAGTATCAAAGTGAAAACTCTGACATATCCATGCTGGGGGAAAAGTGGCAAAGTGCTCTTTTGAGCGTTTCAGGTGGGCGCACATCTCCTTTGTGGAGCAAGTGCTGTGTCTGAGTGGGTTGAAGTGTAGTAATGCAGGCGGTCACATGATCGGGTCAGTCTATCTCTATCAGCTCTAAATATCCATCCATCTATTTTCTAACGCTTATCCTAACATAGAGTCGCGGTGGGGCTGGAGCCTATCCTAGCTGTCTTAGGGTGAAAGGCATGGTACACTCTGGACAAGTCGTGACCTCATCACAGGGCACATAGAGACAGACAACCACTCACACTCACATTCACACCTACGGGCAATTTAAATTAGCCAATTAACCTAATCCCCATACATGTTTTTGGATGGTTGTAGGAAGCCAGAGTACCTGGAGAGAACACATGGCACCACGCAGAGAGAACCCACGCAGACAGTGGGGGAGAACATGCAAACTCCTCACAGAAAAGCCCCGGCCAGGAATCAAACCCAGTACCTTCTTGCTGTGAGGCGACAGTGCTAACCACTACACCACCATGCTACTCTAAATATTTTTATTGGTAATTTTGTATTGAGTACTAGAAATTTCAGACGAAACCCATTTGAATTCTAGGGGACCCATGTGGGGACTCAACCCCAAGGTTGAAAAACAGTGATATAGAGGTTGACGCTAACTGGCCTCCTATAAGCAAGTCAAAGGATTGAGCCCTGGTTTTGTTTAATCCATATGTGCTTTATTATTTGGTTGTTATGGTTTTTATGGTAGTATTAGACACTACATTTTAATTTAAGATGGTATAGTTGTAGTGGTTACACTTAAAGCAGATGTCAGTTCAGTCTGGTTAATGTGGTTTAATTACAATTTTGCCTCACAGTCCTCAGCTTTGCGGCAGCACAGTCTTTGTAAGGACTCTAAAAGACAAGGCCCGGCTCAGCCATCCCCGGCCAAGTAAAGATAGTCCACCCAGACAGTCTCCTCTCGGCTGCAGCCCAGGTAGAGAGAATTGGAAGAGAGCTACCCACTCATGGGCATGATGGAAAGCAAGACTGTGGAAGACGGTGTGATATTTTTTTTTTTTTTGAGTCACTGTCCGTGCTCTCTTTGGTTTGCTGCTATCACCCCCTGTTGGCCAACGTTGGAACTGGAAGATGTTTCAGAATTGAATGTAAAACTAAATTTGTTTTTATCAGTTTTATACTTAAATGTGTAATAATCAGATCATAACCAGATATCCATTCTCATTGTATAATATTCAAGAATTTATTTTTGCAGGTAAGATACAATTTCAAAAAAATATCTCATTCATTTCATTCAATATCTATATACTATTCAATATTTAAAAAATAATGCATTAGAAATCATTGAATTTACAGTTATATTTTAGTAGCATAAACAAAGAATTATGATTAAGAAAACTGTCCCCCATTTTAGTAGTACTTTTCAGTCCAAACTTTGTTAAAATACTAGTAGCTACAGACTTCAGCAGTAAGTGATAGGCAATATATTGATGTTATACAATATAATGTGAAGATAATTGGAAAACCAGAAATAGTTTTTCTTCAAAAAACATACTCCTTAATTTTGAGAAATAACTGGATTCGTTTCATCTCCTTTGTACACATGTAGCTT
The DNA here is from genome assembly GCA_029721515.1 of Synanceia verrucosa. NCBI lineage: Eukaryota > Metazoa > Chordata > Actinopteri > Perciformes > Synanceiidae > Synanceia > Synanceia verrucosa. The sequence continues at coordinate 19,878,378 of CM056555.1, forward strand.
CTTTGGCCTGTTTAGCCGCGCTTAGCTCAAAGACTGAAGGTAAGGGGATAACATCTGGTTTCACTCTGCCAAAGGTTCCTTACAACAACTCCAAATTTGTCTCATAGAGTTATAGTTTCTGCATTTAACAAATACAAAAATAAGAACAAAGTTCTGTCTTATGGTATCTCATTGTTGGTTTCATAGACTTTCATAATTCTGAACTAATGTAGGTGCAGAAATTTACTAGCTATTAAGATACGTGTATACAATCTTTTTTGATGGAGGCCAATCCTCTGGATCTAGTTTTGGTGCTAAGATAGACTAAACCTGTGATGATGAATCTTATCTTAGCACAAACATGTAATGTCTGTATTGAATAAAGACGTGTCTTCAAATACTACACTTTCCTCTCAGCACCCAGAAATTTAATATCATCAGTGAGACGTAAGTATATTTTAGAAGCATGGGAACATTCATTTTCCAACTGCTCCTAAGGCAAAACAGCAGTTTTGTATCTATTTCAACTGATTTAAATCGCAAAAACATGCACTGGATCAAGCATTATGTTTCTAAGCAGCTAAAGGTCACAACATCACGACTTGTGGTCCACCTAAGGCCCACCAAGCTCTGACCCCATGCTCACACTGCGAAAGCGTTGTGGTTCACTGTAAGACGGCACAGCGAGGAGGGACATTTTTTTTCCGCCAAAAGGAGGTTTGGGAATGGTGGGCACAGCTTTGTTCTGGTTGATAGCCGGCTGGGAGCTGCAGTGCTCCAGACTGGAGTGGGCAGCTGGGTGAAATAGAAAGGCAGAGGGGTGACGGGAGGTGAAGGGAATGGCAGAGGCTGATTGAGTGGACATCTCTCTTGAAGACTGTGGGGGAAGAGGAAGCAGTGACACAGGAGCTTGGGTCTCTCCCCTTGTACTCTTTATTTCCCGTCCTTCCTCCCTCATCTGCCACTCTTCCTCACTCTTCCCCTCCTCTCCACTCACTCCCTTCTCCTCATTGACAGCAGGATTCCCTCCTCTCCTCTCCTGCTCTGCCCCAAAATGAACCTCCAGCAGAGGTGTTCTAGCGCTCTTCTCCTCCCGGAAACTGCACACGGTGCTTTGGGTTTCCTGCCCCAGACCTGACGGCAGAGACCCACCTTTACCTATTTTACCACTTTCATCATCGTCATCATCGCTGGTGCATTGGTCAATGCTGGGGGAGTGGCGAAGTCTCTGGAGTTGTGCTGAGGTGCGGCGAAGTGCCCCTCCCATGAAGCCAGTAGGGGAGGGGGCTGCGTTGAGTAGGCGGTTGAAGAGGGCCATGTTGGGGTGACGACTGCCTGACTCCTCCAGGTTCTCAGCAATGTCCTCCATAGGCTGGAAGTGCATCTCCTCTTTAGGGATCCTGTCAAGACACAGTGAGGTTACTGACCTTTCATATTCCTGAAAATACCATACCATATTGGAGTTTTTGGACATTTTTACTCTTTCCCATTACTTCACACTACTAAACGGGGGGATTCAAGCTGAAAGTAACACAGTAACCACTCTAGGCCTACAACGAGAAACAACTTACGCCATGTCAAAAGTGGATCCCTGGAAGGAGGGTTTGCGGAGGACAAAGAGAGTGGCTGCAGTGTAAGGGGGTCTGGGGTTGGAGTCGTTCCAGTAACGATCTCTCTCCATCACCGGCAGATCGCCATACATTTCGTCCACCGCCATCATGGACACCTGCAAAGCAAAAGGCAGCAGACACACCCTGATAAAGTAAAGAGCAAATTCCATTACAGTTATGTTGAAGTTACAAAAAGATACGATGGTAAAGCTAAAATGTGAAATTAAGGTTGTGCATTTAGTAATATATCCTCAGATTTATGGCACTCCATTCAAAGTTATTTGAGGGGCTATATTGTGCAATTTAAAGTAAGGTGATAGGCAGATGGCAGTAACATCAAACAAACCTGGAAATTTCGGTCTATCAGCCAGTTGGTCTCAAAGTCATCATCATCTTCTCCAAAAGGGTTGATCAGCTGCTCAGCGACCTTCAGGATATGTGAGAAAATGTAACAATCTGAGCACATGAATCATCGCATTTATCTTTGTATTGATATGTGACCCTCTCTCTGACCTTGAGCCACCCAGCATAAAAAAAGAACTGTAGCAAGGTGAAGATGGGCACGTATAGGTCGAGGTCATGACCCGGATAGCCTTGACTGGGGTCCAGGAACTGGCGGCCAATCAGACACACCAGGAAAAAACTGTATACAGCCAAAGTCACCACCTGTGGGAAAGATGGAGGTAACCGGTCACATGACACAATTTTTCATTCATATTTTTCTTTGTTTATCTATATGTAATGCAAGAAGTCTGTAAAGAAGTCTGTTGTTTCACTCATTGCTTTTTTAAGTAAAGGACAGATGTTTTTGGAGATATCTTTTTGTATCTATCTTCTGAGCTGCAGTTGTAACTGATGATTAAAAGATTATTATAATCAAACTGTCATTATATCAGGACAATAGTGTAGATAATCTGTGAGAAATAAAATCATGTCCTCTGTGTCCTTTTAGTGCTTCTGATGACATTTGCAAGAGTTCAACAACTGACAACAAATCAGAGCTGAACTATCTCTGGGAAGCAGCCAATCGCTGCTCATAAAACTTGAGAACTCAGATCAAATTAGGCAGCACTGATCAAACATGAATAAATATTTTGTTATTGTAATGCCTGTTTCAGAAACATATATTTAGTGTAACGTTAGCTGTAAATGAGAACATTTGTGAATAAAATATAAATAAAATAAATAAGTAAATAAATAAGTAAATAAATAACGTGCAAGACCCAAAAATCCCAACAACAACAATGTGTCTGCTCTATTCAAGCATCCCACTAATCCATGACAGTGTGACAGCAATCTAATAATCAACACCTGCTCTTTTCTCACTGTGACATATCAAAATGTGTCTCTCTGAGCTTAAAATTCTGCTTGAATCAATCAACTTTTGAAAGGATTTGTGCTATACTTTTGTCTGGTAGCTTTAAGCCAAAGAATTCTATAGCCATAAACCTATTTAACAGTCCAGAGGAAGTCATCATTACATTGTAACTTCATGTTCAAAACAACATTGTGTGTGAGTGCATGAAAACAGCAGAGTTCAATTAAAGATGTGAGTTATGAGTTCAATGTATTGTATAGTACAATAGAAGTCATGCGTCAGCACTCACCTGAGTATAGACAAGGGGAACGCTGATCATGTCGTAATGAAACAGCATGCTGCACTTCCCTCTGAACGCATTCAGCTCCTGTTCAAAAAAATGCAGAGACTTATTGAGGTTTTTTCATCTCAAACTGAATGAAAACACAAGAGCTGTAGCTCTTCATCGTCAGTGGGCCTGTGTAATAGTGTGTGTGTGTGTGTGTGTGTGTGTTATGCTGCACCTCCAGCAGTAGCTTGAGTGTGTGATCATCTTTGATTCTGCCTTCGCAGCGGGCCACAGCCGCCAGGTTGGTGAACCAAACGCAGGGGATCCAGTATTTGTTGTAGTGAGAGTGGAGGCTCTCAAACTTCTTTCGTTCCTCTCTTGACATGAAACCTGCACAAAAAGCAGACCAGAGCTTTACAATCAGGCAGGTAGGGAGGGATAAGGTATTAATATTCTGTTTTCCAAGATTTTATACAGTGAGGTCTAATTTAATGTGTCAAGAAAAAGACACTATAGATAGAGCTCCATCAGTTAGAAAATATCTTCTTGACATCTTGTTTACAACTCTTAAAGGCACAAATGTAAAATCAACAAACAGTTCCTTTGAGAAACAGTGACGATTGCTACCCCAGCGTCTCCTGATGTTGTAAATGACGTGTGATTTTTTTTTTTCTTTATCGCCAGTGAATTTCAAGATGTGCCTGTCCTTGTGATTTCTCCTGCTCGCTGAGAGAATGTACAGGATGGAAACAACACACTCTAATGACGTGTGTACCTCCAGTACTTCCTGTTGCTGCTTTAGTGTGATAAAAGTCAACTTGAATGCAATTTTTTCAATTTATTTCAACTTTTACTCATTAAAATGAAATCTAACTCAGAGGATACTGTTTGCTCAGGACTCACCCACCCCTCCTCGACTCACCAGCTTCAACTACATGGTCCACGGTGGGGAATCGTTTGAATACGGCCGTGCTAACAGAGCGGAGGATGAGCAGGGCTGACAGACTGGCATAGCGCATCATTGTTCGTCTCAGCAGGCGGCCCCGCTCATCGCTCCCCTGGAGGCCCCCTGACAGGATGCACATGAGCCTGTCAGGGAGCGGGATGCTGGTGTACTGGCTCCACCACCGGTTCACCACCAGGGTCACATAGAAACCTAAAGGCAGCCAGTAGTGGAGAGGAGACAGGTCCAATTTTCTATCAAGTACTGTCCTCTGGTTTCCAGGGTAGCCTCAGGGGCCCCGAGCAGGTTCTGCAATGGAGCTCAACTGATACACCAGAGAGCAAGTAATATTGAATGATCCTGACTTATCACATACTCTACACTAAAGCTCTATCAAGAATTTTAGCTGATTAATGAAGGACAGGAGAAAAAATGAAATCGGCACTGTAGCAGCTGTAAGAAAGTGTTATCTTGGGGATCTGTACTAAAATCCTATATCACACTGGACAAGAACATTATGGGTGCTTACCCAATACAAATGACATGGGGATGAGACTGGCATAGTGGTTGCAGTAAATTGCCAGCTTTTCAAAATACCTCTTCTGATCATCATACAGGAGAAATCTAAAAAAAAATAACAGGTAGCCCATCTGATAAATCAAAACACAGCTGTAATGTGTAAGTGTTTGCCAAAGCTGCTGCTCTCTGTCTTACCTGTAAGTGATGCTGATGGCAGTGTACATGGCAAAGAAAGCCAGGAACTCTTTATACAGCACTTTGTAGATGCTACCCTTCCAGGCCAAAAGCAGCTTGGAGAAGCCACAGAAACGGGCGTTTGCAACTCTGGCTGTGTAGGTGACAGTCATTGATGACAGTCCTCAACAAAATGTGTTGTATGACAGAAACAATCACCTCTGTAAGTTCACCTGCAGGGAAACATTTAACGTGGGTCAGGAACCATGAACAGATAATCAAACTTCTGTTGTATGAATGAAAAACATCTCTGGTCATTTGATTTGCAGATAAATTATCATCAAAGCGTTATACTTAAAGGTCAAATAATCACGTTGTTTCTACTGTATTTTTGCTTTAAAATATACATCCTTACCTTTTTTTTGTAGTGTTTGTTTTATTTTCTTGATGAATGTGCCAATTGCTCAGCACATCTCTGTGCGTAATTGGCACCACGGGAGAAGTGGATTCACATCTTCACTTTAACAGTAAAGTCTTCCTCTGCGCTGCTCTCGGTGTTGCCAGTGGATTTTTCCTTTCAAAGAGCTCATAACCCTGATATCCCCTGGCGTCAGCTCGGTTAACTCGAGGGTCGGTCGGCTGCATGGCAGTAATCCTCGGAGCCTCCTCTGTGAGTCCAGTGGTCAGTGAATGCGCCCCGGGGTAAATCCCCCCAAAACAAGGAGGAGGAGCTCATTAACGCGGCCCCCGACCGGCAGAGCGCGGCTTGGTGATGGACCGCAAGCGACAGGCTGCAGCGCCGGGGCACCGTACAGTACAGCAAGGCATTAAGAGACACGGAGCCAATGAACCATGGCAAACTGTCGTGTTAAGTGATATGAAAACAACAACCAGTTTTAACGATTACAGGTTTGTAATCATGCTTGTTGAAAAAAAACCCCTCTTCCTTTATTAAACTTTATTTTTCTGTCTAGGAGAAAAATCCCTGTGGGGTGTATTAATTCCACTTGTTACCAATTCAGTTCTCCACCAGGAAGTATTTTTCAAAAGGAAATAATTTATTGAGCTAAGACTCTATCTAACAAGAGTAAATGATCTTGAAAGGTGACACCACTCGGTGTCTCAGCTTGGTAGAAGTGGGAACCAAAGTCATTCTCACAATACGTAAGGGATATTGTTATTTACATGAGTGTTTTATTTTCTTTTTGATCTGAATTTTAATGAAGTAAGTAATAGTTCCCTTTTATATTACAATTAATGAGTGAGAAGAAACATCATTTTCACTAGTTCAATATTTATTACCCCAATAATTTAGACAATAACAAAGATTGCCCCAAATAACCAAAATTGACCAAAATTGTGTTTCCAACAATGACAGCCTGACAGCGACATCTCATGCTCCTCACTAACCTCATGATGTTGTTCTGAGGCAATGTGTTCCATTCCTCCACGTGCTACACACAGTTCTGCCAGGTCACGTGGGGGTGGGGAACAAGCGTACAATCACTGCTTCAGCTGGTCCATGACGTGCTCTATGGGGTTTCAGGGGACATTGCTGGTCATACCATATGAGGCCCTCCAACTTCCTGAAGTCAAGCTGTCACAATGTGGTGGAGCATTATCATCCATGAACAGAAAGTTGGGGGTGTGCTGGTGGAATTGGGGGATGATGATGGTTTCTATGATGTCTCTGAGGTAAGAACATGCAGTGACTGACCCATCTACAATCACCAAATATGTTTTGAGCTGACTAGTGATGCCTGCCCAAACTGTTGCACTTCCTCCACCAAAGCGAACCCCAGGGACCATGTTGACCTCAGCGTATCGCTCACCTTGCTTTTTCCAGCAAAGCTGACGACCATCATTTCTGTGCAAGGTGACCCAACACTCATCAGTGAACAGGATGGAGGACCACTGCTGCATTGTCCAGGTCTTGTGCCCACTGCAAAGTCACGGCAGTGTCTTGGTCTCAGTGGAGTCACCTGCAATGGTCGTCTGGCGTTCAAGCCAAAGTGGTGAAGTCTGGAAACCCTAGTGCCCCTCACTTCTCATAAACAGGCCTGCAGCTGCGTGGCAGTTGCATAACAGTGTCTCAGTGCATAGGTCCTTAGGTACTGGTCATCATTGCGGTCTGTCACTTGTGGGGCTCCACTCCTGGGTCTGTCACGAACACTGCCAGTAGTTCTGTGTCTTGCTGCAAGTCTGCTGATGACACTTTGAGACACACCAATTCACAAGCAACAACTGACTGCCTGCTACCAATCTGAAGGCGAGCTATGGTTAGGTGGCGGTGCTCATCCCTTAAGTGACGTTGTGTGTTCATGGCTGCTAAGCTTCTTAGACCCTCAGAATGTTGAAACTGACAGGGTCGCGGGGGGGCTGGAGCCTATCCCAGCTGTCTTAGGGCAGGAGGCAGGGTACACCCCGGACAAGTCGCCAGTTCATCGCAGGGCACATAGAGACAGACAATCACTCACACTGACATTCACACCTACAGTCAATTTAAATTAGCCAATTAACCTAACCCCCATGCATGTTTTTGGATGGTGGGAGGAAGCCGGAGTACCCAGAGAGAACCCACGCAGACACAGGGAGAACATGCAAACTCCACACAGAAAGGCCCCGGGCCGGGATTCGAGCCCAGTACCTTCTTGCTGTGAGGCGTAACTTCCCCATTGTGAGATTAATTAATTCTTCTTCTTCTTGTGGATGAAATAATGACCAACAGCTCTCATCTGAGGCAAGTTTTTTTTAATGAACACTCGCAACATAATTTAAAAAAAAAAAATCTATAGAAAACAGACTCAAAAGCAATCAGTGACAGGGGGAGGCATCATTTCCATGAGGATGTATAGCAACCTGTTGGATGTACCAGGAGAGCCAATCACAAGCCAGTATTCAATCACCAGGGCAATAATGCTTTGATTCTATTTAAAACAACTTGCCATTGATTTGTTCCACATGTTGATGAAGTAACATTCAATATATCTGTATTAACAAAAATTTAAGGCTACTATCATATTCCAATATAGCCTTCCCATATAGTTCTCTGTAAACAGGGTAGACAACATGTTTGATGAGGTTTGTGAGCACTGTATGGGAACCTGGTACTCAGACAAACTCTTTTAACTTCTATCCACAAAAAGGTCAAGAGTCTCATCACACATTCTAGCCTTTGAATCTCATCAAACTGGTGCTGTCTCCTACCTGAAGCCACCACAGTGGCCTAAGATATTTAACAGTGCCCTTTAAGACTGTCCAGTTTAAACAATGACATAGCCATAAAAAGCTTACAAACTTAACCCGATCCAAAATCTAATTGACATTAAGTTACTACATTTACACCAGGTTCGCATGGTAATGTGAGATCTTTAATGATTTGACATGTGGTAAAAGGTACATCACGGACTGTTCTGGTTCTCTTTATTGCAATAATAAGGATGCCTTAGCCAAGAACAAAAATGGCTAAGACCATGAGACCAAATTTACCTGAAATCTTTGTCCAAAGTCCAAGTGGAGAACGGACACAGCTACCAAATCACATGAAATAAACAAGGCATAAACATCAATCATATGCAAGCTGTTTTATCCTGAATTACGCAGTATCATGGCCAAAAACACTTTTTTCGCAACTGAGGATGGACAATACGCAAGATGAAGGAGGAGGAGGGTTTTTAGTAGCGATAAGTAGGAACAGAACAACTGCCACACAGAGGATATGAAGGAAAGAGATGAACTGAGCAGGGTATGTATGTATGTGTTTTTGTGATTTGATCAGCTCTCCTTGAAACAAAGCATGTGTGTCCTGATGTATCAGTGTTCTGCTTGATGGACTGAAGACTGAATGGATCATCTTGAGGCTGTTACTGCAGGATTTGAGGCTGGCTGGGGGGGTGAGTTCAGGCTGTAGAGGAGTGGTCTATAGGGGGGCAGGGAAGGGAGATCACTTATTTGGGGGTTTGTAGGGTTCCAGAAGTTGCTTAGAGAATGTGTTGACCTTGTCTGCACCTCGGACTTCATGGGGCAGCAGCGGTAACTTGACTATGTGGAAATCTTCATAAAGGTCCTCCATCTGTGAGGAGAACACAGATTACTATTAACACTATTAATGGAAGTAGACAACATGCAACAATGGGTGCCAACTATGCAGCCGTGTCGTCACAAGCAAAACAAACTCGTACCTGGTCTAAATACTTGGACTGGATTTTATGGCGGGCCTCGCACATTTTGCACGGCCTCTCAGATTCAGGGAAAACAAGTTGGTTGACAATGATGTTGTGCGTGTCGATGCGGCACTTGGCCAGCTCCTGGATCAGCCGCTCTGTCTCGTACAGGGAGAGGAATTCGGCGATGCACACGCAGATGAAGGTGGTTTGTTCCTGATGGATAGGAGGAACAAGTAATTATGACATATTTGCAGAAAGCTTTTAACAGGGCTAGTTCAAAGTTGTTCTGAATGTTTACTTTCTAAATGCTAAAATTCAAACCATAGTAGCACATACAGAATATTTCTATTCAGCAACCTTGTTTATAACTGCGAGTGGAGCAACTTACTGGATCTTTGAACTGCTCACTGACTGAGCGGATGACAGGCAGGGTCTCCTCCAGCTTAGAGGCCAGCTGGTCTGCGTTCATGTCACCCAGACCGAGCATGTTACACATCTAGAAACGGTGAGAGAGAATAATTTCTATATAAAATCCAACCAAATTTTGATTGTCTGTTTTTTTAATCCTCCCACTGTGTATCATCCATACTTCAAGTCCAACACTTGTTTTGTGGCATTTCCTTTTATAGATAGCTGAACAAAAAAAAAATGGCAAATGACTATAATTAATGAGCATCTGGATCTGCTTGTCCCTCCTCACCTGAGAGATGAAAGGACTGATCTGGTTCTTTATCTGCATGAGGCGGCCCAGACCACGCTCCACAATGGTGGGGAAGTTGAGCAGACGCAGTGTGTGACCGGTAGGAGCCGTGTCAAACACCACCACTGAGAAGTTCATTCCTTTCACTAACCTGGCACACAGGTAGACAGTAAAGGGGAGTTAGAGTCACACTACCATTTTGTTATTAGTTCAGTTACACTACTGAGAAAAGTAATTGTGACTCTGGGTCTGCAATACTACTAACAAAAAAGTATGTATTGGCTTACCTCATGACTTCAGCGTAGCTCATGGCCTCATCAATGCCAGGAAAAGCGCTCATGGCCTCCTGCATCATTTTCTTACCCATGCTGAGCATGTTGTCCTCCTCGAAGAACTCGTCGGGCAGCTCTGCCACACCAAGACTTGGGTCAATCTCCTGCGCTCACACAGACACAAATCATTGACTCAACAAAGGGCCCGGGTAACTACAAATGAGTTCAGGGCGTCCAGCATCAACTCAGTCTGTTACACAATGATGGTCTGTGCTTGAGACTCGGAGGAACAAGATATCCTTGTGATACTAACAAGACAGTTACCTCATGCACACGATGTCCATTAACAGCATAAATAGACCAACCAACTGTAGCTATGTTTATATCCATTTGTCATACTAATTTTAAAATGCTACACACTAACATTTCATTATTGTTCTGAATATAACATCTTAACCTTACTACGGCTCATGTAGAGAGCATATTTTGCATGTATAACTAATTAGCCAACAGTTTGCAGAGATGCATATCCAAAAGAAAAGGCCACAGTTTTGTAAGGAAGAAGAAACAGACCTAAAAAAAATGTCGAGATGCACCGATCAATCGGCCGCCGATTTAAAAAGCCGATTTTATATCCAATCGGCCCCAACCGGTGACCGTCCGATCACTGTCGAAATTTGCCGATTTTCCCCGAGCAAACTGACCCGCATGCGCATGCACCGCACTGCGTATCAGCTCAGAGCAAAACAGCTAAAAACTACCAAGACTCAGGAAGAAAACATGTCGGTGATATGGACTTATTTCACTGTGTGCCAGAGCGACCCAAAACACGCTGTTTGTAATGCTTGCAAGTCAAAAGTCAGCCGTGGAGGATCAACGCCTAAGATATTTGGAACAACACACTTGATACGCCACTTGGAAAAGAAGCACCCAGGCCTGTTTAGCAAATATAAGGACAACACTGCCGCTAAGAGGAGGGATGCAGCAGAGTCGCAGCAACCACAACAACCCCCCGCCGTGGACTGAATGTTATGGTCAGTGTGGAAAATAAATCTGCTCAGGAGGCACTGTTGAAGGTTTTATTCTTGAAAAGGGGGGTTATGATAGCATATATCCTACCATTAGTTGTGGTTTTAATTGCAGTTATATAAGCAAAAATGTTGTCTGGGAGAGGGGTACTTGTATTAAATTTGGCAAAGGGTACTCAAGCCAAACAAATATGGTGTCTATTATATGATTATAATTATTTCTTAGATAGAAAATCGGCATCGGAAAAAACGGTTTTGGCTGGTCAGACCCCCTTTAAAACCGGAAATCGGTATCGGCCAAGAATTTTGCAATCGGTGCATCTCTAAAAAAATGTGAAAGACTTTCTGAATGTGTGGAGAAATCACAACATCTGCATTTTCAAGACAGTGGGTTTTTTTGGAATAAGGGCAAAAAAATGATATGTCATGTTCAAACTGCTCTAAAAACAGATTGTGACGTTCACTTTCATCTTTCTGTCTTGGCCTATAGTGTCTTCCTGCACAGGTAATGTAGTGCAACTTACCATTGCAAAGAGGTTGTCATAACCCTTGACCTTCGTAGGCACCTTTGAGAACTTCTGGTCAAAAGCGTCAGAGATGTTGTGAGCGGGATCAGTGGAAATGATGAGGACACTCTCCCTGACAGCAGCGAGCTGGACAGCCAAACTGCAGCTAGGAAAATACAGGAGAAATGTGTCTATGTTATCCTTTCCGTAGCTTTAAGAGTTGCATATTGTAAAACTTTTAGTTGAACACATAATCTGATCGTCGTAGGACCCAAACTAACCACACAGTAACATTATCAACCAACCAGAAACAATCATATTTAACTTTATGGGTATTACCTTAACCACACGACATCTTCAGCGATAGCCTGTCAGCTACAATGCAGACCTGACAGCTTAAGCTAGCTGATACAATTCAATGCCTACAGAAACTTAGTCTTCCATTTATTTAGCTACACGATAACACACAGTTGACCGTTGAATAAACACAAAGCAGAGGGGAACCAGCAGGCTGTCAGTGTCATCCAACCGACTTTGAAACCACTTGAGAAAGTCACGAATAAATGGTGTCAGTTTGGCTAACGTTAGCTAGTGACTGTGCTTGAAAGCATTCAACTACCCGGCATGTTGACAACTAGCCTGCTATTAGCTTCATTAATGGGAATTGTATATTAATGCAAGCGCGTCTTAAATATTAATGGGAATGGTATTTTAATCCTAACGATAGTAATCTACCGATTTTTAGCTTCTTCATTGGGACAAACAACTTATACGTTAACTGAATTATCCACGTCAAGTTATGCTGGCAGCTAATCTAAGCTAACGTTAGCTATGTTAGCTTGCGACGTAGCGTTGTGAAATTACCCGGAGGATAACGAGCATTTCCCTTCAACTTACCTACATGTTGTTTTACCAACACCGCCCTTCCCACCCACAAATATCCATTTCAAAGATTTCTGCTCGATGATATTTTTCAGTGTCGGTTCTAATGGCTCCACATCGGGCGCATCTTCAAATTCGTCTTCCAATGAAGCTGCCATCTTGTCTGTGTACACTGCAACGTACAGCTCAGGTGGGACGAACCGACAGTGCTGCCTTCGTGCTCCTCAGACAAAAAGAGAAAAATAACAACAGTTAAAGTAATATCTGTCAACCATTACCAATAGGGGTAGGGACACAATGGGGCCAACCTTTTTTCTTTAAAAAGTAAAAAAACGTGTATATAGAGAAACATTCACAAAAATATTGTATCATCTTTGCTATGTGAGAAAAACAGCACCTGCTCCTGTATATTACCCCATTTCATTTGCTAAAATGATTTTGTCATTACACTCTTAGAAAGGCCCAACATGTTAACAATTTCTCTTGGATTTGATTTTCTACTTTAGAATAAGATAAATATTCTTCTTAGGTTCACATTTTAAAGTTTGTTTGATGTAAAGCCAAAATATGCATATCAAACTATAAGTACAATTATTATCAATTATTAAAAAGTGAAAAAGAGGGCAGCACAGTGGTGCAGCGGTTAGCACTGTCACCTCACAGGGGCCTCAAGACTGTACCGGGTTCGATTCCTGGCCCAGGGCCTTTCTGTGTGGAGTTTGCATGTTCTCCCCGTGTCTGCGTGGGTTCTCTCCGGGTACTCCGGCTTCCTCTCACCATCCAGAAACATGTATGGGGATTAGGTTATTTGGCTAATTTAAATCACCAGTATAGGTGTGAATGTGAGTGTGAGTGGTTGTCTGTCTCTATGTGCCCTGTGATGAACTGGTGACTTGTCCAGGGTGTACCCTGCCTTTTGTCCTAAGACAGCTGGGATAGCCCCCCACCGCTATGTGAGGATAAGCAGTAGAAAATGGATGGATGGAAAAAGTGAAAAAGGAGAGGTGAGTCTGCCCTCTACAGAATCCACCGCGTAACATACTGATACATGAATTTCCTACATGCTTTGAATGTAGCACAACTTATTCCATATAGGTTTGTGGTTTGATTATCAACTTTCTGGTTTATTCACAGTGTGTCTGGAAAAGAGCATATTTCCTGAAAACACAATAACACATAAATAATTCAACAATTTATGTGGAGAGTACATGTTTTTATTTAATTCTATGAGGCACATGCAATATATTACTGCGTGAATAAAAACAGTTATGATTAGATCTGGAGAATCAGCACAACTACAAAATATCTTTAGATTTCATTGTTATAACAGTATAACATACACATGTATATATAATCAGTCAGCTGAAGATGATGATATGAGTGAAAATTTTAGGCATTAGTGAGAATACATGAACATGTGCATGCTGTGACCACAGGATAAGGCACTTGCCTCCACAAACACCTAGTCATGACTTCACCTGTCCCCATCTCAGTGCTGCCATTGTCAGCTTTAACCCTTCTAGGACCATTGCTTTCCTCCCTAATTTCCAAGCAGTGCCAAGCCAGAATCTTTAGCTGAGCAGTCTGAGCTCGCACACATTCCATCCCGCCAGGAAAGGAGCAACTTCTCACTCTGTCTGATTTTTCACAGTCAGTCTGTCTCAGCCAACGTGGCCAGAAAGCAGGACCCAGATCTACCCATTGGTAGCTTAACCCACAAGTGGCAGAACGCACCAACCAGTCTCTGACTAAACTGGCGACATGTGAGGGCAGAGAACGAAGGTCCAGATCTGCGGCTTCCTTTACCAGCTTCTTATGATGGCTTGCCGCAGCGTTCTTCAGCTCTGGAGAAACACTCCAGTTGAACTTGCTCCTGGCAAAGGTGAAGTTTGGTAATGTTGCAGGCAGTGACAAATTATCCAAAGGTTGACCATCACCATGATCCACAGAGGCTTCTGACGGCCGCTCTATGGACATCCAAAACAGGTCAAAAGAGGGTCCCAGGAGACGCAGGAGGCGAGAAGGTCGGTGATGTCTGGGTTTGGGCATTTGGTGGTAGTCTTCAGTGTTTGTCAGCAGGGTGTATGGACGGGCTGGCTGCGAGTAGGATGGTAGACTGGCTCTTAACTGGAGAAAAGGTGAATCCCAGCCTGTGTCTTCCTTGTCTTGAACAGTTACATTTGGAAGCTTGATCTGGGTGGAAACGTTCGAAAATGAAGATCCACGCATAAGGAAAGACACAGAGATCCAGCAGAGAAAGGTGCCACAGTTGAATGGTTGCGGCATGGCTTTCACGTGGATGGCAGGCTGACAACAGGAGGATGAGAAATTGCTCCTGGTTTTCCTTTTTACTTCTTCAGTTATGGGTTCTCCTCTGGGTGCTTCAGGGACTCTGTGTACCCTACACCACACCAGACATCCTTGAGCTTGTGTGAACAATAACATACTGGAATCAGTGTTTTTATAAGACAAACAGCAGACATAGTATTGAGTATTGAGTAAGCTCCCACTTCTTATTCAAGGCTCTGATGTTTTCAAAGCAAAACATGTAGGACAGATCTGAGGAGCTGTGGTTTGGTTTCACCAGAACTACCATGTCAACAGATTCCTATGAGCGATGTGCCCATGTGATGGCTGTAACAGAGATTTCACTAAGAGGACATTCATGAGATAAAAAAAGTGGCTCTACGTACTTCACAGCAAGCATGAAACAAGAAAAAAGATGAATCATTTAACCTCAAATTTAGTGGCGCAGCGGACTCCAACACAAACACTCCAACACTCCCTCTCACACAAAGACTGCACTTAGATCAGTTACAGAAAAAGCTTCAGGGTAAATTCCCTTCATGGCTGCTTAGATAAATATGTAACACTGAAAATTTAAAAAAGAGACAAATACAACACTCTTGCAGGACAATAACTCCATTTATTCTCATCTACTCAAAATCAGCAGGGACAAAGGCACATGATGGCATGATACAAATACATTTTCAACATTACACTTAACTGTAAACACTGTTTCTGATTTCAGATTTATAATAATATATTTTATAAATATAGTTACATAAAGTTGTTGATATTTAACGATAACAAACAACAGGAATTAACTATGAATTACTGCATTTATGCAACAAGATGATTTGGCAGCAGGGCTGTAGTGTCAGGTTTTATTGTGTGTGTGTGTGTGTGTGTGTGTGTGTGTGTGTGTGTTCTTTCAGAGAAAACCTGACTTAACAACACAGCATGCATGTGACTGTTGGTGTTTTTAACACGTGGGCATGTTGACTTTTACATCCACCTGCTCCTCTCAACTGTCCCTCAATCTCAAAGTGAAAAAAGCTGGTCAGATCTGTCCCCTTGTCTGGTGGATTGTGGCGGTTGCCTGGATGCGGACGGTGGTACGCTGCGAGTTGCTTGGCCGCTGTGGTGTGACGCCTTTGCCCGATCCTCCAAAAACTGTTCAAACTCTAAAAGGAACAAGTAGTTAGAGCTGCGCATCAACACAAAGGAAATAAGCTATTATCACACTAAAACTGCAGTGATGTATCAGTAGAGAGAAATAAAACATACAGTACCTTCACTAGACACTCCCTCGCTAACTGAAGATTGTTCTTTCTGAATTTCCAAAACACAATAAATCACAGAGTAAAGATCGTATCACCCTCAATCTGGGAACACTGTTTAGTGAGGGGCATGCTCTGCTCTTACCATATCACAAGATAACCACTTGTCAACATCATTCTGCCGAGAGTTTTTTCCTGGTGGCATCTAAGGGAAAGCCAAGAGAGAGGATGTTTTTAAACTTTCTATTTTTATTTCACAGGAGATATTTTGTTCAAATCCATTTCTGTGGTATACACACCCCTCCTGTGACCTGCAACCTTGTATCCAGGGCTCCAGCAAGGCCCTCCACAGCTCCGGGGTCCTCATACCTGACACTGGGGATAGGGTGATATGCATTTCAACACAGGTCTTTGGTCGAGAATGGAACCGTGAATGTTGCAATTATGTTGCTCACATTAAACAACAGGCTATACGGGCGTTGAATACTGGCTGTTTTACATCTTATTGTGAAAGGAACTTTTTTTTTTGTTTCAGGCGATGGACAACCAAATGTGATTACAAAGGCTTTGTCTTCTTTATTTGGCATCAAGTGCAAGTCAGATTGTAATTTCATGCATTAAATTAAATTGTTTCTTAATATGCAGATTCAGTTGCAGTTTACAGATATATGTAATGTATCTCCAGTTATAACTAAGGCTACTATCAATTTAAATCATCTCATAGTAATTGCTGCAGGCAAACAAAAGCTAAAGATGTAGCATGTCTTGGACGTGACGTAATATGTTTTATGTGTCTTTCCGTGTGTGGCATCACTCACCATTTCCTCTGCTCAGCCAGGGAGCTGCCTCTCGTCTGGGCAAACATGTCAAACTCCTCATCTTCTGCAAGACAGACAGCATATCAAGTCACAACCGGAATGAAGAGCAATGTTCACCATCATGCTATCTAAATTCCTGTAGAAACATTTTGATAATAAAGGTTGAGAAACAAATTAGAATATTTTTTTATAGCAAATATCATCATTTGTAATGGATGGAAAGAGCATTTTTGGTCATTTCATTTTGAATATGGCATTGCAACCTGTAACTTTAAAACACATCATATGTTCTAACTTTTTTGGGAGAATTCCTCCTTCTTTCTAAGATGTTACATTAGCAGTGGTGCTTGTTATTGTGCAGCCACTCCTGTGATGTAGAGCCACAACGTCACTGTCTATTCCTGAACTTGCAAAAGCAGTGTCACACGTGGATTTGGTGTTATGAAATAAAAGACTGCACATATAAAGCAGAAGCACTTTACTCACTGTGGCCAGCTGACTGCTGTGGACTACCCAGTGTGCTGCTGATGGCTGGCTGGCTGGTTGTTGTGATGAGAGCAGGCTGGCTGAGAGTCGGAGGTTCTGGGCTGAGGTCGATGAGGCTCAGGCTTGTGGCAGAGCTCTGCTGGAGTGAGGATGCAGCACAGTGGATGTCACCTAGTTTCTGAGTGTATTCTTACAGTAGAAATAAGGAGTGAGTCATCTTCTTACCTGTTGAGTAAGATTTGGAACTTGTGCCTTGTTTAGTCTGTCAAACCTAAAAACACAATTGCAATGCAATGAGTATGGATTTAGCCATAAGACAGTTACATACCGCACTCTTAAGACCCAAAGCAAAGCAAGGCTGTAGCACACCTCTCATAGCGGATGAAGGCGTTGTTGAGGTCATCGTTGACCACAAGTAGCTCTTCAATAAATCCTTCATCCAGCAGCTGGGGGATGAGCTCCACCACTCGAGTCTGCATGCTCTTACACACCGAGTACAGCTGCTGCTTGGACAGAGAGATGAATTTATCACTAATGACAAGCAGCAAAGGAATCATCTTCCAGCCCAACAGCTTTTTGATCTCACACACACCTGTAGCAGCTCTGTATCATCTAACTGGCTCTGTCCAGGGATTAGCTCATTCAGCATCTCTGACATCACAGTGAGATTTCCCTTCACTAGCAACAGCTCACTTCGCAGCTTCTGTTCCTGGATGGGAAAAAACATTTTTTTTAAAATCAACAAAAGTCATAACACAATGGGCATCATGCAAAAACATTTTTATATTTTTGTCTCGGCCTCATACTGCTCATACCGTTCAGCAGACGCTCCTAACCTCAGACAACTGTGTATATAACCTGCATATACATGATGAGTATCACCAGGACAAAATGACACATTGACCATAACTCTTGTATCACAGCTAATTTAGTTATAATGTCGTTTACAGGCATAACTAATAGCATTTCTCCAGCTCTACTCCACCAACTACTGCAATGCAGTGGAGAAATCATTAGTTACTTTGTAAATCCAACCTTCAGCTTTGACAACTCAAATTTCACTCCACATTCACCTCCCAGTCACATGTCCAGCAAGGCTTGGGAACCATAGTAATGATTTAAGATGTACTTATTGTTTTGCAACACTGAACGTGATGCATTATGTAGTGACAGACTAGTGACTGCCCTTTTGGGCAGTGTTACCTGTTCAGCAGAGAGAGAGGCTGGTCCTCCATTGGACTGGACTGAAGGCAAAGTATTCGGATTGGGAACACTGGAAGGTGCATGAGGTTGTGGCTGATGCATGGGAGCACTGTCAGGGGTTGTTTCAGTTGTCAAATTTTCTGGGATACTCTGTGAGATGAAGAGAGGTACTATAGTGAATATCTAAATATCTGAGGAGGGATTGGATTTAGTGTGCTATTTTCGCACCCTATTTGGGGTGTGGATGGGGGACAGAGCATCCAGATCTGTCATAGGGAATTCCAGACCACGTCTCCTCAGGTCGTCATATACGTGCACCACCCCCGCCAATGAAGGAGAGTTACGAAACGCATCGGCCCACGACTGGAGATGAGAGGGAGAACACAAATATAATGACTCCTAAATCTGTTTCCAATAACACCATATGCTAGCCAAATGTAAAAAGAACAAGCAGAATAGAAAAGACATGCTCCTTTGGCATTTACAAGCCCATCTATATCTAATGTTATCATTGAGTACACACTTTGACTATGTAGCACAAGAACATGTGAAGATATTTACATCACAAAGAATACCAAAGATAACACTATTGTAGCAGCGTATCAGTAGAGTCCAACTTAAGCAAACGTTAAAAGCTGCAGGATGTCGACACACAACTGAAATGCAATAGCCAAAGGCCTGCTAGTCTTCTGTGGTAGTAAACTGAATATCTAGGTTTATAACTTGCATTAATCGCTTATTTCATGCATACCTGTATGAGGCTGAGCACCCTGTCATGGAGAGCAGTGGGGGGGTTATATTTGGGCAGAATGGAACGGACCAAAACGCCTTCAATGAACTCCTGCGATGCCACAAGAACGTGGAAGCGATGACCACAGTTCTTCACACAGGTCTCAAGAACCTGTGTGACAGTTCAATTCAGTGCATGAATATAAACATAAAGATAGGTGCAAATGTACAAAGACTGACACCATCTAGCATCCATCCCTAAACTCATGAGAGAATGAATAAGACCTTCACACCTGATCACAGGTGATTACTCACAGTGAGCGCCAGCATGATCTCTCTGAAGTTCTTGTTTCCTACGACTCTCTTCTTAATAGCTTTGACAGCATCTCTAGGACTGAAAAAAAATAAAATAAAAAAAGAGGCATACAGTATGTTGAGGTAGTTTTGCTTGCTTGTATTATGTTACAATCTAAAAAAATGTTGAGCTTTTTACTGTTTACAACAAATCACTACAAACACATTGCATTCCAGGCTTCCAGGGGCATTCCTCTTTTGTGATACAAATCCCACTGCAGTGCCAAAACGAACTATGACATTGGCCTTAAACGTAAGTAGGTAATTCAGTCACAACCTGTTGTACAGCATACAAAAGGAAACAACAAAAACCGCAAAGGAAGTGACACAGTAAAACAGTCACCAGACCATGTTACTTGTGTGATCACCCTACCCCTCATCAGTCTCATTGATAATGTCACATATCTCCATGTTGAGGCCCCAGTCCTCCAACTGCAGTGCACCAGAGGTCGCTCGCTCTGTGAACAGAGAGGGAATCAGGTCAGTCATAATGATATGGGAGCACAAAAAATGTGTGATATCTGCAAGTCAATTCACTCAGGCCATTACAGCAACACTTTTCAGTTGTACTTCAGAAATCATTCTGGGAGAAATTTAACAGTTATAAGGATAACGAATGTACCAGCATGATTCACCTCACGACTGCATGAAAATGTCACACAGTAAATGAGTTATGCATTCTTGTAGGAATCCTGTATGATTTACATGATGTCATGATTTACTGAATTTCTCTCAGGATTAATAAAGCATCTATCTAGGAAAGAAGATCACCAATATTCAAAGAAATATTTGTCTGTCTAGGTGCTCCACTATGTCATAGGGAACTCCAGACCACTATGTCCCCATCAGCTAGTCACTAAGTGTTTCTGCTCTGCTGTTTTGTTCTGAGTATGTACTCTAAGTTCATTTGCTGAAAACAGAGTGTAAAACAGAAGAGTGCAGCTGTAGGCTGCAAGGACCAAAATCAATAAGCTCAAAGTCTGAGTCTAATGATGATTCTCTCATATTAAATACTCATTTGATCTGTTATACATGGACTTAAAGCAGGCTGCTGGGTTGTGTGCAAGGCACAAGCCTGGAGAAATGATCATGTTTTCAGACTACATGCAGACATACATGTAAGTGAACCTACAGGTGTCATTATGTAACAATGGTGGAAATATCTGCCATTACCTTTATCTAACAAGGCCTTGTCCACTTTAAACCAGCAAGAGAGGAGCCCAGTAACTTCAAATATGTCTCATGAAGTGACAGTGTTTTATAGGAACTCATTGCTGACAAAAATGGTTTTCAGTTGTATTTGGCAACCAAAGCCAGCTTTCTTTACAGTCCACCCCTCACGGGCTCCTCATAAGTCTTTAAATCTCCTTCATTCCTTTGTACCAACACCTCCCCATACACAAACACTTCTCCAACCCTTTCCTCTCTTAATCCCATCTCCCTCCCTCCTCTCTCCTACCAGCTCCCTCCACTTCATGTGACTGTCAGCTGCTTCTATTCTCCTGCCTCAAAATGCATGTGAGAAAGTAAGTGGATGAGATATGAGGAAGAAGGGTTTGACATGGGCTTGTAACATTTCATCTCACGACTCATGACAGTCCCGATTACACATCTTCCTGGCCCTCTATAGATGTGCTGGCTTTGCAGTTTTTCAGCAGTCTGACATAAAGCAACTTATTGCCTTTATGAGGAAATACTCAAAAAAGGTGAGTGACCACTCTTAAGGGCGCCGGTAACACTCGAGCATATACGTGTGAAATTGAAAACTTCAGTTATTGAGGAAGTGAGAGGAAACACAAAGTGTCTTCTAAATTCGCCAAATCAGTTGTCACTTAACTTTAGTAACCAATCACACGACAGATTGAAGGAGACTAGTCCCGCCCCTGTCGTGTCATTGGCTCTTCAGAGTTCTTCTGATGCTTCTGTTAAAGTTCATATTTTTAAACATTTTAAAATACGTAGCCCCAAAATAGAAAGAGGTAATTTAGTTACTTTGGACCACCGCTAGTGTGGTTATATAACACCAAAATAATTTATTGATTATCTTATTTAAATAATGCCAAATTTAACCCAAATGTGAACGAGCGTCAAAAGCGACTGAGACTTACCGATTCTCTGACCTACGGGCGTTGAAAAGGGGTTTCCTATGAGAAACTCCATTTTCTCCCCGAGTGAAAACATCCTCGGTAATAACAAGCGTCCGTTTCGCTGTGTAAAAATAATCTGATGACGATTGAGCTCAAAACTGCGAGGTTTCCTTTTGGTGTCAGACTCTACCGCTGCTTCCGAGGCGCACTGGGCGAGCGGTCACGTGAACACACACACACACACACACACACACACACACAGAGGAAACAACACAGCCGCTCATGTCATCATAAAACTTGATAACGGTTTTTTTTTTTTTTTTTTTTAACTTTTATCTTAATCTGTTAAAAAAAAAAGTTCAAACAGTGGTGGTCAGTAGGCTATCTATGAAAAGTGGTCCAAGGAATGACCAGTGATGACACAGAGACAGGGTCATGAGAGGCTGAGGCACACATTGATGCATCCCTGTTAAAAGTTGTTTTTTTTTTGGGGGGGGGGGCGTTTTCCTTAGTTGATGTGAGGGTCGCTTGTAAAGGACAGAGGGTGTCATGTCCTGTACAATTCATAATTTGTGATATTGGGATATATAAATAAAATTGTCACTTGACTTGACATAAAGGCTGGTCCAGGTGGTAAAAAGGGTGACCAGCACAATATTAGGCAGGTGGTCATAATGTTATGCTTGATCAGTCTATAGTTATATGTTTAGCTATAATGTATTAATGTATGGAAATATAATATAGTAATAAGATAGATAGATAGATAGATGATGGATGGATGGATGATGGATGATGGATAGATAGACAGACAGACAGACAGACAGATAGATAGATAGATAGATAGATAGATAGATTAGGTCTTTCTTCCTGCAGTCGTCAGAATGTACAACCAACACAGCTCCCAGTAACTATTCACATCAAAATAGACATATCATGCAATAATGCTGGGAGAAAATGGTTTCACTTATTACCATGCCATATCACTATTTTTGACTTCACATGCTCACCACCACATGATTTGTTTATTTATGTTGTGTATTTGCTTACTTAGTTTTCATTTATACACTTTTTATTTATCTATAATACATATTAGTGCAGCTCATATCTTTCTAAGACACTGTTGTTTGCTTGTTTAACTTGTTACCTACTTATTTTTGACACATTTTTCTACTTATTATACTAATTTACTTGTAATTTACTGCTTCTTGTTTTTATATAGGCTCTTATTGTTGCTGTAATAATGTACATTTCTCCATTGGAAAGGATTATAGAAGTACTAATAGAATAGAATTACTTCATTGATCCCAACCTGGGAAATTATGTGATTATCTTATCTTATCTTATGTCAAATTAAGTTCCCATGTGAATTTGAGAAGGATAAACACATCTACGTATTTAGGTCACCAGCTCCTAGCTTTAGGACATGCATGAATCAGCTTGTTCAGGATCACTGTGCAAAATGGAAATTTCATATGTATTTCTATTCAGGGTGGATTTTTCCCTGAAGGTTTATGACTCGTGTTTAACTTACTGCTATATATCTAAGTTCACATAAGGTGATTGGTATGGACACAAGATGATTATTCATGCAGGGACCTTTGGTGACAAACTTATCAACAAAACCTGTTTTATGCAGTGATAGCAGGACACAAGACTGATGAGAGAATAAATGCCCCTTTATATAGACAAGCAGAGGCTGATATGAATGGTATGCATATGCGATGGGTAGATAAGTGTTTACTGTAATTAATTCCAAATTCCATAACCAAAATCTGAGTTTTTGAGTGATTTGTAGGAGTGGAAATCTGCCATTTATGTGAGCAACACCACCTTGTATCATAAATGTAGCCTGCAGTGAAATTTGTTGAGTTTTACCTCTGGCGTCAAAAACAACAAGCAATTATTGTTGAATATGTTAAAAAGCATTTAAAACAAAATTATTGTGCATTGTTCTAAGGGATGACAGTATGGAGATGACAAGAAAGAAAGGGCAGGAAAATGGGGAATGACATGCAACAAAGTTCAGATGAATCAATGAACTTTGTCAAATAATGTCAAATAATCCTGTACGTCTAATGAGATAATATTAAAGAGATAAAGTCATTATTAATAATGTGATACTGTATGTGTAAGTAGCATTTTACTGTTAATCTAGTAATATAACTTATTAAATACATATTTAAAATAAAACAGGACCAAACTGAGTCTATATAAAATATGTGTAGCTGTTAATGGTCTCAGCGAGAATTAAAAGCCAAAGAATAATAAGATGATAGAAGACAAATTCAAATCCATTCATACAGTTGGGTAGTTTAATCAATTAAAAAATCATCATAGGTGTTGATGTTTATATGTAAATTATTGATTTCAATGGTAATCAATAAGCAATAAGTCAAATAATTGCAGTGAGGTAGATAGTAATGTCACTTAATGTATGCCACTTCTGCATGTAATGCCCCTTATTCATTTATGCATTATCGCCACTAGGTGGCAGCATTGACTCCATATGTGGCAGCATTAGTGATTCTCTCCTGATGTTGTTCCAGACCAGCAACTGTGGAGTCTACTAGAGCATGCAGGGTGTTGTGTTAATGACTGCAGGGTGTTGTGTTAATGACTACAGTTAGGTTGATATACAGATGTGTCTTTCTTTGGAAGACCCAACTAAGTTAATTCTGACTGAGGGCTCAAAGCGCTTATTTGTCTTTCAACCACAATTTATGCCTCTGATGAGCAAATTACCTTAAATAGATAGCAAAAATACCTTAAGGTATTAAGGTATTAATATGACTAAACATTTTCACAGATATCGTCTGTGATATTACAGACACTTTGGCTCTCAAATGACCCATTCATTTCATAATTACTAATTAGGCTAATACACTACCTTCAGTTACTGATTTTGTATTGTGAGGCCACACATCTATTCACAAGATTTTTTTTTTAAAAAACATAACATCCAACAGTCAAACATAAAAAGAGATGTTACAAACTAAAATGTTTCAATTGATTAAGTAATCAATCAAAAAAATCAGTGGGGGCTTGAAGATGAAAGTCAGTGATCTTTGACCTTTGAGTTCCTGAATTCTATGCATCACAGATACCCTCAGGCCTCCCTGTAGGCTAAATGAATTTATGACCGTGGTAGTAAAAGGAAAAGTGAAACAACTTATTACTGTTTTTTTCTCTGTTATCACATTTAAGGATCTTAAGAACAAATTTCACACATTATGCTGCAACCTCTGCCACACACAATTCCTTGCTTTGTTTGCTCCTCTCGAAGTGTTGTGGGTTCAAGTCGATCCAAGTCAGATTAGAAAGCCCAGAGGGATGCTGGGTCACAGTGTGTTGCTGCAAGGAGTAGCAAACCGTTGTGTTATCTCTTTTCTCCAGGCTGTATGATCCGGCATTATGTCAAAAATTCAAACCCTCACACTATTGTTCACACAATAAGAGGTCTGTATCAGGCCTCTGTGGCCAAGAGTCATGGCAAGCAATACAGTATGTTTGCCACATGAACATGACAAAGCTGCAAAGCAGGAAATCATGCAGGGAAAAGTTAACTTATCAGTATGTTCTTTTATGTTTGGATAAAAAACAAGTTTTGAATGATTATTTAAAGGAAACATCTTTATTTGCAGATCTCACTCCTGTGATTCAGGAGACCATCGAGCCTGAGGAGAGCTCGTAGAAAACCACGTTTTAATCCGAAACGACCAAACAATAACTGTCATAACCATGCATCATTTCAGGAGAGTAAAAACGGGGGAAATAGCACGCATGCACTGTACGTATGAATGCGCTTGTGTTGTTGTAAATTGATCCCTCCTACTCTCGCTGGTTCGGTGTGCAGAGGAGGGACGAGGAGGAGGAAGAGGAGGAGGAGGAGGAAGAAGAGGAGGAGGGAGTCGAAGCAGGAAGGAAGGCAGAGGAAAGGGAGGCAGGCTGTGAATGCTAACAAGCCCTGTCGCAATCGTACAGCTCCGTAGTAGAGGTTTGATTAAAAAAAAAAAAAGACTTGCAATGGAGAGGAGCGACGACCACTATTAAGCACCTACTACTATGCGCCAGTGCCGCGTTCGCCCGGTGCGCGTGCAGCAGCCTCACCGTCGTCGGCACGTTTGATCCAGAAAAAATCGTCTTTTTCCGCCGAGTGAAATGTATCGCGACTGCTCGGGACTCACATTCTGACAATGGAGATTGAAAATATCGTGGCCAACACGGTTCTCCTGAAGGCGAGGGAAGGTAAGCACAAAGAAAAAGAAATTAAAATGCATGTTATCCCCCCACCACCACCACCACCGCCGCCGCCGCCGCAACGACACGGCAATGGACGAGCAGAGCCGAGCTCTCGGCTGTCCTCCTTGGGATTTATGCTTTCTCTGTCTCTCTCATCCCCTGCGCAGCGCTTTGTCTCCGGGCAAACACTGAACATTGTCGTGTTGAAATCAGCTGTTTGTACACTAACAACTCCCACAATTTACCGGGCAGGTTAACGTAGCTATGAGGCCCAGCTGACTAGAGGTGAACAACGCAGGGAGTGTTTGCAGCATCGCGCTTATACGGCAGCGTTGTATTTGAGACTATCTGGCTGTGTTTTTTCATCTAAGCACCAGTAGTATCTGTTGATATTTGCAATTTTTATGAAGACATAATGTATATTAAATGTCATTCACGTTACATGGTATTGAGTGTGGATCAAAATATAGCTGCGCAGTGGGGCTCTGTGCCTCGGTACAGCCTCTGCTTAAGCTACCTGTCATTGTGGGTTTCGGTACGTGTGTGTTTTAAAGCTCAATTAGGGATGTAAAGTGAACGAGTGATTTGACGCAGAAATATGTCACCGCATTGGCGTTTGGTAGGAGCTTATTGGGAGGAAGGCGTAACGCTATAGTGGTGGGTTTGTATGCAGTGGAAGGCTGGGAGAAGGCCCATCGTGTACCCCGGCTGCCCAGACGTTGTTGCCCCGTGTGTGCACGCTGCTCAGAGGGCTCCAGCAGCAGCTCACCTGAGGTGGAAAAGAGGCGAGTATCCATCTGTTTTCAAGGAGCCAACAGAGCAGATTTCTCTGTAGCCAGTGAGTGGGCGCAGGGTGGGTGTACAACACCGTATGATCTGTCAGAGAGGATCAAAAGGTGTTATTACTGCTCCAGTTGTGTTTTTCTTCCTCTTTCACAATCACTTCCGAGGATATTGTCCATTTTATTCGACAGCAAAGTTGCTCACGGTGCAAGCTACATGGCTGTGTGGATATGCAGAGGCCTTCCCTGCTTATGGTTTGCATTATGTTAGGTGTGTAAAATGGATTATTCACAGCAACAGTGAATCCATTTCATGGCAGCAGAGTTAGTCCCTTGCAAGGCACCAGGCTTTTTCTTCACCTGCTGGATCTAGAGGCTCCATGAGGCCCTTGGTGATCAAGAGTGTATGAACCATGCAGAGAGCAGAAGGCAGCCAGGTATGTGTCTATAAAAATGTGGCCTGAGTTCAGTTCACATTAGTCAATGGTGAGGTTTGTGCTGGAGAAAATTGCTGTTTAATCATTTGGTTTTCAGTGATTGATTTAAGTCCTAATTCAAGTTCAAATACCAACCATCTCTTTGTTGTCATAATTAGTGATGTAAACTTGACATTAGTACTTTTTTTTTAGAAGCTCTAATCAATTTATCGATAAATAAAACAATACTGTCGGTCTTAGAAAGTATTTCTGGATATAGATGCATAGCAGGGACACTCCACCGCCACATCCAACATGTTGAGTGTAGTCATCTGGGGCCTTATGTATCAATACTTGTGTGGATTTCATACTGAGAGCTGGTGTACGCTGTAATCAGAAAGTGGTGTGCGCCATCAAAAGTCCGGATGTATCAAACAGTGCGAACGCCAGAATCCATGCAGCTTCTTTTGATACATCCTAATCAGCATGGAATTGAGCGCACATGTCGGCGCCGTGGACTCCTCCCTCACCACACCCATAAGCATATATGCAAATGAATTTAAATAGGCTCCATGGTGGGGCTCTCCTCATCAAGAGAGGACAAACTTCAGGGTGTAGCCACAGTCACCTGAGTTAAAAGCTCAGTATTAGATGCCACATCCTCTGCACTTGATGGATCACAATGATGTGAAATAGGAGAGCAATTCAGGAGAGATGCTGATGAAGCTATTTGTGACTTTATGAACGTGTGTAGATGAAATTGGGGACCCACACATGCAAACCATGAGTCAGGGAGAAGACTGATGACCAGTCAACATCTACTCCAGCTTCCCCGCACCGTGCCCACCTGCAGCCTGTTCCATATCATGCTGGTCGTTAGGTTGTATGAATTGTGTGATGTTGGTCAGATGCATTTGCACATCACAAATAATCTGCACACTGAGATAGTGCTTTTATTTGCAACATGAATGCAGTCTATTGCTGCGATTACATCAGGGAATCCGGCTATTGCTGCAAATTGTGCATTAATGTTAGCCTGTTCAACTGCATTGTATGCAAAATTTATATGCCTGGCTGACATGTGGATGATCCAGCCCAGCTCAGGGTCGACTGGCTCACTGCCGATCGGTCGGCCACCTCCCGTGTAGTTAGTACCTGTGTGGGAACTGGCAGTGCCTGGCTCCTCCTGTGGTGCTCCAAGACTGGTCACAGCTCCGCGCACAGCTGTTTACCAACTAGTGACAGTTTCCCAGCATCCCCTCTAAGTGTCGCCAACGGAACAAAAGCATCAGAACCTGAGGTATGGCAGCTGTGAAGTTGGATGGAGCAGCGCCAGTTTCCACGCTCAGTTCACTTTTGATAGATCAGAACGTGAGCATGGATCTGGCGTATGCTGCTTTGATACATGAGGCCCCAGGACAGAAAACTCCTGTGTATCAGACGTCATCTGTCTCTTTGTCTCTTTTTTTTCAAGAATCTCACCTCATTTGCCTTGGTGCTACATGGCATCAAGGCCTCTAGAATAGAGGGGGTGCAGCTAGGGCTGGGCGATAAAACGATAGCAATATATATCGTGATAGACACGTCATCAATGTCAATAAAAAACAGTCGATAATTTCGCAGAACTTCACTGCAAGAAACTAATCTGACTCTCACCAGCTGGATGTCGTTCCGCCTAGCTCCACACATCTGAACTCGCACTCGATGGAAGAACTTCAAGGGAGCAAAAAAATGATATCAACTGATATGAAACACTTATATTGTGACACAGTTTTTAGCCATATCGTCCAGCCCTAGGTGCAGCAGAGTTTCCTGCTGATGTGTCCTTGATCAAGACATTAAAACAGTAGATCTGGAACTCCTTGCTCTCATTGTGGAGACAGGGAAATGTCAAACAGTTTCCCCAGCATGCTAATAATTCTGCATAAACAAGTTTTGTTTGTTTGCTGATAATTGCTTTCAGCGATCCCCATCCCAGAATCAACTCTTGATTATCCAGCAAGTCACCTCGTGACTAGACGACCTTTGAGTCTGGTCACAAGATGCTCTTAACATTGACATTTTTTTTGGCCAAGTTTTCCATACCTGTTGCTGTGAAATTAGATGGCCAGACTAGTGAGAAGTGCTCTGACAGGGTGTGTCCAGTCTGGCACAGTTGAAATGACTTGTCGGGGGAAGTGGTGTGGTGTCGTTAGAGATGACACTAGTCCTGCCACTCCCAGTCCCTGCTGTTGTGACAGTTGTACATACATTTTGGTACATGAGTGAAAGGAAAACACGTTTTACAGTATTTTTTTTGTTGTTGTTGTTGTTTTGCCTTAAGGGCCACTCAGACTCCGATAGGTGACAGTTGCATGAGGTGGGTTGTCCAATATTAATATTGGATATCACAAAAAACGAGTATCAGATTATATTGGCTGGGACCTAAAATCTCCGATCTAAGCACTCCAATACAAGCAGTCCATTTCAGACTCCGCTCCAGCTCTTCTATCCAGCAGCAGGATCCAGCAGCAGAGCTCAGTGAACAACACACTTATTACAGTATCTGGATAGGAAGCAGAAAGCATGAGGAAGCATATTGTGCACAGACTAGAACAATAGTTATGTTACACACACACAATTCAGTTTTAAATAAATTAAACTGAAACGGTCCCAGTTCCATTTATTGTATTCAATTGTAGAATAGGGTAGGGGGTAGCATTGTCGCCTTGCGTGGGGTTTGCATGTTCTTCCCGTATCTCTCTGGGTACTCCAGCTTCCTCCCACCATCCCAAAAAATCATGGGGCTTAGGTTAATTGGCTAATTTAAATTGCCCGTAGGTATGATTGTGAGTGCAAATGGTTGTGTGTTTCTGTATGCCCTGCGATGAACTGGCGACATGTCCAGGCCCTAAGACAGCTGGAATAGGCTTCAGCCCCCCATGTGAGGATAAGCAGTAGAAAATGGATGGGATGGAATTGTAGAATATGCTTAAGTTTAAGGTTAAAATGCATCGTTTGCATCTTTAGATCATACTCTATTTGATGTGTTGCTCCAGAAAGTTGGAATCTGCCAATATCTTTCTAACTTTACCAAAGTGCTGCAGTTGCTGCTTTCCTTCACCTTCGTCTTGTCAGTTTCTGGCAGACTAGATGTAGCAAAGGCTCATTACTGCCACCCACAGGTCACAAATAGAAGCTTAGATAGCTCAAAGTATGATTGGTTTCTTTCTGCCTTATGCTCACGAGACATCTTTTCACTTCAAGGAGAAATATTGTCGCAATTTAATCTTGTGAGATCCCATGGCACAATATCTTGTCATGTCTTGTCTTGTCCATACTACAAAATACATAATAAATAATAATTTTATTATTCTATTAGTATCTGATGGATGTGATGGGTGTGTGTGTGTGTGTGTACATATATTGGGATTGCTGAGTTCCCCGTCTGCACAACAAATTTACCATTGGTACTAATAAAGAACCTTGAACCTTGAAAAATAGGTATGATTCGTGCTGATATCTGACCGATATTTGTATTGGCCAATACTCAAGGCTGCAATAATGGTATCGTATCGGACGTGAAAAATCGTGACACGCCTAGTCAGAGGAAGTTATTAACTCATTGAGTGCCAGCCCTTGTGTCATTTTTCCTGATGCACAGAATATTTTGTACTATGACTCACAAACACAGAATAGCTCAAATGAAAGAAGAGACTCTCTATTTTATCGTGACAATTTTTTTGTTTTGACCTTGTTCCATTCTTGTTTTATCTGGAGGAGAGTAGAGGCCAAAATCACCACTTTTTGTCCAGATTCTTTTTGTTTTGCTCTCTAATCGCGTTTGTCTCCACTTCATGTTTGACCTCTTTATGTCCTGACTACAAATCCTAGAAGCCCCAATATTACTTACAGGACGTGCGAGAGCGTTCTCTTGTGCCTGCTGCCCAAAAAAATGAAAGCCCTCCTATATGCATTTATGGCACTCAAGCGTAGGGCTGGGTATCTTTCATACGATGACACAATGCCAATTTCGATACCTTTGTTTCGATACTAGCTCCAGAACGATACTTTTTTTGATACCTCAATAACTTATTTTTGTGTAATTTGGGCTTTAATCATAGTCATCATTAGTATGAATTTCTTCTTCTTTTTCTTATCATTATTATTATTATTGTAGAGTCATTTGGGCTTTATCATGTAGACATACTAGACAATGATCTGATGATGGTCAACAGGCACAGGCTGCTACCAGTTATTCATTAGGACCCTGGGGAGTGAGAGTCACCTTATGGTGTGTTGTGTTGGTGTGTTCCCAGCTGTTCCAGCCTCACAGACGTACAACAGAACATATGTAGCTAATGTTTACGTAAGCATGAATTCTTTGTCGGGACTTTGAGCGCACCATGTACCATGAAACACACGTCGATCTCCCAATGCTGCCGTAATGACAGTAATCCTATAAAATACAGTGTAACACTAGAAGAACCTCTTCAGTAATGCTTAACCCTTTTCATTTTGTTCAGTGCCATATTCAATATGTATCTATAAATTACAGATATATTTTAGAGCCTGTTTTGACAGCTAAAATAGCTTTATCACATACCATATTATAGGCTGATATTCACAGAAAACGTGTAGTACATAATGCAGTTAAAAGCACTTGAGATAATTTAGAAACAATGTTATCATACTTGGGGTGGCACGGTGGTGTAGTGGTTAGTGCTGTTGCCTCACAGTACCGCCGGGTTCGATTCCTGGCCCGGAGCCTTTCAGTGTGGAGTTTGCATGTTCTTCCCGTGTCTGCGTGGGTTCTCTCCGGGTACTCCAGCCTCCAGCATGCATGGGGATTAGGTTAATTGGCTAATTTAAATTGACCGTAGGTGTGAATGTGAGTGTGAGTGGTTGTCTGTCTCTGTGCCCTGCGATGAGGTGGCGACTTGTCCAGGGTGTACCCTGCCTTCCGCCCTAAGATAGCTGAGATAGGCGCTCCAGCCCCCACCCCCCCCACGACCTTATGAGGATAAGCGGTAGAAAATGGATGGATGGATGTTATCATACTTTGTCCGGCCGACTCCAATCTGTTTACCATACTTTGCAGCACCTGAGTTGGCAGAGCACTCTATTGCAATAGAGGAGATTGCACTGTGAAGTCTATTAAGAAAAATTATGTTTACTCTTCAGTTGTAAAACATCCTGCATCCATTAAATTTATTTGTCAGAGCTCTTTAACTCTTGAGACAAGTTTCGCCATCATTTAAGACACAGCGCTTGAGTGCCATAGAGGAGTTTCACTGTCAAGTGTTTTTTCTGCAGCGGGTCACTGATCATGGTCTCCTGCAGCCTGTGAGTAATTTTGGGGCTTCTGTGATTTGTAGTCGGAACATAAAGAGTTAATGAAGTGGAGATGATCGTATTTGGAGAGCAAAATGAACAGATTCTGGACAGAAAGTGGCAATTTCAGTGAAAGTGGTCTCTACTCTCCTCCAGACAAAACAAGAATGGAACAAGTCAAGTCAAGTTTATTTGTATAGCCCAATATCACAAATTATGAATTATGAACTTTTTTTCATGATGAAATGGCTGGTCTCTTCTTTCATTTGAGCTACTCTTTGTTTTCAGAGATATAGTACAAAATATTCTGTGGGTCTAGAAATATGACTCAAAATGGGCAAAAACGCTGGCACAAGGCACTTTCGATTTAAAAAAAAAAAAAAAAACGGCTGGCACTCAGAGAGTTAACATTCAATTTGTGGCCCTTTTGTTCAATTTCTCAAAAAGATTTTTTTATCTGATGGCAAACAATTCTTGATGCAAATGTATGTGCTTCTTGTAGCTGAACAAGCAGTTGTATCTCAGTAAGGAAGCAAGCAGTTGCGGATAGCTACTGGGAAATTTGTATCGGACATGTTTTCATCTTGCAGACCTAAAAAGTCAACGGGTGCTATACCCACTCTCAACCGTGATGCTGTGAACTATCAAGACATTGCTGACATTAAAAATTCGAGGAAGATAATTTCATCCCTGTATTGTTTGATTTCAGTAGTCTGCAGCACAATTTTGCTTTTTTCCCTTCTGATCAGGCTTGTTAAATGACAACAAGAATTTGACTTGTCAGATTCTGTACATCTCTGTTTTATGTGGTCTCCATTTGCTACATTGCACACTGCTTTGTATTGAGTGAACATCTACCACCTAGGCAAGAGGAGGATATGAGTGTTGAATGTGTCATATCCCCTTTG
Source organism: Synanceia verrucosa (assembly GCA_029721515.1). Lineage (NCBI taxonomy): Eukaryota > Metazoa > Chordata > Actinopteri > Perciformes > Synanceiidae > Synanceia > Synanceia verrucosa. Next base: position 19,911,641 of record CM056555.1, read on the forward strand.
TGTCAGTTGTGTTTTTCTGCCAGTAGCTGTCATTTTATTTACTTACATTATATACACCTTTTAGATGTTGGTTGTTTAACTATATATTTTTAACCAGAGTAAGTCATTGGAGCCAAACTGAACCTAACGTTTTTGGCAATCCACCTGGCATGTCCTGTGACACGTTCTTTATCTGCCGAGCAGAGTTGGGGAAACACTGATTTTCACATGATCCCGCTTATTACATGGCTACGTACTAAAGAGTCCAAAAAATAATTATTTTATTGCCTTTGCTAAAAAAAAAAAAAAAAAAAAAAACAAACTCAGAACTGTGTCCATAGCAAAGGTCTGTTATTAAATAGCAGCAGTCTTCTGTGGACCATTTCACTGTTATGAGTCATCCATCCATCCATCTTTTACCGCTTACCCTCACATAGGGTCGCGGGGGACCTGGAGCCTATCCCAGCTGTCTTAGGGCGGAAGGCAGGGTACACCCTGGACAAGTCGCCACCTCATCGCAGGGTTGTTCTTAGTCAATAAAATGGATAGATATTCAGTGAAATATACTGGTGAACGTTAACTCTTTCAGTGACAAAGACGTATTTGTACGTCTTTTAAAATACAACGCCTGCTTGCCATAAATGTATATACTGTATACGTCAAAGTGTTTTTTTGGCAGCTGGCATAAGAGGCCGCTCTCACACTGCCTGTGAGTATTATTGGGATTTTGGTGACCTCTACTTCAGATAAAACAAAAATGGAACCCAAGATAAAAGCAAATGTTTTTCTTTTTCCTTGATGAAATATTCATAGTACACATACAAGTATACATAGTACAAAATATTCTGTGCATCATGAAAGATGACACAAAATGCCCAGCACAAGGCAATTCATTTTTCTAAAAGGGCTGGCACTCAGTGAGTTAATTTTACATCCTGTCTTTGGTGATTTCCAGAGATTCCAGTTTTGTTGGACAAATTTGTCTGTAAATATATGAAAGACTAGATTAATGATTGTTGGATTGTTATAGCAAAAAGACTTCAGTTAGCATAGGAGTATAAAGGTGGCTCACCCTTTAATCTCTTGCCAAAACTGTCAAGCTGTTTATGGCAGATTTAAGTTATGTAGCTGAGTTATTACTCAGTATAAAGACTTATATTACTGGATTATATGAACATGTTCACCACATATTACATTGATGTAATGCATATTACATGCATATTCATGAACATGGACATAAATGGCATTTCATTCCTCCTCCTGAATCAAATTTCAAGGTCTTGTCTGTTTATTTCACCATCCCTACTGTCTTATTAAAAAGGAAGGAATGTAGACTGTGCAGTGTTCCTGTTCCAAACAGTAGAAACTAATCCTGGTCTTTTCCACCTTACAAGTTGAAAACTTTCCTTTAAATTTCTGCCACAGAGCATTGTAGCTGTAAGATGATACACCTCTAACCTCTCTCTGCTCTCTGCCCCCTTTGCCCTACCCTTCAAATTGTAGACTAGTGGGTCCTCTCAGATGGCTTGTGAGGGTTTTCCTGTGACGTTAGCCAGCATGGGTTTATTAGTTTTGTGGTCATAGCTGGGCTAACACTTGTTGTCATCACCCTGGGGTGTTTCCTCCAGCTGAGGCTCATAAAACACATTGCTCTGTGACTGTCCCTTGATGTGGGACTCATTTTACAGTTATTACACCCGCAAATAGGCTGCGTGGAGAATGAGACACAGTGTGTTGCGTACGCAGCTATATGCTGACCACTACTAGCAGTGACGCTTAGCACTGGGATGTTCATTAGCACAAGCTGCTTGGCAAAGCTGGCTGAGCTTGAAGTGACACTTTTTTGAGGCACTTTGTGACCATCATAGGAACGTTGTTCCACATGCTTTATTAAATGTTAAATGACCTTTCTTCCTATGAGAACCCAGCTGTCAGCCTCTTTTTAACAATGTGCAGAGTATTTACAAGTTCTTGTGGTTCAAATAAAGATTTAGCTTCTCTAAAAAGAGTTCTTAGAGGTCTGGTGAGTCCAAGCCTCGTAGCAAGTGTATTAAACAAAGGTCCTCCATGCTTTATCAGTTTGCCTCATTGAAACAATCACATTTTTGGCATCTGCCCATGGTTGAATTTGATGTAAGTCCTGCCTTCAAATATAATCCTCAAAGTGTAATATACACTATTTGCTATGTGTTCCACATCCAAGGGCTCCAAGGCCGATACTGCGTCCTGCTCTTTTTATTGTGGCCATGAAATTAACCAACAGGCTCTTCATCTGTGAGACAGCTCTAAATAACATACATTATAGTATAGTACAGTATCTGTCCTCTCACTCACTCCAAATCTACACACCTTGCTCAAGTTTAGTCTGGCTGTGTTCCTTCTATCCATCCTTCTGTCTGTCTGTCCTTCGCACCCCCTCTCTCCCTCAAAACACTGTGGAAACAAGGGTCAGTTTTCAAGTGCATCTCAGCTTGATTTAATGGAACATCTTGAATATTCTGAAACAGAGGGGATGTTGGACAAAGGAAGTGAAGGTCTTGCAAAACCACTGCAGCACACCACTGGAATTAGCAACTGAGCGCATTTTCATGTGTTTTGTGCCTTGTTGAAAAACTGCCTGTCCTGCCTTGTTTTGTTGTCCCTGAATTTACTCCGATGTTGTAATTTAATGCATGTGACCCACGTCTCCTTGCACGGCCGTATGGAGTGAAATGAGGAAGGATGTCCATGAAGAATAAACGAAAGCATAACAAGAGAAGCAAACTGTTTATATGGGAGTGGGGAGGAAAAAGGGAAGGGAGCATGTGAGAGAGGCAGGGGTCAGGATTACAGGAGGAGGGCAGTGCTGCCTGACACTCACATGTTCCTCTTTTCTGCTCTCTCTCAGCTGATGTGTGTCTTTCAGTGTGAGTATACAGATGGATTACCTTATACAAACACCAGGCCTTTGCTTTGAATAGGCAACACAGATACTTGCAGCTAATGTTTTCCTTATCAGGGGCTACTCCAAGCCAATTGCCCACTGTACTGGAGAGAGCGACTGGGAAAGCCAGAGGCCATTCATTTGTCATGGCAAGGCTCCATTGTGCCCATGTGCACGTGCATGCTTGAATTACAATGGGCCTAAACTATGCATGACCCCCCCCCCCCCATTTCCTACCATTTAAGTCATGTTTTCGAGAGGGTACTGCAGCCACCTGATCTGAAACCTGCACCGACGTGGCTGCTGCAGGGAAGGGCTGGTACCAAATTTTCAGAGTGTGATTACACTGGCCTAAATATCTTGATAAACAGTGTTATCAGTGTTTTTTAAGATAGAAAAATGTCATCAATGCCAAAAAGTACTTTTCATTTTATGCTCAGAGGAATGTATGTGTGCGCCGACCCTGATTTTTAACCTCCATGGTGTTTTGTTTTTAAGTCAGGGTTCAAAAAATTAAACTTTGATCTCATTTTAAGTGACTGTTGTAAGTGTGTAGCTGAGCTGGCCAAAATGGAATGTGAGAAGACGTAAATACTGGGTGCTTGCTGCTGCGGTCGGTCTGTTGCTGTCATAGACGAGCTGGATTTTTTGCCCTACTGGCTGTTATTCTGAGTGTCAGCGCGCGACATGTGTTAATCAGATGGGCGAGCGGCTTCTCCCGTATGGCGATGCAAAATAAAAAAGACGGGTTGTGAAGGCCGCAGTGTTACACTATGTGTTCACGGTAACATCTGAGAGAGCTGGGAATCACAGCAGAAGAAGTTGCCAGTGATGCTGTCTCAGAGTGTGTTTTTTTTATTTTATATTATGGAGGCTATTGCTTTAATTTTCACAGAATGACTCTGATTACGGATGTAAATAGTCGCTTCGTGTATTCATATACAGTATGTGCTACAGAGCTGATTTCAGTTTCTATAGCTGAATAACTAAATAGTAATTTAGGGATATAACCAACAGTTATTTTATTGGTTTATTGTTCAATTGGTCCTTTAAAATATCTGCAAATTGTCAATTCACAGAGCTCATGGTGGCTTTTAAAAATGCCTTGTTTTGTCTGGCAATCCGTCCAATATTTGTCTCAAGATAAAATCAGTTTGCCCCAGAGCTGGCGTATCAGGCATAACATTATGAGCACCTGCCTAATATTGCCTAATATTGATGGTCCCCCTTTTTCTGCCAGAACGGCCCCAAACACAACAAACTGTGATGCTCTTTGTATTGTGACACATCTCTATCAGAACCAGCATTACCTTCTTCGGTCTGCTGTATCAGACCACCAGGACCAGCCTTCTTCCCACCTGCATCAATGAGCCTTGGCCTCTCATATTCCTGTCTCGTACAATCGTACAGAGGGTCTGGCATTCCTCCATTAAGAACTGATTTCAGGTGGGAGGCATTAACTCTGTTGAAGTTTGAAACGATTGGATCTGACTTTACCCAATCGCTAACATTTGGTCGTGATGTAAGTAATGCACTGCTAGTATTCAGGCTAGCCAACTCCTTTGCCACTAACGGAGCTGAAAAATAAGACTTTTCCCGACTCCTGTTGGGAGTGAATCCACTACATCTTTGAAAGCAATAAAACTGGTTAAACATTCCTCTTGCTCCGACTTGAGGAATATTTGGGAGCCTAGCCAAAACGGATTGAATGTCTTCCTTCACTTCCGTCTCTGCCGCCATTTCCAAACTGCAACCAGCTAGACTACAACGCAAATGCTGTGCATATGTTCAACGTCATCACACCCACCTCCCCTCGTCCCCCACCGTTTGCTGATTGGCCCGGAGTCCAAGGGGAGCAAACCCAGACATAATCTGTAGGGAAATAATAATTGAGCGGAAGATTACGGAGGGCTACTACGGCCAGGCTAGGTTCTTGTCAAATCCTTATGCTGAACAATTTTCTTGCTTCCAACACATCAACTCTGAGGGCAAAATGTTCTGTTGTTGCTTTACATATCCCAGATGCCATGATGAAGAGATAATCAGTGATATTCATGTCAGTGGTCAGAATGTTATGCTTGATAGTAGCGCTGTGCGATATTATGGTATATATCATAGCCTTAGGATTAGGTAAGGGTTTAGATAGGCCGTGTAAAGCACAACTTCATGTTGGAATGACCGCTGGATAATCCAAATGTATCATGTGAGTTCAAAAAAAATGTTAATTGTGTAAAGCATTGACATAATGGTATGAAGTAGGGATGTGACGATACACTCAGCTCGCGAGACGAGACGATACACAATATTGGGTTCACGAGAACGAGACAAGACAATACTTTCACAACATTTTAAGAAAGTAACTAAAATGACAAAATATATGTCTGGATAAACAGTCATTTAACTCCATTTCTTTTATTAAACCATTTCCATTTCTTTTAGAGTTTATTCAACTCTAACTCTTAAATAATTCTTTAAAAAAATACATTAAATCACCTTTTTGTTATTTGAATATGATTCCCATAAAAATCAAACAACAATTCATACAAATTACATTAAATCACTTTTAGTGGAAGTCAGTGTTGTCCTTTCATCAACATGAGGTGAGATGTGTCTGAGCCGAATGTGGTGATGCTGCAGCAACATCTGGTGTTGCACTTTGTAGACGGTCCCTGCTCTGTCTTCTCAACGGCCGGTGCCTTGCGCGTTCGGTGTAAAACCAGCTCAACTTTGCCAAAGTGCAGCAGTTGCCGCTTTCCTTCTTCTTCTCAGTTTCTTTTACTGTCACCCACAGGTCACTTAGCTTGGATAGCTCAAAGTCTGATAGGTTTCTTTCTGCCCTGCTCTCGGGAGACATCTTTTCTCTAAAGGAGAAATATCGTCACGATTTAATCTTGTGAGATCTTGTACCACGAGATCTCGTCACACCCTTAGTATGAAGGCTATTGAACTGCAGCAACACAACTGCTTTGTGGTAGCATTTTTACATCACCTGTAAGAACTCTATTACGACACTGGTAGCTAATGAGGATACAGTGGTAAAGCAGCGTGGGGGAGACAGAGGACAGCATAATGGAAAGCGGAAATAATGTTACCAGTAAAAAAAAGATTAGAATAAATACTATATTAGGATATATGTTGTTATCAGGATATATAATTAGCTATAGCAAGTTGTAAAGTTTTGTCCATATCGCACAGCACCACTTGATCTTAAACAAGCTAATATTGGTTGACACATTTGTTGGTTGATTTGTTGGTTCTGACCTCATTTCGTCTGTTTCTGCAGTACAGATTTAACAGATAGAAAGCCTTTAAACTATATTTAGGCATATGAACAAACATTTTATTATTTTCACTTTATTTTTTATTTTTTTGAAAAAAGATAGAAAAAAAACTAAGACTAAAATCTGAGTTTGTGAAAGTTGCAGGAAGACTGAAAGGCTCAAACTGAGATAATACTTCCAGCCTGGTTCTTTCTTCCTCTTGAGATGAAAAGCAGGGCAGGAGGAGAGGAACAAAGCTGGGTGTCAGACTACAGTTTTCCTGCACATGCATTAAGAGCATATGAAAACAGCAACTGATCACTGGGAAGGATAGAGAGAGCTGCGAAAGACACAATAGAGACCAGTGACTGTAACATTCATTAATGCACTCGTAGCTCATTCTTGACAGACAGATGTACAAACAGAAGCTGCATGAACACTTTCGGTCAACCCCCCTCTCTCTCTTGTTCTCCCTCTTTGCGTATTTTGTGTATTCTGTTTTCTAGATTCTCCTGTCTTAAATACACTGAACCAGTCAGACTTGTTTTTTCCCCTTTAAGAAAGACCAGATTAAGGATTCTTGGATTGTTGTAACAAAGAAGACCTTGTTTAACATAGGAGTTTAAAGCTGACTCACCCTTTCATCTCTGGCCAAAACTGTCAAGATGTTTGTGGTATTTTTGATGTGTGTTGTTTTTTTTATTGTGTTTTTTTTCTTTTGCTGAATAGTTGATAGCAAAGAGCAACAGGAAATGCAGGGAAATAACCAGTCGTTGGTAATTCCTGTCCACGCGTTTCGCTCGGACTGTGACCAGAATAACTTTGATGTCTGTAAATCCTTTAAGGAAAGGAAATGCTCATCCTTGTGAATTGAGCAGTCTCCTGATTTTTGACATTGGTCTTTCACGACGTGTTACTTTTTCAATCTCGCCATTGCCGCACATGCGCAGACTTGTCCGGCGGAGAACCTGCACGATGATCTCAGCATTGGCTGTGGCTCCGCCATGAATGAGCGAAGCTGCTGTGAGGTCGGTGTTTATGGAGGGCCCTGTTCTCTTGGGGGGGGACCAAAGTTAAATAAATACTCGCTCCATCCTGTCTGCATTAAGGGCCTGCACTCATAGCTTTGACGTCAGAGTGACATTAAACAGGGTGGGGTGGCCCCAGCCAGCTCCGACAGGCATGTGTATGTGTACTTGCTATTAAAGTCACTGTCTTTCTTCTCTTATTATCTTTGTTCAGTTCAGCATTTTCCTCAATTGTTCTCTTCTTCTCCTCATCTTACCCCAAGTTTAATTGACATGTCTCACACTCATGTCTTCTGTACAGTACACAAGCATTGCCACTTTGAACCTTTTTTCTTTTTTTCTTATCTTTTCATTGAAGACGTTCTCATAAAAATTGTCATCTCTTGTACAATTTTTCCTTTTTCTTAAACAAAAATGAAAAGGAGGACCTGAACAGTCATTTCAGAACAATACCTCAACATAATAACCAAAGTCAGAAATATTTTTATCTTTCTATCACCTTTTCCCTTCATCGCCTAAGCCCTCCTTATGCTCTACAGTTTGTGCATCTACTGGGTAGGTATTGAAAATATCATACAAGTAACATGAGGAAAAGAGGGGAAAAAACTGTAGCTTTTGTAGCGTTGAACCAAGGGGTACTTCACATTCTGCATTTTTCACACAAAGTCAGTTCTAAACGGTGTTACATATTCAATCCATTTTTTCCATATTCTGTAAAATTTGTCAGAATCCATTCTGATCATAAATAGCCTACATAATAATATGTAGGCTATTACCTCAACCCAGTCCTCAGTTTTAGGTACCTCTGTCTTTAGCCGTTTCTTGGTTACAGCCTTTTTACTTGCCACCAACATTATTTTGAACAAGTATTTATTTCCATCACTTTTCATGTTTTTATTAATGCTACATGTCTCAGTACTTAAATGTCCCAACATCAGTTGAGCAGAAGAAGAAGAAGCTTGTTATTTTTTGTTGAGCTGCTTTTATTTATTTTTTTTTCCTGCAGCATAACCAGCCTAGTGCTACTGACTATCATCAGGCAGTGTTTAATCTAACATTTAAAACCAACATTTTTTGTGTTTCTTTAAATTTAGTTTCCATTTCCTGCAACGAAGAGAGCATATTTTTGTACATATTCGTCTGTCTCTATCTATACTGTGTATGCACTGTGTATGTGTGGGTGTGAATGCCCTGCAGCCCCACAACTGGTCTTTCAACATGCCTGTCAATATCTACACCCTGGGACCAGTGGGATCTTACAAGCCTCACGAACAAAACATCAACAAGTAGCTGCTCATAACACTCCTGTCAAGCCAAAATGTGACATGCTTTGTTTTTTTTTGTGTTCTGCTGTTCTGCTGCTTGTCCAGATATATTAAGGCAGTGTGTGGTGCTAATAGCTCGTCTGTTTGTATGTTTGTGTTGACTGTGAACATAAGACAAGTGTGACTTTGACTTGACTTTAAAAGTATGAATTGTTAAAAAAATGTAGTAGAAGAGGAATAGGGATGTTTCTGTAGAGGTGAGCGAGTGTGTGCTGTACACAGTATGCCCATTTGTATTGGGAAGGATTTGTTATGCAGGTGTTTGACCATGGTGACCTCCCACTCCCTGTGTGTATTTGCGTCGAAGCGTCACATGTCACTGCCGGACCAGTGAACTTCAGGTCAGAGGATTTCCCTCTCCCTGTCATCCTCAAACCGACGCAGGCAACAAGTCACTCGGGTCAGGCTGTCATTAAATTGTTGTAGTTTAAATTGTAGTTAAATTGTAGAATTGTGTAGATTTTGAAAACTGGGTTTATAGAAAACTTGTTTGTATTTCTCAGAGTAAAAAAAGTAGTGTGGCAAGTTAGATAGAAAGGCTGTAACAAGCCTTCATTTTTATATTGCATTCACTTCATCTTCATATGCAGTCTGATTGAAGTTTAGTTTGTCTGGTCAAACATACAGTATGTCACATTCTGCTGCCAATCTCAATCAGAGCAATAATGTCTATGTCAATAATGTCAATAATGGCTGGTTCTTACCATACTGCAATATGGCAAGCTGTGGGACACATGACTTGGCAAGCCGAAATTCTCCCACATCCTGCCTTCCCCTCAAATGGCATGTGCCCAAACTCTTCTTCCTGCTGACAATTTATCGTTTTCAGATTGAAATCGTGATTTCAGACATCACGATCCTGTGATCATCAAAGCTGCGTTTTTTTGCAGCGCTTCTGACTGACACAGGATGTGTTGTTTTAATTATTTTACATATGCATGCCGGTTCCTTACCATTCTGCCAAGCTCATCAATCTGAAGTGGCATGCTACCCGTAGACAGATCACGCTAACCAATCAGTGTGTTAACCTGCTGCTCCTGCTTTGTAACGTTAACATGTTTAGAAATTACTTCAGCGGAAACAGAAGCGGAGGAGGGGATTTAATCTCCAAGACAAACAGCATGGCTGTCATGAGACGGTATCTGGGGTTTGAGGCTACAGACGTGCAAAATCACCACAGGCATTTGCTTGAGGAGTACATAACGAACGGTGAAAAGTCTAGTGGAAATGATTCACGTGCTCAGATGTATTGTTTTACTAGGGATGAGGGGACATGTCCCCCTCAGATTGATAGTGACACTGATCCGTCTCCCCACTTTCCACCATAAGGAGCCAAACAGCGCCGGTAAAATAGAGCATTAATGTCATTGCAGCAGCAGTGGGAGCTCGGTGTTTGTGTTTAGCCTGCGGTGTATTCAAGAATGTCAGACTTTCCAAGCTCCAAATCAGAATTTAAATCTCCAACTCAGAAAGTCGGATTAATCTCCTCAAAAATATATTCATGCTATCTGCTACTGACGTAAACAGTAGACATGTTTTGTTGTATGTCTATAAGGCTGGAAGCGCTGGGAACACTACACTTTGGGGTTATGTTGAGTTGAGCTCCAAGTTCATCACAAAAAAACAGTGTGAAGATATTCAGGGTCCTCTAATTTATTTTTATTTTACTTATTTTTATTCTATTCAATTGTACCATATGCTTCTGTTTAAGCAGAACTAGTGGTTGTTTTGCACTTCGAAATGTATATTTTTTTGTTTTTATTGGATTCATTGAGGTTATTTTTGGTGTCTTCTAATTTATTTTTCATTTATTTTATTCAATTGTAGAATTTTCTTCTGTTTAGTAGGTTATGTACTCAGTTGGTTAATAATAAATGGGTCAGTTTTTCTCATACCCTACTGTTGCTGACTATTGTTCTCTGTTTGAGTAATAACACTTGATCAAGCCTTTTCTAACATTCTACAAAATAGGTAAGAAAAGCATGTATGATTTGCGCTGATATTGTATTGGATCAGTTGTAGTATCGGCCAATATTCAAGGCTGCAATTTTGGTGTCATGTGAAGTGAAAAAGTTTTATCGGGACACCACTATGAATTATTATTTGATTTTCATGGGAATCATATTCATTAACTTATACATTATGACCCGTAGCATCCCCAAATTCAGCTCAGACATATCTTGTGTTACTGATACTACAACACTAATTTTGACAAAGAAGTGAATTTTTTATGAATTTTTTTTTATGAATTATTGAAGAGGTTAAACTCTGTTTAATAAAAGAGATAGTGTTAAATGACTGTTTGTCCAGTCATATATTTTGTCATTTTAGTTTTCTTAAAAGTAATGTGAAAATATCTTTTCGTTCTTGTGAACCCAACATTGTGTATAATCTCGTCTTGTGAGCTGAGTGTATAGTCACTCCACTACTCTCCAGACTTCTACCTGTACTCTTTCTGTCCTCAAGGAGTAAATACACTACTCACAATAAGTTAAGGGATTTACATGAGTGCTTTTCCTATTTGGTCTGAATTTTAATGAAATAAGTAATAGTTCCCTTTGATATTACTATTAATGAATGAGAAACACTTTGTTGACCTCAGTTTATCACTCATGTTGCCTTCTCCAGCAACGCTGATGACCATCATTTCTGTGCAAGGTGACCCGACACTCATCAGTGAACAGGACGGAGGACCACTGCTGCATTGTCCAGGTCACATGGTCTTGTGCCCGCTGCAAATGGTCACGGCAGTGTCTTAGTGTCAGTGGTGTCTCCTGCAACAGTCGTCTGGCGTTCAAGCGAGTCAGTTGCGAATGGTTTGTCTGGAAGCACTAGTACCCCTCACTTCTCGTAAACAGGCCTGCAGCTGTGTGGCAGTTGCGCAACAGTGTCTGAGTGCACAGGTCCTTAGGTACTGGTCATCATTGCGGTCTATCACTCGTGGGGCTCCACTCTTGGGTCTGTCATGAACACTGCCAGTAGTTCTGTGTTTTGCTGCAAGTCTGCTGAATGACACTTTGAAACACACCAAGTTCACGAACATCTGACTGCCTGCTACTGACCTGAAGACGCGCCATAGCCAGGTGGCACTCCTCATCCGTTAAGTGATGTCATATGTTCATGGCTGCTTGAATGATGAGCTGGGAATGACTTACTGACTTTTTGTATTTCTTGTTATTTGTCTCAATTAGGGCTGCAACTATTGATTATTTTGATAGTCAACTAATCTATCAACTATCTTAATGATTACTCGACTAATAGAATTATAAAGTGTACACCTGTTCAGTGGCTCTTATTTAGCCATTGGCTTTTAAATTCAGCTAGAGGTTGTTTTATAATTTCTTATGTAAACAAAGGACAGTTAAAATAGTAGCAATAAAAACAAACAACAAAGCAACCCCAAAGCTATCGAGCTTCCTCAAAAAGAAAAGTGTATGGTATTCTTTCATGTATAGAAGCTGTATCCTTCAGGTGTCCAATATGCCTCCAGTGTTGTGCTAGTTACAGAAAAATAGTTACTGTTACCAGTTACATCATTCAAAAAGTAACTCAATTACTTTGTTACTGTTAGAAAAAATGCTTTAGAGTATTAGTTACTGTCAAAAGAAACAGCGTTACAGTAATATGTTTCTGTTAATAACGCATTACCCAACACTGCATGCCTCCAATTTAAATGCTGCTGCATCACAGACATGCTCCCTGTAGAGCATGTTAGCCTTGTCTTTGGTGTAGGGAGAAATGTTCCCAGAGTTTAGATCTTTTAGCTGCTGATGTTGTTGCAGTGGTCGCAACAATTTCTCTCTTGCTTGCCGGTCACTGAGGGTTGCACTGACTCGAGCATTTTTGTTGTTGTTTCCGGCTGGAAAAATATGAGTGGTGACGTCACGGACTATTATTGACATTTGAATTTGTAGTCAGTTTGACTAAACGTTACACTCCTAGCCCCAATATGTAAGGCGCACTGTAGACGGTGAGACCATTATGTGGAAAAACACAACATGAGGTGTGTCTATCAGCCTAATACAATTGCCTCACGATATCCCTAACTCACACAACATCCCCCCACCACCACCACCCACACACACTGCTGGTGTTGGAATGAGAATTTCTGTAAAATCTATGGCGTAATCCCTGTCTTTTTGAAGAGCTCTATTGTGCCTGGAGGTCGTTCACCCCTCACATCAGGGTCATCTCTGCTGAGGGAACTGTTTAAAGCCTGTGTGTGTGTGAGTGTGAGTGTGTGAGTGTGTGCGCCATGATCTCTTGAAGCTGTCAACATTCTTCACCGCATGCTCTGTCATGATGCACACAGGCGACTGGTGAGATGAACCAGCTGTCTCTGCCTCTGGTAGCTGCAAGCTCAACACGCACATCCAAACCTTCACCCTCACTAGGCTGGAGGTCCTCTTGTTCGTGTGTTGAAAATGCTGTCAGTAGCCCACAGTTAAAGACACTCATGGTGTGCAATGTTGGACCAGGGACTTGATTGATTGATGATCTTATTTGTAAATGTGTCTCTGTGTCTTTCAGGTGGAGGAGGGAAGAGGAATGGTCGCAGTAAGAAATGGAAGGAGATGCTGAAACTCCCCCACATCAGCCAGTGTGAGGAGCTACGCCGCACCATCGGTATGAAACCCAGAGTGTGGGTGTGAGGCAGAAAGATAACGTGCCATGCTGGGTCGTTGGGGTGGGTCTGACTGTAGAAGGAAGTTCGGATTGGACTTCCTTCCTGTTTCTACCCGTCTCCACCCACAGTTACAGGCAGTGGACAGGAAACGGTGTGTGCATAGATGTGTGTTTGCGTGCATCTGACTGAGGGAAGCCGTTAGCACAAGCAGTTTCTCAATCTCAAAGTCTCTCCTAACGTGACGTGTGTGTCTCGCTGACTGCTCGCACACCAAATCAAAACGTCCGCTTCCTTCCTTTTCTCCACCGCCAGATTTGACTTGAAAGTAGGGGTTGGAGTCTCTCTTTGTGGCCCAGACAAGTGCTCTACTCATGGGCTACATTATCTCTTCATTCCCCCACCGTCCCTACTCCTTTGAAAGCCACAGCTTTCCGAGTGTGTGTGTGTAGGTGTGTGTAGGTGCTTGTGTGTGTGTAATAGTGCGTCACAGCTATCTCTGCCAGAGATTGCAGTGCTACCCTCCCCCACATATTCTCCCTCCCTCTTTTCTGTCTCCATGCCTCCCCCTCCCACTATCTACATCTCTCTATCTATCTCCCTCCCTCTTTCCACCACTTCAGAGGAGCATAAGCAGGAGAGTTATGGAGAGAGTGAGTAAAAAACAGAAACAAAGGCTCAGAGGCTCTTAAAATTAGGGAAGATCTCTTAATGGGAGGAAAGAAGAGATTCTTGCTGTCTGTTGTGTTTTGTCACTTTGTCGTTTTGTCTTTGTATCACAAATCATCACTCGCAGGTCTAACGATCATAAACGCGAGCATGTCTGTCCTTCAGGTGCTGCTTAAAAAAAATAGCGGCACATAAATGTCACCTTAAGTGTGAAGAAGCATTGTGCTTGTCATATCTTACATATTTATTGCCATTCGGATTAACTTTGCGGGGGATTTTAAAAAGGGGCTTTATGAGCCTCTGTGTGCGCGTGCATGTGCAAGCAGCAGCTGTTGAGGCTTACATACGTCACTATTACATAGACACTGTTGCATAATTTACCTTTCGCACAGAGCACAGGATCAAAATAATCCCTTTTGCCTGCTTAAACACACAGACATGCGCGCGCACACGCACACACACCAGTGTGCAGAGACACCCATGCATGTCCATGCAGTGGATTGAAGGCTACAGTGAAGGGACTGATAGCAGTGTCTTTGTTGTGTCTTTATAATGTCAGGCATTTGACCTTAGCCTTGACAAGTGTGCAGTACTTCTAGGAAGCCTAGATTACATTATGTGGGCCGCAGCCACTTTGTCTGGCAGCCTAATTCCTAATTTCCACTAGATGCGGAATGATGCCGACGTTTGAGATCTCGTGAATTCACGTATAATCGTGTAATATAGCGGGTTATAGTGGAGCATCAACGAAAAGGAACCACTTTTGTGTCCACTGAGTAGAAGGATCGATCATACGATCCGCCGCGAACACGGATTATTTTATTTTGAAAATAAACTGGATGTTTTAATTTGTGTATGTACACCACTTCCTGTCGATGTCTGACAAAAATAGAAGCTCTGTTCATTTTCGGCAGGCGTCGGCACGTCGGCAGTGTTCCGTGTTCAGTGGAAATTGACACATTGATTTGAATGGAAACGTATTGGGTCCGACAAAACGTCAGCGTCCAATGCATACATTTCACCTGTATCTGTCCCTGTGTGGCCTCTCTACCTCAAGCCACACTTGTCCATTGCACATACTGTGCACGCACTTGTTCACATTTGGTTGTCCATTCACTGTTTAACTCACTCATTCTTGGCCTAAATTGGAGTTTTAATTAAGTTGTAATTGCAGCTTTCTTCACCGGCTCAGACAGTTACTAGTTCAGGCTAGTTCAAGCTTCAACTCCCCCTTCATTCTTTTCAGTCCTTTCATTTTCCTGTCCCATTTTTTTTCCTGTTCCGACACCTTTGCGCGCTCTCTCTCTCTCTCTCTCTTTTTCTCACATTCGAATGATTCAGAGCCTAGAATCAGCTTGAACACAGGCATGCATGCTCTCACACACTAACCCAGAGCCCAACCAAAGAAACTGGTTTCTTTTCAAGCCTCTTTTTAATGCTGTAGATGAATTCTTAATTTCGCCAGTGAGCAGTTTGTAATCTTCATGGAACAAGATACAGAGAGACTGTGCAAAGCCAAGCATGTGATTTGGCATTGTTTCTATCTTGATATTTCTACATTAACTGACATTGACATGGTTTATCTTGTATGTCTGCGCCCACCCCCATCCCCACCCCCATAAAGCTTGCAAGCATCTAAGGACCAAATAATGTATTCTGCTGTTTTATTTGCTAAATGTGTATATTTATCTTTTCACCCTTTTTTGCAGTAGATTGAATTAGCTCTGCAGCAGTTGTAGGTGGTTGATCGGAATATGCTGTGTTTTTAGAACACTGACTTGTTTACCAGTTTAAGTAATGAAAACATAGATACTTAAGTCATTTTTGTGCCCCTGGGTATATGTTGTTCGCCAAGTTCCAGTTCTCTATGTACTGTTGAAAGGTAAACAGATTAAAACAGAAAATAACACAGAACTACTCCCCTTTATTTAAATTGGGGATTAAAGGTGGTGTGTGATAGAAGAGGCTTTACACTGTAGGTTTGAGCCAGAATAATAATAATAATGTAATTATTCTGGCTATATGTATGTATACATATATATTTGTATACATGTATGTGTGTGTGTGTGTGTATGTACGTATATATATATATATATATATATATATATATATATATATATACGTATATATATACACACACACACACACACATACATGTACAGTCATGGAAAAAATTATTAGACCACCCTTGTTTTCTTCAATTTCTTGTTCATTCTAATATCTGGTACCACTAAACGTATAATACAATGAACACAACAAAAAATGCAGCTGGTCACATAATACTTTATGTCCTATTTGACATTCTTAAGCTTAATTGATTCCCAGGGTATATAAGAGGCCATTTCATGTCACAAGCAGCACTGCACATGCAAAGGCCTAGAGTGGTTTCCTGCTTACATTCAAGCCGTAGCACAACTCAGAAGTTGTCAGCTCTCACATAATGCCTAAAACAAAAGAATTATGTGAAGCAACAAAGGCAGCCATCTTGGCACTGCTGGAAATTGGCATGAGTGAGAGACAGGTAGCGAAAAACTGAAGATCTCCAAGACAGCCGTTCATGCCAACAAAAAAAAAAACAAGCTGAACATGGCACTACCAAATTGCTACCTGGCCGTGGCAGGAAACGTCTTTCTACCCCACGAGATGACCGTGCACTCATCCGTTCCTGTGTCAGGAATCGTCGTCAGACCTCCAGGGACCTTAAAAATGAGTGGGCACTGTCGAGAAATGTGACTTGCTCGGCAAGGACAGTTCGAAACCGACTTGTTGAAGCTGGTTTGAAGTCACACAGAGCACGCAAGAAGCCCTTCATCAATGAAAGGCAGAGGAAGGCCCGGTTACTCTTTGCTCCAGACCACAAGGATTGGACTGTTGATGATTGGGCTACGGTTCTCTTCAGTGATGAATCCAATTTTGAATTGATGCCCACTCCAGCCAACTTACTGGTTAGGAGGAAGCCTGGAGAAGCTTACAACCCAGACTGTCTTGCCCCTACAGTAAAACATGGGGGTGGATCAGTCATGATCTGGGGTTGTTTCAGTCTGAGTGGAACAGGGCAAATGCAATTGTGTGAAGGCCGAATGAACCAGGTCAAGTACAGGACTACCCTTGAAAACAGTCTTCTTCCATCAGCTGGAAAACTCTTTCCTGCCTCGAATGACTGGATTTTCCAACAAGACAATGCCCCTTGCCACACGGCAAGGTCAGTTAAAGCCTGGATGGAGAACCACAACATTCGCACCATGCCTTGGCCTGCTCACTCACCAGATCTTAATCCAATTGAAAACCTGTGGAAAATCATCAAACTCAAAATGGAGAACCACAAGCCCAAAAACAAAGAAAATTTGTTTGAATTTGTCCAACAGGAATGGGCTGCTGTGACAGCAGAACAATGTCAGAAGCTGGTGGAGAGCATGCCAAGACGCATGGCTGCAGTCATCAAAAACAATGGTTATGCAATCAAGTATTAACTCTTGTGTGTATCATGTGTTTAAAGCAAACAGAAAAGAAAACATGGAATGCTTAAAAGTAGTGTTTTTGGCGGTACAATGCCATAGCTATTGATGTAAGAATTTAAGTAATTTTGGTTATTATCAAGAAAACCATGGAAAATGAATAATCCTTAGTTCTTAAATTAAACTCTCATGAGCTATTTTTGTTGTTATCATTATAATTGTCCAAACAAATGTACCTTTAGTTGAGCCAGGCATTAAAATGAACAAGAAATTGAAGAAAACAAGGGTGGTCTAATAATTTTTTCCATGACTGTATGTGTGTGTGTGTATATATACATATATATATATATGTATATATATATATATATATACACACACATACATGTGTGTATATATATATATATATATATATATATATATACACGTATATATATGTATATAAACTAGAGTGTCAGTGTAGTGTTATCTAGAAGGGGGATAAACAAATTTCCCATGAGAAAATGTGAACTGAAATAAGGAATCTGTAATATCTAGCTGTTTGCTTGCTGAAGAGCAGATGCTAATGATCCAAATGAAGAAAGCATTCAGAGTTCATTTTGCTTCTGAATCAGATTGGGAAACTAAAAAGTTTGTTTAGGTTCACACTACCAATTATAAACAAACCAACTTAACACCCATCCAGTGATAGAGGTTTTTGTTGGAAATCAACTCTTGTTTGCATGGAAGTAAAGGGAGATACACATTTTCAGGTATTCACAACATTGATCTTACTCAACCAGATGAGTAGAGGTACAATACTCCAAAGTTCACAGAAAGTTCAAACTGTTCCCAAACATTTTTGTGCTGTATAGACGACCTAAAATATCAATTATGATATTGAGGGGCTTTCCCACCTCATAGCTGAAACACAATTGGCAGAGAAACACCAAAGGAGAGACGTCCAAGAAATCAGCAATCAGAGATGTAAGGCGATTTGTGAAGATCTCTGAGTGAGTTTTTCTGAAAGGGGTTTTGTTCTTCCAATTTAACACGTAGCAGTTACACAGTGGAAGGAAAAGCAGTAAAAAAATCACCTTATCTCCAGCTCTATAGTAAGTCTGTGTGCTTACCGAAGCAATGACCTTTTTGGTTTTGTGGTCGCACAAGTGGCGAGTTTGAATGAGAAGCACTGAGCTGCTGGGGAATGCTGCGTAATAAACAGTGCAGCTGGGGAAGGCCTGTTGTGAAGATTTGATTTACCGCTGGAGGTTGTCCTGTTACTGTCACCACTCAAACATTTTTATCCCATGCGTTCTCTCTTACTCCTCTGTCCACAAGTGCGCATGTGTACATGAATGTGTGTGGCCTATTTTTGTTTGGATGTTTATCGTGTGTATGTGTGTGTCCTTACTGTCAACCAGTGATGGAAAACGTCCTGGGTCTTCTTCCTCATTTGGTGCCAGAGGAAATATGACTCAAATGGACGCCATTAGTTCTAATAGGCTGGGGCCAGCTGCGCAGGAGACACGCTTACACACACATGGAAAACATAGACATGAATTATGTTAAGTTTTGAGCACATTCTAGCATTACATTTGTTTTTGTTCTTCCATCCCTCACCTTTTATAGTTCATCAGTAGTTTTAACATATGTTAAGTTATTGGATATGCATGAAAAAAAAAAACAGGGTGGGAGAATAATAATTCCAGAGTCTGTAACTGAAACACCTGGTGTCGTAAAATAAAGAAGAAGGAAACAAACAGTTGTCACATACATACAGTACATTGTGAATTTTGACTACTCTACTTAACCCATCCTTAGGCTTACCTTTTAGGACCAGATGGAAGCTATGCAAAGCGCCCAGGGAGCAACTTGGGGGTTGTGTGTGTTGCTCAAAGACTCAACAACACAGAATGTAGGAGCTGGGCATCCAACCAACAACTCTTGAAGCATTCAACGTCTCCAGCTCACTGCCTATTAGTCAGTATGTAGGAGATTAGTCATAGTATGTGTTGTAGTTGTTTTAGTCTAGTCTATTTTAGTCTTAAATAGTTAAAACTGTAAAATATTTCACATGGGGAAACTCTGTGCCCTGAAACATTACGTTAAGTCAATGCAGAAGTGCCTTAAAAGCCAGCAAGGGGCATCTTCTCTGGTTTCAAAACTGGTGGGAAAATGGCTCCACTTCTCCATCCATTTGATTTATTACCTCAGTATGCATTGTCAACCTGAGTTTATGGTCTCATTCACACATTTCAATACCATATGGTGTCCCATTGATAGTCAAAAGACCAAGCATGGTATGGTATTTAGCATGGATACCTCGCGATTGACAGGTCACTACCACAGCATTATCCAGTGTTGGCATTGCATGTTTTTGTCTCAGAAATGTAACTCTTTCACTGTGTGTTTTCAGTTACAAAGTTACATTGAAGAGTCTTTTAAGTATTTTCCAGACTCATCCTGTGACTGTGGCCTCTCCAACCCTCCAGGTTTGGAACCACTGCCATAGTGATTTTCTTCTAGTGTAATGATGTGTCATCTGTGTCCATCTTCTCCCCTCAGAGAGGGAGTACACCAGTCTATGTGAGAAGCAGCCCATTGGTCGGCTGTTATTCCGCCAGTACTGTGACACCAGGCCAGAGCTAAAGCGCTGCATCGAGTTTATGGACGCTGTGGTAAGACTTTGAATGAACCTTTTACCATTCCTCTGCATATGCTCTGATGCTATCCTTCCTTTACACGTCCTCTCGTTCATTTGTTTGTGTCTCTGTCTCAGTGCTGCAGTAGCACGGGGTGGTGGGTGGGGTGGTGATTAGCTACTTAGACAGTCAGAGAGCAGACCCCTCCCCTTCCTCCATGCACTCCTCCATGAGGTCAAGCCCACGTCAGAGACAGGTCCCCTGGGCGAGCAGTGAAACACAGGCCCGAGCTTGTGTCTAGGCTTCTGGAGGTATGCGAGAAAGGAAAACAAGGGGGACTCATGCTTATTTAATAAGAAACTACATTAAACTTTTTCAAGGTAGGTATGTAGGTACATAATGACTGGCAAAAAATGTACAGTAAATAATGAAACAAGCTACATGTACTGCTTATCGTGTGCGGTCAGTCCTGTTTAGGGTGTCATGTCTTGGCTGCAATGCATGGTCGCATTGCTCGTCCCATTCCTCGCTGCAGAGCTTGTTTTCATACAAAACACATGGCTCAAAGCGGCCAAACTCCAGGCCATCTCCCTGCCTGCAACCATCTGTGATGGTGCGATGGGGTGAAAACTGAGGCCTCACTCTGGTAGGTGACAGACGTGTGAAGATGAACATAGTTCTAGCCAGTTTGCTGCCTTGACAAAGATGATATGTTTTGTCACTGTGGCCATCTTTTGACTTCTTCCTCATTAACCTCTCTCTCTCTTGCTTCCTCCCCATCTCAACCATCCTCTCTGCCTTCTGGTGCCTCTCTCTCTATCTCTCTCTCTCTCTCTCTCTCTATCTCTCTCTCTCTCTCTCTCTTTCTGACCTTATTTGGAGAGATGTTAAAGATGTTTCCTGCACTGTTTGCTGTTGCTCACATGTGTGTTTTTCTCTGGCAGGCCATGTACCAGCTAGCTCCTGATGAGAAGAGGAGAGACTGTGGACTGAATGTTTTAGACACATACTTTAATAATGGGGTATGCTGCAGACATGTCCATATAATATTTGATCACATTTTACAAGTGTGCATGTTAAATCTCCCATGTGTTCTCATTCTCACTGAACTGCACGATTTGGTACATTAAAATGTTATATGTATGATATGATTTATTTCATCAGTACTTTTACTACATCTATTAATGGCTAAAAACATATGTCAATAGTGTATGATGTTTATTTCTCTTTAAAATGAGTGATGTACAACAAGACCTTTATTTTCAAGCCCAGAGCACTTTTCTGACTCTGAATGGGAAGAGACAACTGATGATGTTTTGATCAGTTTTTGTACATGACAGTCTGCACTCAAGTCACGCCATCAACTCTCTCTCTCTCTCTCTCTCGCTCTCCCCCCCCCCCACCCCCCCCCCCAGTCGGCAGCCCATCTGCCAGATGTACCCCAGGATGTGGTTGCTGGGTGTCGGGAGAGGCTGGAGCAGAGTCCATGTAAGGAGCTCTTCAATGACTGCACCAAGTAAGTCTCTATGTAGCATATAGATTTAGTGTTTTTGTTTTTCTTTATGATTGAGTTCGCTCATACAGCAGCACTAAATAGAGTCCTGTTTCTTCAGAAAGTGTGTGTATGTGTTTGTGTGTTTGTTGACTGTGTGGATTAGTGCACCCTGTCAGTAGTGATGATGAGGCAGCTGGCACCTGGAGTGCAGTATTATACACATGTACACACATACACAGACTTGCAAACAGGCGCACAGTGGAGGCGAATGAAAAATAGCAGTGGGCAGAGAGAGCATCCGGATAGCTGGCATGAAAACAACAGCCACCTCAGTGTTCCCTATATATAAACACACACACTCTCAGACACACTCACAAACACAGATTTACAAACACACACACTCTTGCAGGTGTTTCTACTTCCTGCTCTGGGAGCCAGCAGAAGCAAACAGACCGAGGATTATTGGCGTCTCATAGCACAGACGTGTACACATTCGCACACCTCAGCGTAGCTTTGTATTAGCTCAATAATTTAACCCTGTCAAAGTTGGCATCAGCTGAATGATACATTGTGAAATGTATCATGATAAGTTGTCACGTTTACCCCGGTGATGACAATAACAATTACTGTTATATACTGTACGTTGTTGCATTATATTTTATTTGCCACTTTTCTCATTTCGGCTCATTGCTGGGTTTTTGTATTGATTAATTACAGAATGTGCAGGTAAAGATAGTTGATGTCTGAACTGCACTGTGTGCTTATTGGTTACTGTTGTAGCTTTTTCAGCTTAATTGAAATGAATTTAAACACTTTATGGAGAATGGAGATGTGAGTAAATTAAGTTTAGTAAGATGATGAGATGCATAATGCTGGTAACAGTGCATTTTGTTTAATGTCCTCCCCTAACCAGAAAACGGAAACGTTGGATAAGTTTACAACAAAATGATGCCGGACACATGCATGAATGCAGGCTTAACAGAGCAAAATGTATGTTCTCTAGTAGAGGGAGTTTGAGATTGGCAAGGTGGTGGCTTTGTGTGTGACTGAAGCTGGACGCATCTGTGTTTTGAGCATAAGCACAACAACACACCTGTCTACACTCCTTTGCTTCCCAGTTCATGACCTGTTGGACCCCATTTCCCTCCTGTCTGCATGCATCTCTATTTTAACATGTAAGCAGTCAAAAAGGACACTGGTGTAAGAGAGAGAGGTCACTATACATACAATTTCAAACTTCTTGACTGCACTGAAAATGGAGTGAGCAAGGAAAGTGATGCAGTGTGTCGCCCTCAAGACACCACGGCAAGAGGGGGCAAGTCAGAAAGCCCCCAGTAATAAGTAAACAGGAGAGATTGGGAAAAGTGAGCAGAGATGGAAAGAAAGTGTTAAGAAGAGTGGGGCAAGACAGCAGAGTGTGCAAACATCGGACAACATAAGACCATGTTTGTGTTACTGCCTTGCAGCACTGTTTTTGAATGGGATTCCTGTTCACGTTTGGTCATCATCACTCCTTCCACCATGATAATTATTTGTGCTCCTTTGTGGAACTTTGATTTTCTTTCATTCTCTTATTCCGATATGTAATTCTGACCCGGGGCTTTTTTTCTCAGAGGGAAAGCCCATAGGAAAGCATGGTGCGGCACGTGGAAATGTGACTTTTTTGGCAGAGTCGCACACCCATTAGTATTAGCTCACTGATGGATTTTCTTCTGCTCCAGTGGAACATATGGTTATGTCATACCATGAGAGCAAAGAGTGCTCCTTGGATAGATATAATAGGTATAGATTGGTGTTTTATGCATTGTTAGATTTGACAAAGGTCTGTCCTTGTGCAGGTTTTTCTCCCCTTTTAATTATTTTCCTCTCCCACTTCTTTTCAAATCACAAAAGCCATATTGTAGCTGTGTTTAATTTCTCTCCCAGTGGTATCTGTCTGAGGCTAGGCTCCCAAGCCAGGCACTGCTAGGCTCCTGCCTTTGTGGAGCCCCTATCTTCAAGTGTCCTGGGACCAGCTTTGATTTGTAAGAGTGAGTGAATGCCATTGATAAGTGAATGTTGCTGAGCTCAGAAGCTTTATTTAGTCAGGCAGTTGTTCTGAAATTTTAAATAGATTTAAGATGGTACTTGATCCCTAAGAGTGTTTTACAACCGTGTTACTCCTACTGGTATAGGGATGACCAGCACTTATCAGAGGATTGTGATGAGTTTTAGCTGAGCTTTGATGTACATGCCTTCAGCACAAACCCATACTGTGTGCTCAGGAACAGCCGAGGAGGGACTGATAAACCCCCATACACACTGTACATCCAGTCTGGATAGATGGAATTTCGTGTAAAAAGAAACTGGGTTCCACGATGACATAATTCAGTTTTCTCTTACACAGGAGAGGGTGCTCCCCTTGTGGAAACTCTCTACTCTCCAGCCTCTTGCCAAGAACAGCCACCCCAGCACTGTTGGTAACCACAGGCAGCTTTCTTCATCCTCCTCGGTGATGAAGTAATTTTAAAACATGGTCGAGGAAAATCTCCCCTGCCAAATATGAGCATTTCTTCAGCGTTTGGGTGGTAGAGGACGGATGTGTGCTGTAACGGGTTTTTCAGTCATGTGTTGCAGGCTGGCAGAAGAGATTTTTAGCACACTGGTCAGCAGGAGAGAAAGGCCGCTATGATTCAGGAGTACAGCTCACCTCTGAAACTCTTTGAAGCTTTCGTCAAACCACTGGTGTTATTGATTTAAGGTGTTGAATCTTTTTCACTTGGAGTACCGTAATCAAGGCATAGACTTGCTGCTACTTACTACTCCTGAAAGAATTGTTCACTTGTAACATCTAATATGTATTTGGCCAGTTCTGCTGTACTCATGACTATGCTTCTCTCTGTGCTTTTGCCATGAAAAATGCCAAAATTGACACAAAAAGTTATTTATGTACCCACTGATTTCATTTTTACTTACTCTATAATCAGGGGAGACAGTTGTTCCCATGACAATAATGCCCTAAACAGACCTTTAAACAGTCTTTTAAACCCTTGGTGAATGAATATATGAATATATATATATACGTATACGTATATATATATACGTATACGTATATATACGTATACGTATATATACACGTATATATATATATATATATATATATATATATATATATATATACACGTGTATATATATATATATATATACATGTATATATATATATATATATATATATATATATATACACGTGTATATATATATATAATGTATATATACGTGTATATATACATATACGTATATATATACACGTATATATACGTATATATATATATACGTGTGCATATGTGTATATATATACGTATATATGTATATAAATATATATTTTTATATATATATAGTTTAAAAGACAATATTTTGAATGCTGCTTTTTGTAAAGTGACAATAAGAGTTTAGTTGTCTTTATTCACAACAGCCTTGAAGACAGAGGTCTTCACCACATCCTACAAGTTATTTAAGTAACAGAAACTGCATCTAATACCAAACATCACGTGACCCTTTACATTTCTTAAACTAAAGTAGAAGAAACATCAAAGTTCTGTTGAATAGATTCATTCTTACCTTGAGATGCAGGATAAAAACCTGCTGACTAATGTGTTGACAGAAGAGAAAGGGGCAAACAAACCCTAAAGTAATCTTGAATATGTTATCTGTCTGCAACACCAATGGCAAGGACGGTAGATTTGTAAGGCACTATGTAACGCAATATCTTTTTTGCTGACCCATGTTATTTCTCGACATAACCATTCAAAGTAATAGTAGTTTGGTACAACTGTGTCAAAGAGGACATGGTGTTAAGTCAAACAACATCTGTAGTCAAAGCAGTGCAAAGAGGCTTTAATGTGAGAGGCTGGCAGGGTCAAGTCAAAGAGTCATGTTCTTACAACTCTCAGTGGAGTGACTGTTGACGCAGGAGATGGGGTTGTGACCTTTAATGACCTCTTTACTCCTCTCACAACTTAATTTTTGTGTCATCGTGGGTGTCCGTTGCCCCAGTCTTTTGACTTATGGCAGGATTTCAACAAACATTTGGAGGTGATTTTGTTTTGAATATATCACATCCACATTTATTTGAGGTGAGATGAGATGAGATGTTCCACTCAAATTCCTGCTCAGTGAAAATCATTTTCCCCAAAAGTCCCCTGTTTCCTGGTTGAGTTAGTGGAATGTCTCTGTTCAAAGGCATTTTTCATTTTTCACGGCGGTGTAGCCTGCACTGAGAACAGCTTTGAACCACTGGTGATGCCTGAACACACACATACCACAAATACATACGTGTGTGTGTATGTGTGTGTGTGTGTGTGTGTGTGTCTGAGAACGAAAGTCAGATGTCTGTTGGTCTTTTGAAAGATTTGACAAGATATTTCAAAATGTGCTTGTTTGTCCTTTTTTTCCCTGTTGCATCTTTATATCTTATTACCTTAATGACCTTAAATGATCACCAACCCTTTTTCTCCCTCCCTCCCTACAGAATAGTTCGTGATTATCTGAGCGGAGCTCCATTTTCCTGCTACCAGGAGTCCATGTACTTCTCTCGCTTCCTGCAGTGGAAATGGTTGGAGAGGTGAGTAGTTACTGCAGATTACACGCTTGACAAGGCAGACATGCAAACCATTCCTTTTTTTCTACATAAAAATTACACCTCTGTGATGTTATACACCAAGGTTATTGAACTAAAATTCAAAAAGGTCCACTCCGAGAAAATGTGTTAAAGCAAAGGTCCGGAACATCATAGTGTCTAATTTGAGTTGGTGTGATATATGTTGATGAAGCCTAGTAGTTTTGCATATAATCAATCACTGACTGTCAAATCAAATAAATTCAGTTTGATTCCAAAAACATTTTGACAATATTTATTATTATTTAACATTTAAGTAATCAAATACTGTATAATGTATAACTGATAATACTGTAGATATTATTGTTATTGTCTCATTAAATAAATAAGAGAAGAGCTGCATTTAGAAATAAGACAAAATAAATAAAATATGTTTTGAATAACTAATAGCTTCATCCAGCTGGGCTGGTACATCCTGGGTTAATATGTCACTTTTCCTTGTGGCTGATGATGATGCTGACATGGGTATTTTTATTTTATTACAAAGGTCTTCTTTTTATTTTCCCTAAAATAAGGCTTCTTCCCACTGCACTCATGCACTCCATTAGTATATGTTTTTGTGTTGGTCCAAAATCCAAGTAGTTCTGAGGGAACTGATTATGCTGCACTCTGAGACAGTTCAGAATTCAGTGGGTACGTTTGGTCAAAATGTTAGTGTTTTTTCTCACAGTGGCCCTTCACTTGAGCGCTACACACTCTGAACAGATCAGACGCAGAGCGTCATGAACACAAGTCTGTTGACTCTGGGTTTAAAGCTCTGTTTTCTCCATCCACTTGTCCTCTCTTAAACAGCGTCATATCTGGTCCTTTTTCTCTCCTTGTCTCCCGCTCATTTGTCTCTTTGTCTTGTCTTTCTGTGTCGATTTCTTTATTTTTCTATATTCTTCCATCTGTCCCTCTCCTCTTCATTTCCATATGCGTGCGGAGCGGCAGTGTAGCGTCTGGAAAGCAGAGACTTCATTGGCTGAGTCGCGTCATGTGGGAGGCTTAACTCTAATTCAATTGGTCTTTGTGTTTCCGGATCTGCTGAACTGGTTAAAATGGAAGTGCCCCATCAGATATAAAACCCACTTATAATTTATTTATAGTTGGTCCGGGTCCGTAGAGGATGGTGTCTGGGTCCGGACCCGGACTGCAGTCCGCCAGTTAGTGACCTTTGTTATACACATTCAATATTCCTCTGAGAATTACATGGTTCCTTCCGCATCTTTTGTTTGCTAAGGGCTGCAAATGGACTCCTTCAAGCACATATTAAAACTTCATGATTGAAAAATCTACAAACGATAAAGCTGTTTATTGACTAAATGATTAGGATGATAACTTATAGTGATAAATGGTTGAAAAAAAATGCTTGCAACAACCTGGTTTATTTGTATATAGAGAGACTAATCACAATAAAGATTTTTGCACCAAAACACAAAGGAGATGCTGCCAGTCAGTGTTTCGGTGTGAGGGGTAAATAATTGATGATGCTTTGCATAAGGGCTGGGCAACCGTTGCCGGGTGGAAACAGCCATCATCAGACTTGATTAATAATATATTAGAGCATTACTCTGTCTGCAGCATCACATGGTCTCATCAGTTATTTTATGTCTCTTTTTGTTTCTCTCTCCTTTCCTTGCAGGCAACCAGTAACCAAAAATACCTTCAGACATTACAGAGTACTCGGAAAAGGTGGATTTGGCGAGGTGAGCGTCACTGTAATTGACAAGTTACTGTTTTTTACTTTTTTTTTTTGGGATGTAAGTGATGCATACATAGCCAATGTTATGTTTCTGCACACAGCAAGTTTGGATATGATATGTTAATGATTTAAGTTACTACAAGTGACCTTTAACAGTTAGTTTGTGCAGCGCTGTTTATGTCTCCACTCCATTGATGTTGGGTGGGGAAAATTGTAGTGTGACATATTAACTTCCATTGGGTGTGTGTGCGCGTGCGTGCGTGCTTGTGTGGGTGTGTGTGTTTTATGTGCGTGTGTTTTATGTGCATGTGTGTGTGATCGCGCTTCCCTGCTGCTTGTTTTCCAGGTTTGTGCCTGCCAAGTACGTGCCACCGGTAAGATGTACGCCTGTAAAAAGCTGGAAAAGAAACGAGTGAAGAAAAGAAAAGGTGAAGCAATGGCACTAAACGAAAAACGCATTTTAGAAAAAGTTAACAGTAGTTTTGTAGTAAGTACTACCTTTTTCTTATTCAACCTTTCAACAGAATTGTACCTTGTTTTGTCTGTTTGTGAGTGTGCCTGCGTGATGTGCGATGAACATTGTTTGTTATTGCTCCAGGATCCTGCAAATTAAATTGAATGGCATGTTTGCAAAGGCTGTCGATCAGATGTTAAAGACAATTGCTGTGACTCTAGTTCTGTTTGTTTAATGACTTCTGCACCAGGTGGACGAGCTTGTTGGTCGCAGGAAAGAAACATGATGGGCTAAGAATAAAAATAATAATAATGATAGTAAAATAAAATTGCAGCAAGACGTTTGGCCAGGATCTGCAAAAATATTCAGCAAGTTCAGCTAACCAGCTCGAGTACACAACAACAATCGAAAATGCAATGGTATTTGACATGCCAAATTTGATTTAATTTGGAGCATACTGTCATCCTTTAATCATCTGTGAATGTATTCTAAAATTTTTATTGATGTCTGTTTTGATGTTTTCTCAATGCAGTGGTGTTTAAGGCCCAAATTTACAGATTGATTTGCATATATCCGTGTACTTTTTCCACAGGTGCATTTCATAGATTGTTAGGGAAAAATAACATGTTCACTGACTTTGGACACACACACTGATTTTAACTTTGTGAATGGACATCACTGTACGCACACTCATCTGAAACTGAGTCGTGACATTAAGTAGATGAGGATAACTGTTTGCAGTGACCCTCCCAACTGAGTCACAGTTCATCTAGATTCCTTTTAAGTGTCCGAAAGTCCTCACAGCTTGAGGCTGGGCATGATTTTTAGAACAAAACACATCTGTGACCAACCTTAAACTTAAGTACCCTGATTGTGGCATATAAAAGTCACATATAGTTAAAAGTGACCTGTCTGGATTTCTGTGACTTTGATGTCACAACGGTACAACATGTTACAGTTTTAAACATTCTAAATGTGTTTAAGATTATTTCAGTTGCCACATACACTGCCTGGCCAAAAAAAAAATGTCGCCACCAAAAAAAGATCACACACTCTAATATTTCATTGGACCGCTTTAGCTTTGATTACAGCACTCATTTGCTGTGGCATTGTTTCGATAAGCTTCTGCAATGTCACAAGATTTATTTCCCTCCAGCACTGCATTAATTTTTCACCAAGATCTTGCATTGATGATGGTAGAGTCTGACCGCTACACAATGCTTTCTCCAGCACATCCCAAAGATTCTCAGTGGGGTTAAGTTCTGGACTCTGGTGGCCAATCCATGTGTGAAAATGATGTCTCATGCTCCCTGAACCACTCTTTCACAATTTGAGCCCAATGAATCCTGGCATTGTCATCTTGGAATATGCCCGTGCCATCAGGGAAGAAAAAAAATCCATTGATGGAATAAACTGGTCATTCAGTATATTCAGCTGACCTCATTCTTTGAGCACATACTGTTGCTTACCCTGCAGTAATTATCCAATAGGAGGCTCGTACCTATTTGCTTAGTTAAATCCAGGTGGTGACTTTTTCTTTTTTTGGCCAGGTAGTGTATGTGAATGACATTACTTGACATGAATTAATCATGGACCCAAATGTGCTAAAACTGAGCGTATTAATGACATTACAGCATGTAAACATGTACTATTAGAAAATACACCGATGGATCTGAAAGTGAACCTTAACTCTTTTAGTGCCAGTTGTTTTTTAAAATCCAAAGTGCCAGCGTTTTGACCATTTTTCAGTCATATTTCAACACCCACAATATATTTTGTACCTTGTCTCTGAAACCACAGAGAAGCTCAAATGAAAGAGGAGTCGCACTATTTCATCATGAACAAAAAACTTTTTTACCCTGTTCTGTTCTTGTTTGGTGTGGAGGAGAGTAGAGGCCACTTTCACCAAAATCGTCACTTTTTGTCCAGATTCTGTTTGTTTTGCACTCTAAATGCGATCGTCTCCACTTCCTGCTTTGATCGCTGTGGCACGTTATCTCTTTATGTCCCGACAACAAATCACAGAAGCCCTGAAATTACTGACAGGCTGCATCAGACCGTGATCTGCGACCAGCTGCAAAAAAACAACACTTGGACGTAGAAATTAGACAACCTTCAATCGTTCAATGAGCCCATTGAATTTTATGGAATTTTGCACCGTAATTACAAGTTTCATAACAGCAGTATAGAAGAACGTGTTACAGTGTCCTGCTTGGAGCATGTGTGCCGGCCCAAAAAAAAAAAAATCATTACCCTGTCACTGGACCATCATGCTTCAAGCTCTTAGTGGTGGCGTAGCTCTTGGCTGATTTTCCTATGGAGGATTTTTATACATCAAGCCATAGTCATGAGTAAGCGGTGGTTTTTGGCTGGTCACTGTAATGCCGAGCTTGAACACTTTTTAGGGACTCACCTAGCTTCTTCTTTCTTTCTTCCATGCTATACCAAAGCATTGAGAAGGGAGAGATCTGTTAATTCACATACTTTAGAATATGATCTCTTTACCTCTCACTGTGTGCATGTGCTGGTGTAGAGGTGTTACTGGTGTATCTGTCTCTGTTTTGTTTTTTATTCTGCTGTCAACAATCCTTGTGTATCAAAATGCCAGGATTTTAATCCTGCTTGACTCCACATCTTGACATCAGGAGTCAAACTCAGCTGGAAAACTCTCTTTCCATTTCATCATAACTGTAAGCACAAAAACCTCTCAGGTGCTCCGAAAGGGAAAGAGCTTTGGCTCTGTGTTGTGTCCTTGTTTTAACATTGATGGCACATATTGACAGAGCGTATTGTGCACAACATGTAGGCTACATACTACATATAGAATACAGCTTTCTGCTGATTTATTGTACAGAATGGGGAGATATCGATCTTTAGTACAGTAAGCTGCTGCCTCACAGTCTCTCCTTTCGAAACTAATGGTTGTGTTGGAGCTGTATTACGTTCAGGATTAGTCGGTTTCTGATGCGGCATGAGCTGTGTTGCGCGTCCTTGTTTTTGAATGAGTCATGGCAGAAGCATGTGTATGGGCATGCTTGCGAGCACACACATACACACACGCACACACACACACACACACACACACACACACACACAGAGCCTGGAGTGGGCTTGTTACAGAACCTTAGACTTGCAGCTCTTGTCACCTGGGATTGGCGTGCGTGTGTGCGTGCATGCATGTGTGTTCATTCGTTCCCTGTGCTGCAGGCAGAACTGATGACTCTTCATGTGCCTCTCTACCTACGAGAGTAGCTCTGTTGCCTAGCAACACTGACCAATCAGCAGTAGCAAGGAGGAAGAGTCAAGTGCTCTCTCAGACCCCTCATTTTTCTCTCACGCTATTCTTCCATATTTTTTTTGATCAGTGCTTCTGCTTCATATTATTAGTCAAAACATACTGCTAGCTTACTGTACATTTTAACCAATAAGCCATCCACACATTCACTGTGTGGGTGTGTGTACATGTGAGACATGGCAGGGTGACCCTGTTGTTAATTCTTCAGCATGTGAGACTGAGGTTGAACTACAACAGATTTGACTGGCCTTTTGAAATGTTTTGAACCTGGTGCCAGTACGATAAAACTGAACTGAAACACAATTTCAAATATTTTTGGGAGTGTGCAAAAGACTGTTCATTGTAAGACCATTGGCTCATAGTTCATTATTTGTATTTGTTTAAGTACGGTATGTATATTTGTGTGAATGTTTTTCATTTGGCCCATGAGAATTTTTCTGCATAGTCCAGATGGGATTCCTCCTCCGATGGCAGCAACATCCTGCCGCATCCTATAACAACACATGCACACACACTGTACCCTTCATGTCACTGACCCACAGGGAGGAGGGCAGGGAGAGAAGGGGGAGACTGGTGGGAATGAAGGGAGAGAAGATGGTGGGATTAGAGGGGAAGAACACAAGGTGACGCAGTAGGAAGTGGAGAAGACGCTTCTTTTTTTCTGTAGCTGTGATATATCTCCTTTTGTTTCTCTTTGTTTACATTCTTGACATTGTCTCTGGCATAATGGATGGTTATTAAATACATCAAATGAATTATGTTCCTCTAGCCACCCTGTCTCTTACCACTGCTCTTCACCTCTTCCTCCTCTTCCCCCTTTCTCTTTCTTCATGCCCTCTTCTACACCGACACTTTGACTGATCCCTCACCTTCCTCATTGCCGCTTCCCCCCAAAAATGCCTCCCTCTCCAGGTTAGTCTAGCATATGCCTATGAGACCAAGGACGCGCTGTGCCTGGTGTTGACCATAATGAATGGTGGTGACTTAAAGTTCCACATCTACAACATGGGCAACTCGGGCTTCGACG
The DNA here is from genome assembly GCA_029721515.1 of Synanceia verrucosa. NCBI lineage: Eukaryota > Metazoa > Chordata > Actinopteri > Perciformes > Synanceiidae > Synanceia > Synanceia verrucosa. The sequence goes on from CM056555.1 coordinate 19,944,134, forward strand.
AGCAGAGGGCCATCTTCTATGCTGCTGAGATCTGCTGTGGCCTTGAGGACCTGCACCGTGAGAGGATAGTCTACAGGTTAGGTCACATGGGAGACAAACAGTTTTGCAGAATGAAGTCAAAATGAAATTAAGTCTATGAAAGATTTTATTTTTTTTTTCATGAGAGCACTTCTGTTAAGATACTGTAGACGGCCCCTCTTTACTATCATGTTAAGTCGGCAGTAAACAGAGAAGCTGAAATTAACAGGAGCATTTTCAGGACCTCCACTCCTGGGGACCACTATTTTCAGCTTTTGAACAAGCATATTGTTTTACAAGGGAATTTGCCTACAACTGGTTCAATATCTTTAAACCACTGATTTTAAATGGGAAGTTCAGTTTGCTTGTCGCAAGCAGCATTACTTCAGTACTCAGGTAAACATGGCTATAAAAGACAGGTATCTCAAATGAGGTTTGAGACAACTCTTTTTGACAGAAATCTTTCTCTACAAGCCGGAGGTGTGGCATCTGAAGACAGTGATAGTCTAATGAAATGTGCTGCTACCCACTAGGATCTGAGATTTAGACATTTGACCATCAGGATATCTAAGCCTCAAACAATTTTGATCTTTTTTTTTGGGTAAATCTGTCTCTGACACAGCGGTGGTAATGTTGGAATACCCTTTTATTCCAAAGACATATGACAAACCTCGCAGTTGCTAACAGACCTTAAACAAACCATAAGTTAGCTGTATGTGTAACTATTTATTCCGGATGGTGCTTTGAAGACACGTATTCCATAAGCAGTCAAGTTTGACATGAGTGCAGATAAGTCCTAAATGATGAAATGTCTCTTGATTAATGGTGTACTGATTTCACTGAGGTATCATGCACCTGTCACATTCATTGGAGCCTCAGAGTAATGCTAATGGTAATGCTAATGGCCCACATACTGTAGTCATGTACACGCACAGTGCACCTTGATCTTGATGCATAGTAAATGTCAACCACAAGGCAATGTTTGCCAATGTTTGACAATGATTTGGCTTAAAATACAGTAAAATAATGACGAAGCAAATCATTTATGAAAGGCTTGGAAAAGGTCTTAACATATGATTTAGTTTTGAAATTATATTTACTTAAAAAAAGACACTGACTATAGGAGCCCAAAATCCATCTGTTGAAAACAGGAATATACGGTAGCTCAATACAATATAGATATATGTAAGCAGATAAGGCATTTATTAATCCACATAGGTAATAAAAGGCAATGAAATGTCAACAACAGGATGAGGTAATGCATATATTTATCCAGGATTTTATTGTCATATCCTCAAATGTAAATTCTATATTCATACACGCACTATATCAACAGAATGGCTCCCTAATGTGTTCACTCTTCTTGTTTTCTCCCGTAGGGATCTGAAACCTGAAAACATCCTTCTGGATGATCGTGGTATGTTCAAATTGTTTGTTCTTCTTTTGACGTAACATCACAAGCTACAAGACACAGAAGCAGTTTGCAACTTAGCCCACTTTCTAATATGAAAGCACAGCAGCACAATGTTGTCACTGGACGTTCTTCACATCAAGCGTCCTCCTCTTCCTCTGAGTCATGCATGCTCTGTAAAAGAGCATTATCTTGAAATGGAGTAATCTCCTTCATGCCTTTTTTACCCTGTTTCTTTCATGCCTTTTTTACCCTGTTTCTTTCATGCTTCCGTCATAAATTATCATTGTAAGCGTAACGCCAGTATTTTGTCAGAGCATTACGGCTTCAGCCATTGCCTGCATCATTATTGTAAATGAAAGAGATTTTTCCGTAGTGTGTCGTATATTAAAGCATGTACCTCTCAGCTAGGTTATAAACCTGTAGTTCTTTTTTAGGACACATCCGAATTTCCGACCTGGGCCTTGCTGTTCAAATTCCTGAAGGAGAGACGATACGAGGGAGAGTGGGCACTGTTGGATACATGGGTAAGATATACTCTTTCTTTCATTAGCCTTTCATCCTTGACATCACTGCAACCATTCCTTTACCTTGTCTGTACATTCCCAGCTTGCTACCTCTCCTCATCAACTTCATCAACCGTCTCTGTTCCACTTGATTCAGATTTTAAACTGCTCTGTTAGGCTTCCTGTTTGCCACTTGAATTGATCTCTCTTCTCACACTTCTGTCAGCTCCTGAGGTGATCCAGAATGAGAGCTACACCTTCAGCCCAGACTGGTGGGGGCTGGGCTGCCTGATCTTTGAGATGATACAGGGCCAGTCACCCTTCCGTAAGCGTAAGGAGCGCGTCAAGCGGGAGGAGGTGGACAGACGAGTGCGCGAGGACCAGGAGGAGTACTCCGAGAAGTTCACGGAGGAGGCGAAGGACATCTGCAGACAGGTGAGTGCGAGGAAATGAAGGTGGCAGGCTGTGGGACAAGGACTAAAAAGGATAAATGGAGGAAAGCACATTAACAAATGTCTTTGAGACTAGTGGCACATGAGGACATGGATGTGGCCGAAGGGAGAGGGGAACTTGGTGATGGATTTCAGTTCAGTATATAGGCATGAAGCATCAAGTTCATGTCTTGATAAATTACACAAACAGGTTTATATTACTGCAGTAACTGCCTTTATTAATAACAATAAGTAGCCGTGGCTTCACTAAATGAACACCTTTTTATGTTCTGCCACTCATTCAGTAGACACAGCGACACATGAAAAGCAGAAGTTGCACAATGAGATATTAAAAACAATGCTGTTTGACTGACAGTTACTTGCTGTAAGGGGCAAATTGTAGTTTTGCAGTTTGAAGTCCAACAAACCAAAATGCCACAATCTTGTCCTGTTGTCTACAAAGTCTAAATGTGAATGCAGAATCACTGTATACGCATTAATATTTCTGTGACTTTCTTAGTCAATTCATTTTATCAAAATATGTTTTAATGCACATAACACATAACACAGCTTGAAATCTTCCCATCTGTCTTTCACCATTCTGTGCTTCAAGAGGGAGCCACTGAGCTGGCTGTAGGCCTCTGAGCAGGATGGGACAGCATGTTGATTTGTGTGATGCAGTGGAACGTTCTGACCCAAGGTTCAGCAGAATCACTGACTCCCCTGGGAGAGGAGGAGGGGTGGGAGAAGAAAGGGTTCAGCAAGAAATAGGAGAAAAATAATAAGGAACGGAAGAGAATGGGAGGGGGAGGGCCATGCCAGAGAGATGGCTGTTACCACAGCTCAAAATAGACATATATTGACATATATAATAGATCATAAAGTGATCCGAGTTGTCAAGAGCAGAAAGTGAGAGTCTGCTTTGAACTGTGGTGTAAATTGGGCAAGAGTTGAACAAAGACAAGAGAAAGAATGGGGAACTAGAGAGACAGTGATTGTGAATGCCACCAGATTTTTGGTTGACAAAAGGGCCAGTGAGAGTGTCTATTAGTCGCCAAAAACCACTAAACAGCACTCATGCTCTTCATAAGCCTGTTGTGCTGTTAAATGGTGCAGTGGTGATATTATCCCAAAGCTCTCATAGAGACAATAGCACACTCTAATTCTATCCATGATTAATTCTACCCCCCCTTATTTGATTATGTTGGGTCAGATACATAAAGGCAAGAGGATTACATGCAAACTACAACCACGTGTGGTTTTTATACATTAAGTCAAACTGTCAGGTGTTACCCATAATCACAGGACCCTCCTCCCTTTTTTGCAATTGCAATATGTTTATGTTGTTTTGCGAGATATTTGAAATATAATAAGCTATGATTTACCTTCCAAACCTCTCCTGCTTCGTCCTCATTTCTCCTGCCGCATGCCAGCTCCTGGCTAAGGACCCCAAGGAGCGACTGGGTTGTCAGGGTCGAGGGGCTATAGAGGTCAAGCAGCACCCCATCTTCAGAAACATCAACTTCAAACGGCTGGAGGCCAACATGCTGGACCCTCCCTTCAGCCCAGATGTAAGGACAGCGCGCGCACACACACACACACTTGTAGTGCACATAGTGAATGCAGGCTCAGCTCAGAGTTTGCAGTCTGAAATGTTGCCGTGCAGCAAATCAGCATACAGGAAATACCATTGTCACAAGTAAACAAACACTTCCAGTCTAGTTATCATGGTAGCTAGTGGGAGTGGTGAGAAGCATGCTAGTGATTGGTGTCATCTTTTTGAAATGCCAAATTGGCTGCCAATATAGAAAACTATTTTCCTGTTTCCTTGTAAACTAACTAAACATCGTATAGTTTAGTGTAACACACACCACTATCTTTCCAATATGAATGTAACGCGACCAAAAACACTGCAAGCTTTTTGTGATTTTTGCCCATGGTAATAAAGCTGTTCATAGAGAGAATCATTCCATTCCCAGTGTTATAAGTAGCCAGAGTGAGGGAGAGTGACTGGCCTAAGAGGTTAAATCAATAGTCAAAAGTAGATAGTGCTATCTACGTTTCTATTTTTGGGTTATTCAGGTTAGTAGTGCCTCGCCAGGGAAAACAGCAGAGAGATTTCAGTCATATAAAGTCTTCTGTGTATTTAAATAACCACGTGAATTTGAAGTATTTAAGGATTAGGTTCCCTCCTTCTACACAAATTGATACACTTACAGTTGTCTCTATTTTTTTTCCCTCTGACATTCTCTCTTTCTCTCTTGCAGCCACGGGCTGTCTATTGTAAAGATGTCCTGGACATAGAGCAGTTCTCTACTGTCAAAGGCGTGAACCTTGACCCCACAGATGATGACTTCTACCACAAGTTTGTCACAGGCAGTGTCTCCATCCCATGGCAGAACGAGGTACTGCAGGCATGCACAGCTGAGATGATGTCATAGTTCAGTCTTACAGCAGACACAACACAGTACAGCATTGGGTGACATTGGAATTTTATTTAACCTTTATTTTATCAGGTAAATCAATTGAGAACAAATTCTCATTCACAATGACAATGATATCTGTGTTAAGCAAGAATACCTTGTGTAAGATTTCAGGGGCTCTGTTAATTGAATGTTTCTACAGTATCCCAGAACAGACAAACCAGATACTGGCCTCTCACATATTTATGTCACCTGAAGGCCACAGTAATTTTCTGATATGCTTGTGACACTGCAAAACTGGTGTAATGCCACCGGCCACCTGATATCTGTCTGTTTATTCTGCAGCTCAGAATAAATCAACATAAATGTAAATATGCCTGTCATTGTATATTACTGAATGCATATGAGACAAGGTGTGGAGGTCTCCATTGACATCCTTATTGCCCCATCTGGATGGATACTTAAACAGTGACCTACCCTCAAAACTGACATTCAGCTTTTTGAAGAACCAACCTCCTCCCAAAGAATTGAAAGTCATCAGAATAGGTAACTCAAGCTCTTATCCTTTTTGTAGATGATTGAGATGGAATGCTTCAAAGAAATCAACATCTATGAGACTGACGGGACGCTGTGCTCAGATCTGGACGTGAACCGACCTAATCCGCCACCAAAGAGAGGCTTCTTCTACCGCCTGTTCAGAAGAGAGGCAAGTGCTAGTGCTCCGGAAACTGTCCGAGGGGGTGGGGGCTAAGGTACTTCTTCTCTTCGTTCTTTCCTTTTTCCCTGCCAGGCCTTGTCCAAACTCAACATGTGAAAACGTTACCCGTGAGCTTCTCTGAAAATGGAATCAATTTGTCGTTTTGAAATTAAGTCATTCCCAGTTGGTTAGAATAAGGCCACTCTTTGCACATTCTTATCTGCATTTTGCTGCCCTGCCACTTTCTCAGAGGGTCTGACGTCAGAATTCTCTCTTGAGAGAAGCTAATGTATGGTTGTGGGAAGATGTGATATCAAACTTTGTTTCATGTGTCACTGTATCTTTAAAAACAACATTTGTCAGCAGCAACATATTTTAACATCTCTTATCGGTTGCAGGGGCTGTGCCGCTAACTGTCACCTGTCCTTTATTGGAAAGACCTTTCCTTTGTTCTGTGCTTATTACACTTTCCATCACTACCTCAATTTTCGTATAGTCCTACTTTTACACTTTCAGTGTGATTTACCAATTACCACAGAAGTAAGTTTTAAAGCAGAAGTGAGTGCTTTTTCACCCTGATTTTTACCTCTCAGGTTACAGTCTACCTTGTCTTATTGGTGGAGGTTGGTGGGGTTGTGTTCAGCATGAGAGAGAAAGAATGTAGGCACTGCTTACCCCTGCCTGTTTTGCAGAGAGCAAAAAAAATAGAGAAGGCAGTACTTTGTAGTAAAGATGCAAATACAACATTATCAAGGAAACTGCATATCATTTTTAAGTTGGTATAGTATATTTAAAAAGTCTTATGTTATCTTGTAACTTGCATATGTATGCACCAGCTTGGTGTCCACTACAGAAATGAGGTGAAGTCAAGGTCATTGTTTCTGGAGAGAATGTGACATCATTATGCAGATGGCATAATGATATATCCTCACTTCTGGTTCTCCCCAGGTCTGTTTTAAGAGCGGTTACAGTGACGACGAAATGGAAGAGCCCTCGCGACTTTAAACCACTCCACATGCCTCCCGCTCCCCTCTCCTCGCCTCTGAACTTCACCACAAACTCCAACTAGAGTGCAAATCTTAGGAACTCAGTGAATGTTGACCTGTATTTATGAGCTGTATTAAAAGTGTATTATAATTAAAGAAAAAAAAGTATGAGTTTAAAGATTTTGTACATTTGTACTTGAATTTATGTCTAGATGTATATTTTCACTAAAGGTTGTATTGTACAAAAAGCCATAAAAGTACCACTTGAATGCATACATAAACAATTTTATTTTATTTTCATTTTCTTTTGGAAAGAGTATGGATAATGTGTATTGGGATGTTTTTAACAAGCACAGTATCTGTTTTTTTCCTCAATGTAGCATAAGGCTGTTTTGTTTTTGTGTGCTGTTGCCATTGATTTAGTCAATGTGACGCGTTGCAACAGATCCACCCGCTTCCCAAACTAACCCTCAGCCTCTGCATCCCTCAAGGCTCAGGGATATCTGAATGAAGCCTCATAGATCCAAACGATGTGGGGGAAATAAATCCGGTCTAGCTGCTCGAGCCTTCCCGTGTGTTTCCCAGATCTCCATCTTTTCAGTTGGTTTGGAAGTGATGATCCACATCCTTCCCTCAGCCCAGTGCCTGCGCCAACGCAATTTATAGATTTATTTCGGACAACCTTTTACTTTACATATGCAACAATTGGTGCATTTTTAAAGTCAGAGGCTTTTTTCTTTCTGTGATACAAAGCCTGTAAAATGATCATCCCTGGACCATCACAAATCTCCTGAGCTGCTAAAAGGCTTGGATTATTCATTTCAGATGCCAGACTGCGTTTCCTTCTGGGAGCCCAGTCGTTTCATAAATGTCTGTTACATTATTCACCAAGGCAAAATCAGTTTTTGATTATTTATCCTTAGTTCCCATCCTATATTTATGTTTCTGCATTTTCTGTTGTACTACCTGGCTTTTCTTTGTTTCCTGTCTGGTTATTATAAATCGGTTTTATGTGCTGAGCAGAACTCCTTTCCTTTGAAATTTCCTGGTACACTTAAATATATGGGTATTGCTACCCATATATTTGTACCAGGCAAGCCCTAGGACAGGTTGAGTTAGAACATAGAGACAGATGATGATAGAACTGTATAAGAGGTTTGACCTGCAGCTGTTAAGGGCTTCATCTCGATAACAAATTGCTGTTGCATTAAACTAACTCCCATTGATTCGGCTGTCAGCAGCTATTAGCCTCTGCACTGAGTCAAGATGCAGCCTCCTTGGCTTCTGTGCCTGTTGATCACAGATAGCATGATGCCTGTCGGCCACATGTCCTGCCAGCAGACATCCAGTTGGACTCATCTTGTGGCAAAAGCGATCATCTTTAAACTTTTCTGTTGAAATCAAGGGAATAATGTTTATCATGATTATTCTGCCTGCAAGATACACAGTTAGTGTCAGTAAATCAAACCTGAACTGATATGTTATCGATCCATTTTCTAATTCTTTGTCATCTGCATTTCCAAGGCATTTGAAGCTATTTTGCGCACGGATTTTGCTTTTTTGGTCTGTTTACTCCCCACCATCTTTTTTTTTTTTTTTTTCTTTTAAAAATAAAAGCTGTGAATACCGTGCGTGTGTGCGTGCGCGAATGCTGTTCAGTCTAATGCGTTGCAGTACAATGGTTGGAAATCTGTAGGCCTGGCATGTCATTTCAAATCAGTTTCAAACCATTCAATGCCACTCACTTTTAAAATGGTACGTATATACAGTAATTCCCCGAGAAATAATTTGGAGGGTTGGCTTGCTCTAAAAACAGTGTTGCCCCCCGTTGCACATTCCATTGTCGAAAAATCAGGAATCAAATGTGTGCATCTGTTGCTGGGTTGTCGTCACTTGAGTTTCTGAGTGTCTTTTTTTTTTCTCTCAGGCACATTTCGAAGCAGATTTTTTTTTTTTTTTGCATATGTAGATTTTAACCTTTTAGCTCTTTAGCCTCAAAAAAAACTTGTAAATGGTTTCTCACGTGTAAGTAAGCTCTAACATTCACTCACTGTCACAGGGAAACTGAACGCCACCCATGCCTCTGTCATTGTTTAAACTTAACTTTTGTACCATCTATATCACGGTAAAGAAATTCAGTTTCCTTTCATTGCACTATGCTGTGTTTTGGCAATGACTATAAGAAGTGTCTTTAATCTTTTATTTGCCAATAATACCAAAAGCAACATTTAAGTAAATCAAACTTGTAATGTTAGCAGAAAAAATGCTGAGGAAAGACTGACCGCCTTTATTGTATGTGCCAATTATAACCAAGTTAAGTTCTGACATCCCATCTTTTTTATTTTCACCTTTTTAATCATTCCGTCCATTCTGAGAGAAATTCCTTCACATAAAGGAACTCTAAACAGCTCAACAGTTTTGAATGTCCGCACTAAGTGCATTGTAATGCCTGCTTTGAAAAAAAAAAATACATATGTTTTATTACTCAAGCATGTATCAGTTTGTAATACTTCAGGTTCCTTGTATATGTAAATGATGACCTTCTAGTGCCAACATATCTCACTGGTATCTGAGGACAACTTTATAAATGGCAAGGTGACCAGCTGAGTTGGCCCCATTTGAATGCATGACATGCATTCCTTCTCTCCTGCCTTCCTCTAAGGCAGTGATGGCAAGCCCCCCCCCCTCAAAAAGTGAGAGATCCTTCATTTCTCAATGTCACTTGAATCTAGTTTTGGGATAACTATCGATAAATGCCTGGAGGTTAACCAGGGTTTCACACGCTTCTGTCCAGATATGTCAGATTTTTGATATTTTCAAGGACAGTGGGGAGGGACAATAGCATCATTGGCATTCAAATGGGGACCAGGGGCTTCTTGATTTTCCTTCTTCTTTTTTTGTATCTGTACAGTCATGTCGTTCAACCACTGCAGTCATTGTTATTTCTTGTACAAGTTGTATCACTGGTTGTTGTACCATATCTGACATTTGTAATTATGAAATAATACACTGCCATTTGTATAAAAATGCTTGTGTCTTGACTTATTTGTGTCATATATTCATCTGTTTTAATAAATGGGCACAGATGGAACTCAGTTGGTTCAACTCCCAGATTCGGGTAGGTTTTAACAAATGCCAGTATAGAGAGTGTAATGTGTATATATAAGAGTATAATGAGAGCAGTAGTTTTACACAAATATAAGATAAGAATGGAATCAAGTGAAATGTCAGGGTTTCTTTTTGTTAAAGAAACACTGCAGAAACACTGATCCTGAGCTGCCTGAAAAGTCTTGCTTTAAGAAATGTCACCACTTTGCCTTGTGGCTAGTTTGTCACACCTTCAAACACATCTGGTAAGAGCTGTTGTGAGTCAGCTGACCAATCAGAATCAGAAAAACAGTTTTAGACAGAGGGTGAAAAAAGAAGCTGCATCACAGCTAATATATAAAGTGTTTTGAGCACTGATTCTAGTGAATGCTTTAAATACAAATATGCAAGCCGATTTATCAAAATTAAGGAAAGTGTCACAGTAGTCATCCACCAGCTAAGGGTTGATCGGTGCAAAACAAGAATGACATAAATCTACTGTGTGCCAGATGGATGATCTGATATCACCAAGTACCGAACAGTCCTGGACAAATTTCAAAGTTTTTAGAGTTAGGGTAAGGATCACGGTTAGTGGTCCAGGACTATTGTGCTAGTTGTCAGGGGCATGTCTAGGGGGTGGCATGTGCCACCCTTGAAATCTGATTTGCCACCCCCAGGTGCCACCCGGCATGACGGACGATCTGATCATCAGACATCCTTAATGTCCATCCATCCATTATCTACCGCTTATCCTCGTAGGGTCGCGGGGGGACTGGAGCCTATCCCAGCTATCTTAGGGTGGAAGGCAGGGTACACCCTGGACAAGTCGCCAGTTCATCACAGGGCACATAGAGACAAACAGCCAATTAACCTAATCATGTTTTTGGATGGTGGGAGGAAGCCGGAGTACCCAGAGAGAACCCATGCAGACACGGGGAGAACATGCAAACGCCACACAGAAAGGCCCCAGGCCCAGGATTCGAACCTGGTACTTCTTGCTGTGAGGCGACTACACCACCGTGCTGCCCACATCCATAACTTGTTACTTGCAATTTGTTCGTTTAATCACTTTTCAGGATTTGGAATTTTTTTTTGATTCATTTATTTAATTTGATTTGGCACTTTATATTGTGATTTATATTTATATTATATTGTCTTTATTTTTGCATCGTTCATAAAAATAAAAAATTAAGGTTTTGTATTACTCTTGTATTGTCCCATTCAGTTGTGTCATGATTATGAGTTCTGTTTATATTTCAGTTCATACTAACACTTAAGATTGTAATTTTAGTAGTCAAATTAATCATAAAAGACAAAAAAATTATGACTTAGTGCCCCACTTGAGCCACCCCTGTCCCCTGCAGAAAAAGTCTGGACACGCCACCATTAGTTGGCCAGAACTGTCAATTACTTGGTCTAGGACTGTTAATTACTGTATAAGGACAATAACAAACAACACACTCACAAATGTTTATTTCACTTACAGCCACATATAAGTGTGTGCAGGTTTTATGATCCAGTGTGCTTGTTACCAGGACATCCCAAAAAGAAAAAAACAACATTATAGGCCTCAGTGACATTTATTGGAATGTTGGGCCATGAACAGGAAAGCAAATGATTTTTGATGTGATAGCACCACCACGTGGTCATTTACATATACAAGGTACTCCATACTTTAGCTATTAACTACAGTATGCAACTTTTGAAATCATCAAGAGGATGAACATTTACTTTGACCAATTACTTTCTTAAAAATAAAAAGATCTGTTCAATATAAAACTTCTAAACATTTACAACTTCAAAATGATTAGAATAATTATTTATCAATGATTAATACATTTATAATAGTAGTTGGATGACAAGCTTTTGCTGATGGCTTATTAGAAAGTGAGAAACTTCACCCTTTATTGATAACTAACACTAGTGAAGACATGATGACTTGGAGAAGACACACGAGGATTTTAAGTCGTTAAATAATTTCTATAATTCCTTCAAGGATTATAATCCCTTTCTAAAATGTGAAGACGTATTTGTGCAACACAAGGTTGTGTCACATAAATTTACTGAGGAATTACATATGAATGTATTTTGGTTTATTCTAATTCTTGTGTCTACAAATGACTTGATGAACTTTAGTGAACAACAGAGCAAAAGCTTGCACACAATAACAGAGCGAGCAAGCTGGTCATCTCTTTTGGGAGTATAATTGGGGATGAAAGGCTCCCAAGTCCTGCAGAGGAGCAGGAGTTGGTGGTGGATGTCCAGGGTATGCAGAAGGAATAGGTATCTGTGGTATACTTTTTACATCTTTCAAAGAAATTGTCCTCTGGGCCCCTGATCAGCTCTTGGTAGATCTGGATGTCTGTCAATTCCCACAGGACCTGGAGAAAATCACCAAGAAGATGTGTTATATTAAAATACCATGCATCGCTAAACCTCCATTAAATATCCCATTATACTCAGAGTCAACTGTAAGAACATTTACTGTTCAGAACAGTGCCTGTCATTTGAGGTCTTTCCTTTCTTCAAAAGTTGAGTTTCCACCACAGATATTATTCTAAGGTGTTCTATTCCTCACTAGATTTGTGGCATCTCTGTTTTCACTTAGTGTCCTATGCATGATTATTTCTAACATGCATTCAAAGATCAGACTGAAAATGCATGGCTTGATACTGAGCCACCAATAAATATCTCAACACTGCATCTCTGTTCTTGATACTTGTTTGCAATAATAGTGGGTGTGTTTGTCAAGAATGTTTTTGAAATTGGTGCCAATCATGACATGGAGAGTTTGTGATGTACAAAGGAGACTTTTTTTCATATTACATGTAGTGAACGGACATTAGCCTCGAATCCCACCAGTGTGTTGTTTCTGTCTGCTGGAACCACTTCAAAACCAGCCTGTAATATCACACAATCAGCACAAATATAATCACGATCAGCTTCATTAGCCAAGTATATTGGCACATGAGAAGAACAAAGGTATTTGTTTTTTCCAAAATAATATTTTGCAACACTTTGCAGCTAGCTAACCTGTGTGTGTGTTGACATCTGCTGAGTCCTTCTCTCCATGATAAGACTGGGAAAATGCTGTTCTGGGAAAAGGTATTTGTGCATGATTCATGAAACATGTATTTTATTCTCACTCCAGTGCTCTCTAATATCTAATCATTTTAAAGCAACTTCTATTGGGTCATTTTCTTGATTAATCTCATCTTTCACCCATACTTTTCATGTAACATTTCATTGTTTGTTTGGTCTTATAATCATACTTCCTTTCACATGGTGTAGCAGTAGATGTCAGAAAAGAGGAAAAATAAACATCTGTTTCTCCTTTATTTTCATGACTTGACTTCTTTATTTATTTAACCTTTATTTTACCAAGTAACTCAATTGAGAACTAATTCTCATTTGCAATGACGATCTGGGTGAAGAGGGAACACAGATGACGAGATAATAAACACATTTAAAAAAAATATTTAAAAAAAAGGATTGAAAAAAAATAAAAACAGAGTACATACAGAGACCAGAGCAACAGTACAAGGTCTTATTTATGACCTAACTCTTCTCAATGCCATCATCTGGGGTGTACATTTTCCTTAATCAGTCCCTGAGGATGATTTGAATGGTGAGTTTGTGCTACTGTTGTCTTTATCATCTTCACCCACAGATTGCTAAAATATTCATGTTCTTTCCAAAATAAACCCACCTCGCAGCTATATTACATTTAGGTTTGACACATTTGTCAATAGAACTGCAAACTATCAGTCGTCTTCCAATGATGCTTGCCTCCCCAGCTGTCATACCTCGACACCTCCCACTCATCTGTTTGGCGCACGGATAAAATCTACAGCACTGGCGTTGCTCAAATATGTTTTTTTTTTTTTTTACAATCTGGATTACAGCGGTCCCGTGACAGCAACGATCACAACAAAAGAAAAAAAAATCGTAGTCACTCATTGGTTCATTCTCACGTCGCTCAACACAAAGCCGCACTCTGATTGGCCGCTGCCGTTACACTCCTCCCCTCTCTCAAACTGTCACATATGCCACTTCCTTGTGTGATTTTTCGGGGGAACGCAACGGTGCATCAAAGATGGCTTGTTATCAACCGACGCGCCATTCATGTAGGATTAACAGTGTGAAAAAATAAGAGATATCTTGCACGAAGAGAAGAAGAAGAGTCGGTGGTAGCTGTCGCGAGCAGTGTTAGCACTCTCGTTGCACAACGCACCGCTTGCTCTCTTCGTGCGCTAACTTGTCCCCACTGTGCTAGCTAGTTAGCTCACATAGTAAATATTAGCTAGCTCGCTTACTGTTGAGCGCTAAAATGGCCACCATGGAGAAACTGATGAAGGCCTTTGAGAGTCTGAAGTCATTCCAGCAGCAACAAGGACCACCAACCGCCGAGGAGCTGGTCCAGAGGCAGTAAGTGTTTTTGTCTCACGGCGATTGGATAGCAAGCTACTGCTAGACAGGTAGCTTAGCTTGCGAGCTAACGGTAGTGCCTCTCCGGTAACATAACCACGGTTTAATAGGTAGTTTAAAGCCAGTTACGCCAACATACAAACCAGCAACCACGGGCTAAGCTGTTATTTAAATGTATTTGCTATATTAGACCTGTTTGTTGCCAGATGTTGCTCCAAATGCTTAGCTGGGTTTTGTCGCCTCATGTTACCATTATTTCAGTGTCAGCTACGTTGATTTATTTCGAGTAAGACGAGCTAATTGATAGCACCCGGCGTCCGATAATTGATGATGCCCATGCACCTGTGATCAGGGGCTAATTAAAAGGTTCACCGTGTGCTTAAGAAGTTGATCTCGTAATAACGCTGTTCACAACAACTGTTTCGCCGGTAACCTGGTGCATTAATATGGCAGCCTCCCGGAGTGACGTCACGTGAACCTGTCCGTCGCACCCCATCCTGATCAGTGGAGCCTGAGGTGCTGTAGCGACTAGGACTGCATATCCCCCTGCCGAGGGAACCAACCTGTTTTCATTGCGTCAACACCAATACAGAAAAAGCGGACTCATCAGGCTCATCTGCCAGTCCAGAGGGTCCTTTTAAAATATCGATTGTTGTCAGCAGTATATTTTAATGGATTGTTTCCATTTATTAAGATTTTCATAAGCCATAGTTTATTTTGTCATAATTGTAAATATGTTGGGCGGCATGGTGGTGTAGTGGTTAGCACTGTCGCCTCGCAGCAAGAAGGTACCGGGTTCGATTCCCGGTACCTGTGTGGAGTTTGCATGTTCTTCCTGTGTTTGCGTGGGTTCTCTCCGGGTAATCTGACTTCCTCCCACCATCCAAACACATGCAGAGGGATTAGGTTAATTGGCTAATTTAAATTGATCCTAGGTGTAAATGTGAATGGTTGTCTGTCTCTATATGTGCCTTGCAATGAGGTGGTGATTTGTCCAGGGTGTCCCCTGCCTTCTGCCCTAAGACAGCTGGGATAGGCTCCAGCCCCCCGTGACCCTATGAGGATAAGCGGTAGAAGATGGATGGATGTAAATATGTTGTCACAATTGTAAATATGTTATTGATTGTGCTTTTGGTCATCAAATTAGCATCAACCTCTTGTCTGTGTCTTGACCAAAGGCTATTAACCTGAATATGATTAGATCTTGAAACTTAATTTGTTTAAATTTGGTGAGCTAGTGAGCCTTTACCTTCTGGGAAAAGCCAAGATGCTGTAATTGTGCATTGAGCTTCTGTGCAAAGCTGCAGCTACTTTGTATGTCCATTTTTAAATCTGTTTATTTTTTTCCCAATGTGTGTTGCATCTGTTGCTCAAAAAAATTGCTTTGGGATGAATGAAGTTTTGTGTTATCTCTTATATCAGTCCTTCTGAAGCTGTAGAAAGTCACAAGCAAGTTGGACAAAAACCTTCATTAACTGGCAATGTTAATGAAGTGTAATGATCACACAGGTGATCCATGAGTCAGGAGTATGCTGGATGAACAAATTCCCTTCAAGTTTTAGATGTTTTGATCTTCCAGCAGAACTAATTCACATAAATGATCCTCAAGCTCTGCAGAAGCCTCACAACAATCCATTCGTTTCAATCAGGTGTTGGCAGAGGGAAATATGAAGGGTCTTGGGGTTTGGATACCACAGGTTAAGAAGGCTCATCAAAGGAGGTTACAATTTCATATCAGTTATGTAGAAAACCTTGTAGTATAATGGTGGCATGTATTTATGCTGCTGGACCAGAAGGGCAAAGCTCGCTTGATCTGTGAAAGGGGGGCCTCAAGATCCTTCTGACTCTTCGGGCTGTAAGCAGGAGTTGTCAGAAAAGTTACCACACGGATAACTGGCTTGTGATGGCCAAGTGTTTATAGGGACTTTTTGATCCTTCGATGTCTGCTCTTCTTATCATTGCGAAGCAGAATTCACCAAGTGTTGAATTGTTCACCCAGTAATAGGGATTGTGAGCTGGATTTAGACCGTCTCGAGACAGGTTTGTTTTATCGGTTATGTGTCTTTGCAATGGTAATCCTGTTCAGCACAAGAGGAACCACAGGTTTCATACATTTGTGTGTGTGTGTGTGTGTGTGTGTGTGTGTGCTTGGCTGAGAAGCCAATGCAAACTGCAAAGCCACCATCTGTGGGATTATGACTGAACGCCTCTAAGTCAGAATCCCGCCTAAACATGAAGCTATTTTAGAAAATGTGTTAAACCAGGGAGAGCAGGGTTCATGCTGCTGATATATGGTTTATAATTAGATGCAGAGTAAATAGGTCTGAAATTGTGGTCTTGTGAATTTCCACAGAAGTAGCTTGATAGTGTGTTTGGTTTCTTTCATGCCCACACGTAAACACATTCCTTGTTTCCTTTTTGCTAATACTTACAGATTTTTTTTTTTTTATTTTTTTTTTGGGGGTGGTACTGACATAACAGAAGCCCTGCTGAACATAGCAGCAGTGCTTCTGTTGTGCTGCTTGGCTATTAGCATTCATTTTAATCTTAATTCTGTTAGGAGGTGGAATGATTTTCACACTATTTAATCTTATCTTGCTGCCTCTATATATATATATATATATATATATATATATATATATATATATTTTTTTTTTTTTTTTTTTTTTTTTTTTTTTTTTGCTGATTCTTGTTTCCTTTGCCTTCTTCTCATCCTCTCCATGTGTTTGGTCCCTCACAGGAAAAAGGAACAGGCTACCACAAAGAAGGACAGGGTTACCCACTGCCTGACAATATGCGAAAACATTGTGGCTCATTCTCTGAGGTACTTTTTTTGATTTTTGATGAAAAGTTCTCAGTCAAATTTACATTTAACAGTAGTTATGTGTTACAGCAATAACCTTAGACCAGTACAGTAGTTGCCAGTTTGTGTTGAGTTGCATTGAGGGGGTTGCATCAGATTTTACCTCCTCTGGACAGTGGGCACAAGGTTCCTTCGCCACGATTTAATAGTTTATAATTGGAGTGATACATTTTACCTCAGTAGCTAGAGCTGCTCCATGATCTACATCAAGCCATCTTGATGACTAACCAGGTTACTTTATGGACTATTCATTATTCCAGTGAATGATAAGTGTGTAAGATTTAAAACACTTCCAGGTGCTCCAGGACTACTTTTGTGGGCGTGTGTTCATTTTAGTGTACAGTTTGGAATAATGTCGTTGACATATACAGTGTCTGTAGGAAGTTGAATATTTATGTATGTAATGACATTGGTCTCATTTTTCTTCTCGATTGTCCTGGGAGCAGAACATCTCCAGAGTTCCAGAAACTGCTGGGCATCGCCATGGAGATGTTCCTGCTCTGCAGCGACGACAGCGAATCAGACGTCCGGATGGTAGCCGACGAGTGCCTGAACAAAATCATCAAAGTGGGTAGATTTTGTTTGTTTTCAGTATGTTTTTATTGTGGAATCCACCATGTTGCCCAGGATGGTAATGTTTGGTGTTTTATTTCCAGGCACTGATGGACTCTAACCTGCCTAGACTGCAGCTGGAGCTGTACAAAGAGATTAAAAAGGTATGTGATGTGTCTATGTTGGTATTTTTTTTTTAAACAGTATTATTCATTAAGTTTGATTTGTTTCCTGTGTGAAGATTAAAGCACTTGATGATTTGAGGTTAATGAGTGTTTATGTGTCTCTGTAGAATGGTGCCTCTCGGAGTCTGAGGGCAGCTTTGTGGAGGTTTGCTGAGCTTGCTCACCTAATCAGACCTCAGAAATGCAGGTACTTACACACAACACCTGAAAGTGGTTTTCTTCTTCATTCACATGCCAAAAATTTATAAGTGATATTTTGATGAACTCAGAGGGGAACGTCCCAGGACAGCAAATTTAGGTGTATCAGCTTACTATCTTAAAATAAGTAGTTACTTAACACTCACAGTCTTAGACCGGGACAGACGAGGTTGCAGGTCAACAGTACATGTCACATAGACTTTGTGTACTGTACTTCATCTGAAATCTAGGAACCTGAAGATCAGTTATGCAGCTTGACACTGTACCACGTTTTTCTTGTCATAAAATCACAAATGAAAAATTGATATTTATACAAATTGCAGGTGTATAAGGCTTTAGAACTTTAAAATGGTAGTATTTGATGGCCATTTCCATGATGTATAATGTATCAAAAGTTGTTGCTATTTGTACATGCAAAATGCTGCATAAGAGAAAGAAACATTGCTGTCTAATTCAGTTTTAACTGGTGTTACTACTTTTGTTCTGTTTGCGTTCTTATCTCTCCCACCTCTTGTGGTCCAGACCCTACCTGGTCAACCTGTTGCCATGCCTCTCCCGAATCACCAAGCGGCAGGAAGAGACAGTGCAGGAGACTCTAGCTGCAGCCATGCCCAAGATCATGTCTGCCTTGGGACACTTTGCTAATGATGGCGAGATCAAGGTATCTATAGAAAGCAGAAACATAGAACCAGTTTAGTATGGAAATGGAATATTGGCTTCACAAACATTTGTTTTATACTGCCCAAAAACAGTTACTTGTACAGTAACTGGACACCAATTAGACAAGGAAATGTGCACATCTTGCGACAGCTTGCTTTCATTTAAGTCCATCCGTTTGTATCCCAGGTGCTGCTAAAGTCATTTGTGGCTAACCTGAAGTCCAGCTCCCCCACCATCAGACGGACAGCGGCCAGCTCAGCCGTCAGCGTGTGCCAACACTCCAGACGTACCAGCTACTTCTACACCTGGCTCCTTAATGTGCTACTGGGTAGGGCTCATACTCTGACTTAAAGGGATAGTTTGGGTGTTTAGAAGTGGCATTGTATTTTGAACAAAGGAAAACATTAATTAAACACACCCTGAACTTCTGTTTGTTTTCTAGGTCTGCTGGTTCCTGTTGATGAGGAGCACCCCAGCCACCTAATTTTGGGGGTGCTGTTAACCCTTCGCTACCTGATGCCTCTGCTACAGCAGCAAGTCAACACCACAAGCCTCAAAGGCAGCTTTGGAGTCATGAGGAAGGAGGCTGATGTTCAGCCAACTCCTGAACAACTACTACAGGTAGAGAGAAGAGGGATATTGTGTGGATACCAATGTTTTGCATCTTTATTATGGAGTTTTGGCTGAATTTTGTTTCTGTGTGTGTGTGTGTGTGTGTGTGTGTGTTTGTGTGTTTGAATTTGTGTGTGTGCATGCGTGCGTAGGTATACGAGCTGACCTTGCACTACACACAGCACTGGGATCACAATGTGGTCACTGCAGCTCTGGAGCTCCTTCAGCAGATGTTCAGGACACCCCCACCAGAGCTTCTGCACATGCTTATCACCCCAGGCAGCATTCTACATGGCACTGTGTTCCGGCAGGACACCGAGAGCCGTGCACGCTCTGGCAGCATCCTCGAGCTCATTGGTAAAAGCATCAGTCAATCGGGACTTCTTTAAACTTTTATACAATGTAATGTTGGCTGTACAGTGGTTTGCTTAGTTGCCTGGCACTAGGAATGCCAAAGTCTCTGTTTCAGGCAGTTTATAATTCCTTAAATCCTAACCCTTACTCTCTCACTGGGTAATTAGTCGACCCAACTGTGTTACTCTACTCCAGCTTCTGCTTTGGTCTGTTTGTTGCCTTCGGCTTTGCTTACTAACTCTTTCCCTGTTGTCTGTAAATGATCGTTAAGTTTTCTGACTCCTTCTGAGCTTTTGCCGCTTTTCTCTTCCTTGCCTCCCTCTTTCTACTTCCTGTTTCCTGCCACTTGCAGTGGGGGGAGGGTCTTCCTGCAGTCCACTCCTTCTCAGGAAGCAGAGAGGTGACTAGTCTATTTATCTCCTCTCTTCAACCCTCTAACTGATGTTTGAGTCAGGGTTTGGGAAGATTTACCTCAGACTTGAGTCAAATGTGGTGGTTGATAGTCCTCAAAATTCTAGATGTTAACACAATCTTGTTTCCAGGTAAAATGCTCTCTGGGGAAGAAGATGGGTTGGAGGACGATGCTGAGAGAACAGAGGTCACCACTGGTGCCTTCACAGGTGAGATGCACCCACCAGGAGGCAGAATGTAAAGAAATTGGTAGCTTTGTTCTTCAAACTCTGGCCCTGTTTACATGACAACTGTATTAGTATAAAACGCAAAGGTTTTGTTGCGTTTCAGCCTCCCATTTACACATTAACTTACGTTTTAGATGACCTTAAATGCAAATTTTAAAAAAACAGCCTCCAGAGTGGAATTTTTCTCAAACGCAACAACTTCTCTCACTGTGTAACCAGGAAGCCGGAATTATCAGGTAAGACGTTGCCGTCACACTCCGCTTTGCGCTTGCGAATTACACTTTATTCTAGTTGCCATGCGCTAACTGGGCAACAACATTACTACAAAAATGGGGATGGCTTGTTGCTACGTCACAAATCACTTCTGGGTCCAAACCCCGGCTGCGACTGTAAACTGTAATGTTTGCAGCCTATCTATACCGCTGGATTGTAAAACGCCTGGTAAGGCTATGAAGACATGGAATACACCATTTGAAAGGTGAAACTGTGAGGATTCGTCTACATTTCAAATTAAGTTGATCGAACTTCTATGTCTTATGCACGATGTTATCACGAATGTAAACAGAGATGGCTGCAGCTAAAGAGCCAGTCACCTTTTCATGGTCACTTTACATGTACAACTCTGTTGGAGTTGTAAGAATTCAGTCCCTTTTTGACAGTTTGAGAAACATGTTTTGTTTCCATTGTTCTGTGTTTCTTTGTGGAAACAGCGTACAGCCAGTTGCGAAACGCGGCTGGCTGTACTTATTCCGGTCTGTGGATTGGAAAAAGTGATCACGTGGGGTGTGCTTCCATAAAGTTACATCGGCAACTACCAGCCTGGCATACATACTACAGCGTTTTTTTGTTCTCCCGGCAACCTAATGTAAATGCCGCCCCCCCCTGTTGTCGTGTAAACCCAACAATACTCCTGCGTTTTCGTGTGACACGTTGTCATGTAAACAGGGCCTAGGTGGTGAAGCCCCATGCAGCAGTAAAAGGGCTCTGCATGTCTTTCCTTCAGCTTCAGTCGTTGGCACCGACGGCTCCTCCGCAGCTCAGGTGGACATCATCACCGAGCAGCCACGCTCCTCCCAACACACCCTGCAGCCAGGTGACTCTGTAGACCTCAGTGCCTCCTCAGAGCAGGGCGGGGGTGGAGGCGGGACATCTGCATCAGATACTCCTGAGTCACCGAATGACAAAGAGGAGGAAATGCTGAGTCGGAGCTCCAGCGGCGGGGCCAACATTACTCCAGAAACGGCTGACTACACCACGCCAGAGACGGAGGTGGGGCCCTTAGAAGAAGGCGGGACTCTGCTAGGCACAAACGACCGCTCACTTCCACCCAGCGACTCCTCCCAGACCACCACGGAGGGACCAGACTCTGCCGTCACCCCTTCGGACGTAGCGGAACTGGTGAGTGTCTGTGCAGGCATGTGAGTGAGATTTTAATTTGGTTGGAGAATACTGCTTAAAATGTGTTTACCTGTGTGAAATACAGAGGGCAGTGTGCTTCCCGAGACACTGAAAGACTTAATTACTGTGCAATGCTATAATCAATTAAATATGAACCCAAATGTACCTAATGTAGGGCTGGGGTGATAACCATCACCGTAATACCTCGGTCATGTAACGCCTACCGTGGTGTTGAGCTCATTGCCGTCATCACCACAATATTAAAACAATGAAAAAATATATCCCTATGTATTTGCTGTTGACAATTACAGGAGTGCATATGTGGTTTGATATGAATATAAAAATAATAGTAGATAAGATAGACGGAGAAACAATTTTTCACATTGCAGCTCATCAGTTTGTCTGGAACTGGTGTTGCTTTTTTTTTTCTTTTAAACTTCCTTTGCCATCCAACCCCAAATGTTCTCAATTGGATTTAGATCGGGGAACACACAGGATGGTTCAGAAGAGCAAAGTTATTTCTCTGGAAGAAGTTCTTAAGAGGCGGGCATTGAACTGCAGCGCTATCCTGTTGAAAAATCCAGTCATTATCACACAGACAATGGCCGTCAGTCATGATGGCGTCCCCTCCACTGTGCCATGTAGAAAACATCTCAGGTGGGATCTCCTTGTCATGCCAGTAATGTTGGAAGCCATCAGGACCATCCATTTTTCTATTATCTACCGCTTATCCTCATAAGGTTGCGGGGGGGCTGGAGCCTATCCCAGCTGTCTTAGGGCGGAAGGCAGGGTACACCCTGGACAAGTTACCACCTCATCACAGGGCACATAGACAGACAACCACTCACATTCACACCTCAGGGCAATTTAAAGTCCCCATGCATGTTTTTGGATGGTGGGAGGAAGCCGGAGTACCCGGAGAGAACCCACGCAGACACGGGGAGAACATGCAAACATATTTTTACCGGCCAAAAAAAAAAAAAATCTTGCATTATCCGACAGAAAATATCTACCGATGGATTACTTTACTGTTGATATAAACATCACCTGAATATATGCATGACATGAGGACAACAACAAGTATCAGTAGTATATATGCTTTTACTTTTTTTTCTAATTCTTAATAACATCCAGGACAGGTTCATTTGGAAAAGAGTAACAGTCACAAGACTTGATAATTATAGATAGATAAATAATATCAGATAGATAGGTAGGTTAATTTTGTCGATTCTTGGCAGAACTGATGGGGTATTATACGCGTGAGCAGCACAGAGAGCAGTCAATTGCGCTGAAAAATAAAAGAGTTGCGTGTGGAAATATTTTGCGTTCAAGGTGGATGAATACAGAGCAATTCTAGACTCTAACAATCCAACATGCAAACAGTGCCTCAGAATTTTTCAAACGAGAGGAGGACAGTTCAAAACAGTTCTTTTGACTGAATTGAATCTGTATGAATCGTTCATTAAAAAGATCAGTTCAAAAGATTCGTTCACCAAATCACCGAGATAATCCCCCCCTTAGGTTATTAAATAATGTTATTGCACTGAAATGAGGACAAGAAACAATTAAAGTAGGAAATAATCATTAAAAAGTAAAATGACTATGATTGATCTATGACTATTATTGATCTATTAATAATATATAAACTATTACTAAACTATTACTAATAATGTAAATAAACTATTAATCAATAATATATTAAGAATGAAATAGCAATGTAAATGCACCCTGCGTGCACCGGTTAATCTCACTCGCTCCTCTCCTCTGCTCTTCAGTGTGTTCATATGAGCACTGTGATGTGTGTGCCTTTGTTTGAATGTGGCTTCACTTAGCATTTGCTATTAGCTCAGAGAAACATGTCATCGCCATGAGAGCTTATCCCCTGCTTCTAGTTCCTCCTCGCGGGACTGACTGAGTGACTCTACTAGCTTTCTCGGAAGAGGACGCTGGCTTCCTCCTCCAAGGGAGGAGGAAGCTCCTCGTTCCGAGGAGCGATGAACTCGCTTCGAGTTCAGTGAACTCTGCTGCAGCCTCCTGGTAGAATCACTCATATGTTCAGTGAACTAGTTTGTTCAGTGAACGAATCGCTGCAGCTTCCTGCTAGAATCACTCGTTCGGTCAGTGAGTCACCCCTCCCCTCCCCTCGCTGGCTGGGTCGTTCATCGAAGATTTACGACACATGAACTAACGAACGAGGCAGTTCAACTCCTGGCCACTGCACTGAGACTGAGCTCAAGTGAACTGAGAAAGGAACGAATCAGTTCAGGAAGTGATTCAGTTCGTTCACTCAAAAGATTTGTTCTTTCGAACGAATCGCTCGCGGACGACACAACATTACGTCATTTTGACATGAGAGTCGGCTGGGGCGCAGCTGTGCAGGCTTCTACTTTCACGCTCAGTCCCTCGTGTAGATTAGGCTGACTAAACGTCCTCTTTTCCCCGGACATGTCCACTTTTTACGTCCCGTCCGGGGGATTATTAATTGATGATAATATCCTTGCTCCTTCATTAACTTTCACAGGTTGACAGTGAATTTGAGGGAAACTGGATAAAGCAAGAAAAAGAAAGACGGCATTATATCGCATCCCATGTGACTATGTTCTATATTTAGCAACCACGCTAACGTACGGCCGGCGATCTTAGCACCGCTAATACGATCATATCTCCCCATCAAACATTATCAAAAGTTATCAAACGTTACACATATAACATTATTAGCACACAACGATGATGCAACATTTACATTGCTTTCTGAAGGGATTTCTTGAACCGAAAAGGACGTCAGAACACGTAGCGTAAGTAGCAACCATGCCGTTATGTTTACATTACTTCCTGTTTCCGCTGTGCCGCATCTTTAAGCTTCAAAATCAAGGTCCTGTTAATAAAACTACAACACCCAATAAATCGTTTCAACTCGATTATACGAGATCGTTTGACAATTTTGATCAAAATTCAATTAATTGCACAGCCCTATCCGCCATACTGCATTGGTTGGGTGCTTTATCGCCATTGCGCAGTAATAAAAAAAAAAATCCATAACGAATCCATAAATAGTAAAGCCTTTTCACACAGGCCCACATTACCATGTCATCTAAAAGATCGTTAATCAGTAAATAACAGACCATGCTTTTACGATGTGTATGAAGTATTGCAGTGCTATTTAAACTACATGATACCTAAAATACAACTACTTTCAGTCATTTTGGTTTTGCTGCTCTCATTCAGAGCAGACTATTGTGAGATTGTCCATTCTAACAATTCTACTGCCATGGTCTTGCCCCTTCTCCTTTATCCTTCTGCCTTGCTTCGTCGCAGTCGCACACTCGGTTGCCGCGGGTGATTGAGCAGTCCCCTCCCTCGCCAACTTCCACTGAGGGTCCCGATGCCACAGACAGCGACTCCTCTGTCTACACTGCTTCCTCTTCATCGTCTTCCTTCTCTTTCTCCTCCTCTTCCTCCTTCTATGCCACCTCCTCCTCTAACACTAGTGACAAGGTCAGCCAATTGGAGACTTTGAACAGAGTGAGCGGGGAGGGGCTTGCTTGTCTGGAAACTTTTGGCTTCCTCCTTTTTTTCTCCTTTTTGTTCATCACAACCCATGCACAGATTTTGCCCTGCTCATTGCTACTCTTCCATTCTTGTTGTCATTATGGCCCTTCTCCTCCTCGTCGTTTCCAGTGACCCCCTCCCCCCCAAAATTACAAACATTTGTAAAAACAAGCAACCCAAAAATATTGATGGCTTGCAGTGAAGAGTTCAAAGTAGAAGCATGAAGGCCATCTGTTCCTTGAGTTCTTCCCCTTGAGATTTGGTTACCATTTCGAGACACTCTCGAGAGACTCGAGAGACTCGGCTTTTGTTCCAGCCGAGGCCAAACCTGGAAATATTGTATTTTTGGATTAAGAATAC
This sequence comes from Synanceia verrucosa, assembly GCA_029721515.1. Classification (NCBI taxonomy): domain Eukaryota; kingdom Metazoa; phylum Chordata; class Actinopteri; order Perciformes; family Synanceiidae; genus Synanceia; species Synanceia verrucosa. The sequence continues at coordinate 19,969,490 of CM056555.1, forward strand.
TTTTTACTTCTTGCTATTTTTTGTAAAATGCCTTGTGTGTACTTCATCTAGTCTATGTAGTAAAATACTCGCTTCCTTGATCTAAATGGAATTGATCACTGTAAATTGGATCAAAAGCTTGCACAATTGCAGAGCCTGTGCGTTTCCCTCTTGTCTGTTGATTTGCTGTAAATGAAGCGACCCCAAGCATGATCCAGTGGAGTTTTTAAAAAGGGAACACTTGTTTGACTTGCAGTTTTAGTCGTCATCTGTTATGCTGTGTGTCTCTGTCGTCCAATCCAGGAAACCTAATGCAATAATAAATGAGTCTAAACTCTTTAGGTGGCCTTTGCATGCAGCTGTATTTCATATTTGTTGTGTTTAGTGTTTCTGTTGAGTTCCTCACTAGAGGGCTTCGCTTTGTGTGTAAGGTGCTGGATGGCAGTGAGAGCCAGTACTCTGGGATGCAGATCGGGACATTACAGGATGAAGAAGATGAAGGAGCAGCACCTTCCTCCCAGGAAGAGCCCCCTGACCCATTCCTGCAGTCAGCACTGGGTACATTGCATGTCCACACACATGAACACAGAAACACTGGTTTTCACTGAATAAAGTTCTGCTTATAGGTCTTATATGTCATTTTTATATGCCATTTTAATTATACTATTGTTTCTGTGTGCAGCTCTGAGCAAGCCTCATCTTTTTGATGGCCGAGGCCACAACCGGCAGGGTTCAGACAGCAGTGTGGACCGCTTCATACCAAAGGAGGAACCAGCTGAACCAGAACCTGACAACAAGGTAAAGACAAATCCATGCAAAAACAACCATGCCAGGAAGGTAAAGGTGAGAGCCTCTGTCTCTAATTCTTAACTGTCTGCTTCTTAGCCATCTCGGATAAAGGGTCCAATTGGACATTATACAGACCAGGGGGTGGAGCCGCTGGTGCATTGCGTACGGCTTCTTGCTGCCTCCTTCCTACTGACGGGACAAAAGAATGGTAAGTGTTTGTGCTCAAAATATGCTACATGTGGGGGTGCTGGTGAGCGAAACACGAAGTAAGACGTGTTTTCCTGGGCTCAAAATGCCTTTTTAATATCAAGAACCTGTCTAAAGTATTATTAAGACTACCCCAAATGCACCTGGAGCCGAACTAATTTGGATAAACAAAGCCGGATGGATGAAAAAGCTGGTGAAGTTTAAATAAGCGAGCAGCGGCCAGCTAGCTAAAAGGAGCACGAGGCAGAACACTTCTGCTCCCGCTAATCCAGACCAACCTTCACCGACTGTAATCACTGAAAGTTTAGTTATGACCACTGAAGATATCAAAGCCGACATCCTTGCCACTCTGTGGGGAGAAATATGAAAAATCATCAGAGAGGAACTCAAAAATGCGCCAACGGATGATTTTGACGCTGTCAAATCTGAGATACGAGCGGTGCGGTCGGAAATTGCTAACATCTCAGCTGCTATCAGATCTGAAATAAGTCAAATGAAGTCGGATATTCAGAACTTGACAGGAGTGCTATCAACATGGTCGGACAAGGTGGCCTCACTGCAAACAACAGTAACCAGTCTCCAAAGCCAGGTTACAACACTAAAAGATAAATGTGAGGATATGGAGGGAAGAAAATGAGACGCAGCTCATCAGCGCAGACAATCAGGATTGTCTGCGTTGATGAGCTTCCAGGCTCCAGCGTGCCAGAGTCGGTGTCTAAAATGCTTAAAGAAGCGCTGCAACTGGACCGGGAGATAAAGATCGACTTCTCGCATCGTACACTGGGCCCCAGAGGACCGGGAGACCGGGGTAAGCCACGGGTGATAATCGCTCAACTTCATTACGACAGAGACATGGCTGAAATCCTGAGGAGGGACTGAGCCCCGCTGATGTTCAAGGGGAAAAGAATTGCGATCTTTCCCGACTACACCTCCAACGTTGCCAAAGCCAGGGCCAGCTCCGTGGTCTTAAAGGAATCTGTTATGGTCTGCTTTATTCGGCCAGACCCCGGATCTCTACTAAAGACCAATACAAGGAGTTTGTGGAGCCAAAAAAGGCCATGGAGTTCGTCCGATGCTAAGACTGAAAGCCTCCCCTCGCCACCATGAGACAGGACAGATGTTTTGCTTTTCTAAATATTCCAATCTAATCTAAATCTAACTCTTCTGTCAGGACGTTTGGGAAACCTCTTTATAATGTTGTAAGGCTGTTTGACTCTATTTTGGTTCTGCAGGAGCTTAAGTGAGTGTTCCATCACACACGTCTAGACAGTCTATTTCTCCTCTGACTGCTCTTGTCATTTGTTTAGTAGTTAGGGACTAGGTCCACCACTAGTACATCTTCCTATTAATGGTAGATAATATTAGTACTGTTAGATTTTTTTTTGTTCTACTAGTTCTGGTCCCTCTGTTCCCCAGGGACCCTGCATTAAACCCAAGCACAACAAGGTTGTTAATGTTTTCCTTTGTCTGCAGTCTTACTGACTCTGTTTAGATACAAAAACTATTTTATGGCGGTTTTCCACTACACTGTAACGGCACGGCATTGTACGGCCCAGTTTTGTTGCTTTTCCATCGCAAATGAGTACCTCCTCGGCGTGGGCGGGGTCGTCACACGGCAGCGCGAAACTGCCATAACTTCATTTGCATGCGACACAGAAAACCGGAAAGAAGAACAACAACACAAACAATGGAGGGCACCAAAGCGATCATGCATTTGTTGTTCACTCTGTGACTTTTTGTCACGCACAAAGTGAAAGAAGAGAGACAGAGAAGACTCCAGGAAGTGTAAAAATAGCGAAGCAGTTGCCGGTTTTAAAAATGGCGGAGTCGAGTTGTTTTTGGCTTTTACAGTCCAATCGGACGTCCCACAGCCAATGACGCTTACAATGATGACGCTCGTTGGCCTTCTCCTCTGGTTTAATTATCTTAGTCCGCCATGGTACCCACGCTATATACGGATTACTTGCCTCTGCTTCCCAGCTCCACCCTATAGTTTTCAAGAAGAGGACATCCAACCACAAACTCTGATATTTAATTAATGAGCACACTAAAGATTATAAGCTATAATGTTGAAGGCCTTCTTAGTCCTATTAAGAGAAAGAAGATTATACACCAATTGAAACAAATGAATTGTCAAATAGCCTTTTTTACAGGAGATCCACCTGTCTGATGTGGAACATGAAAAAGTCATGGGCAGATAAAGTATACTACTCTTCCTATCATTCAGGAAGGAAAAAGGGGGGTATCTATACTTATACATAGATGTGTCAATTTTACAAAAACATTTACACACAAAGATACCAAAGGCAGATATATCTTATTTAATGGATTGATTAATGGTATAGAACAGGGATTCCCAAAGTGTGGTGCGCGCACCCCCAGGGGATCCAAAAATATTAAAATTCAAATTGAATAAAAAAATTGTATTTATTACAATTAAAAACTACAAACATGCTCAATCAACTGTTTTGGAACTTGAAAAACTGAATATAGGTTGCTATTATGAATATGTAAATGCAAAATAAAAGAAATAAAGTAATACTGTATACAAATATTTACAATAAAAAATCTGATCATGCTGGCATGATCATAGGACCCACAGGGTTAAAGGAACAGTATGTAGGATGGTGGCCAAAACTGGTACTGCAGTCACTTTCAAATTACTGTTGAGCGTAGTCTCTCCTCTCCCCTGACTAGAGGTTGCCAGCTCGGCTGGAGTATCCAACAGGAACGTAAAGTGTTACTGTGAATGAAAAGCAGCCACCTTGGGCATCACCATGGACATTTAGAAGGAGTAAAATGGGGTGGGGGAGCGCTGTGGAGGGACGGGGTAAAGAGAGTGGAGGTCCGGGGCAGGGTGGCTGGGGTCCGTGGTGATAGTGGCCGATCGGCAGTGCTGCTGCCCGGCCGCTTTCATTCGTCTCCATCTGTCAAAGGCATCTCCTATACAAATCCTTGTTTTTTTTGGACTTTGTCACGACGTATTTCGGATTCATAACAAGGTCTTTCAGGTTTCATAACGTTAAACATTATTTATCCGACACGTTCGTAGCTGCAGCTGTGGTAACTAGAGCAGAGCTGGCAACCCGGATGCTGACACACTACTGACTTGGTGATTGGGAGATAGGTGGAGGCGCATCAGACCAAAACACAACACAACACGACAACATCAACAACTTAGCTTTTTAAGTGAGAATATCCTGGCTGGATATAAGTAGTAGTAGTAGTGATATAAGTATTTGAAATTAACACGATTTCTTAATGTCTGGTGACATATCAGGGCCATTTTATGATAAATTTCTTACATATTGTACCTTTAATATTGAAAAACAATTATGTCAGGAACCCTTACAAAATTTGCCCTTTCTTGAGGAGAGATGTCAGACTGGACAAAGGTTACTTTTAAAATATGGAATAAGATAAAGCCTACTAAGAAATTATTAAGAAATTAACCAAATTAATTTCACCCTTGGTAAGTATTGGCTATATTAAGACTTTTACACCCAATAATCTAGATAATAGTTTAAAAAAATGGTCAGAGAGGGGGTTGATCTATCAACTATTTGATGGTAGTATTTTTAAAACATTTGAGCAGCTAAAAAAAGACTTTGATCTCTCTAATGTAAATTTCTGAAGATACTTACAACTTAGAACCTTCCTGACGACTCATAACGAATGGGATAAGTTTACAAAACCTACACTCCTAGCAAAATATCTGATAGAAATACAATCTGGAGATAGAGAGAAGAAAATAATTTCTAAACTATACAATATATTCTTATCATTGGATCAAAATAACTCCTCACAAATACAGGAGAGGTGGGAAGCTGAGGCCAACAGACATGACTCAGGATGTTTGGCAGAAGGTTTGTACTGAAGCACATCTGGTTACAAATTCTAACACATGGAGGGAAGTCAGTTCATCCCAGTTCATGTTGGAGGGAATGTGGAGCCCATACAGCTAACGACACCTGCATATTCTGGTTATGTCCTAAGCTAAGTGTGTTTTGGAGGGAGGTTTTCAATGCACTGAAAGAAGTTTTTAAAATGAACATCCCACAGGACTCAACAGTAGCAATACTAGGAGTAACACCTGAAGGTCTGGATAGGAGGGCAGATAAATACCTCCTGAATATATTACTCACTGCAGCCTTTAAGTCTATAACCATCAGATGATTGAGACCAGAGCCTCCCTCGTACAATATATGGCTTCAAAAATTTTGGGACATTTATTACATGGAGCAGATTACATTTTCACTCAGACTCCAAAAGCCACATTTACTAAAAGATGGGAACCTGTGGTACCACTTTTTGATACAATAGTGATTGGTGCTGATAGCACAGTCTCTTTCTGATCTGTGTCTGATTTCCCTCATTTAGTGTCTAACTGGTGTTTGTTGAGGTCTTATATTTTAGAGCAGACGTTCTACTTTTTGTATTTATTTTCTTTAACTACTGTTACTTTTTTCTTTTCTTTAATTAAAAAGAAAAAAAAAATCAAATAAAAATTAAGTTCCAAAAAAAAATATGCTACAGGTGTAACTCCTTGTTAAGGCCAATTTATAGTACTCCGTAAAGTGCCGTACGTAGAGACGGAGAGCCCTCTGCGTCGCCGGAGAGACTGACGGAGAGCCTCTCCGTCGTCTCCGGGCGCAGGAATTTTTTTTTAACTGTCCGTCAATCCTTCAAGGGAAGACGGAGACGACAAGGGCTGTGATTGGTCCTCTAGTTGCACCCTGCTATGAAATGCAGCCCCTCTCTATACACAGAAACAGACAGACAGGTCTCCTCTGCAGCAGCACGGACAGGACAGGAACTAAAGTATAGATTATCCTTGTGAAAGGCAAATCAAACACATTCAACCTGCTCAAAAAATCTATTTAATTCATTTAGTAATTATGGCTGGGGTATATTTACACAGAACATACCGAAAGTTGTTGGTTTGCGTTCGCTATTATCCGATTTTGTGTTGAAAAGAAAGAGGAAGAGGAGTTTTAAAGACTGAAAGCAACCGATGTTCTTCTCTTCTATCTCCCTCACAAATAATTAAATCATAAAATAGTATTTTCATATAGTATTTTATCTGCGATATTAAGGCGAATTGCTTCACTTTCCGAGGTGGTGCATTTCACGGCAGGGGTGCACAACACACATCATGACGGAGAAGTGCGAGGGCTCGAGGGGTCTCCGTAGCTACGGAGTCGGATGACGTATTACGCAGACGGAGAAGTATATTCCAGCCTTTAGACTACTATTTTATATTTACGGATTAATCTTTGTTTTCACATGTATGTATTTGAAATAATTAACCAGATTTAGAGACACTAAAGCATGACGTTAATTACACACCTGACTTTTTGCTGTGCTGTGTTTGTTTAGGTCTGACCCCTGACAAGGAGGTGCGAGTAAGCGTGAAGGCTCTGGCAGTCAGCTGTGTTGGGGCAGCGGCAGCTCTGCATCCTGAAGCCTTCTTTAATTCCCTCTACTTGGAGCCGCTGGACGGCGTTCCAGTTACAGGTAGGGACGTTAAATAAATGAAACACAATCTTATTTATGATGTGAGACTCCTTAAAAGGTCAGTTATAACGAAAGGCTCAGGCAAGGTGGCAGCTCTCGTTAATTATTTACACCTGAAATTTTCCTGCTGTGATGTTTCAAGATACACTGTATTGCCAAAAGTGTTCGCTCACTTGCCTTGACTCGTATATGAACTTAAGTGACATCCCATTCCTAATCCATAGGGTTCAGTATGACATCGGTCCACCCTTTGCAGCTGTAACAGCTTCAACTCTTCTGGGAAGGCTGTCCACAAGGTTTAGGAGTGTGTTTATGGAAATTTTCGACCATTCTTCCAGCAGTGTATTTGTGAGGTCACACACTGATGTTGGACGAGAAGGCCTGGCTTTCAGTCTCCGCTCTAATTCATCCCAAAGGTGTTCTATCGGGTTGAGGTCAGGACTCTGTGCAGGCCAGTCAAGTTCATCCACACCAGACTCTGTCATCCATGTCTTTATGGACCTTGCTTTGTGCACTGGTGCACAGTCATGTTGGAAGAGGAAAGGGCCAGCTCCAAACTGTTCTCACAAAGTTGGGAGCATGGAATTGTCCAAAATGTCTTGGTATGCTGAAGCGTTCAGAGTTCCTTTCAGTCATGCTCGTCAAGTTAAGTGTGATAATTATTTCAGTTCATTTGGTCTTGTCACTTCCTGTTTTATTTTGAAATTAAATGTCTTCCCTTGTGTTTCAACTTCCCTCATCTGGTGATTGTCAGCCCCACCCCTGATTGTTTCCAGCTATTCCCCATTACCTAGTGTAGTTATGTCTGCGTCTCCCCTAGTGTTGTGCCAGTACGTCTTGTGTCTCCATGCCAAGCTACCCGCCATCTTCCAAGTCAATTGCTCAAGTCAGGTTTCCTCGTCAGTGTCTGTTTTGAGCTGTTTGTTTCCTTTGTCACTTTATCTCCCCTTGAATAGTCTGTCAGTGTAGTTAGTCTTCTGTGTAAGGTGTTTTTCTGTAACGTAGTGTTTCCATCACCTTTGTGAGCGCTTTTTCTTAATAGTAATCTTGTCCCTAGTTTCCTCACCTTTGTGAGCGCTTTCTGTTAATTTGTAAAGTCACCTTTTCCTCACCGTTTGTGAACGAGTTTTGTTAAGTTAATTTTCCCCTTAGAGCAGCTCTAGATAGCCTCAGGGCTTTGTGTTGATAATTTTCATAGCCATGATTTTTGTTGATAACTTAAATAGCGTGTACGCTGATGTTTTTCTGTTTCCCTTTCCAGGTAGTCAGGTCAGAGTGTTAATTCCTCCCTGTACCGTTGTTATTACCGTTAATAAATCCTTGTTTGATCTTTGATTTATGAGTCGTGCATTTGGGTTCATTCTTGTCGTGCAGCCAAGTTCTAACACCTTTCACTGGAACTAAGGGTCCAAGCCCAGCCCCTGAAAACAACCCCACACCATAATCCCCCCTCAAACAAACTTAACACTTGGCACAATGCAGTCCGACAAGTATCGTTATCCTTGCAACCGCGAAACCCAGACTTTCCATCATATTGTCCAGATGGAGAAGCGTGATTCGTCAAACCAGAGAACGCGTCTCCACTGCTCTAGAGTCCAGTGGTGGCGTGCTTTACACCACTGCATCTGATGCTTTGCATTGCACTTGGTGATGTATGGCTTGGATGCAGCTGCTCGGCCATGGAAACCCATTCCATGAAGCTCTCTGCGCACTGTTCTTGAGCTAATCTGAAGGCCACATGAAGTTTGGAGGTCCGTAGTGATTAACTCTGCAGAAAGTTGGTGACCTCTTTGCACTATGCGCCTCAGCATCCGCTGACCCCGCTCCGTCAGTTTACGTGGTCTACCACTTCGTGGCTGAGTTGCTGTTGTTCCCAAACACTTCCACATTCTTATAATACAGCTGACAGTTGACTGTGGAATATTTAGGAGTGAGGAAATTTCACGACTGGATTTGTTGCACAGGTGGCATCCTATTACAGTTCCACGCTGGAATTCACTGAGCTCCTGGGTGCGACCCATTCTTTCACAAATGTTTGTAAAAGCAGTCTGCATGCCTAGGTGCTTGATTTTATACACCTGTGGCCATGGAAGTGATTGGAACACCTGATTCTGATTATTTGGATGGGTGAGCGAATACTTTTGGCGTTGTAGTGCATCTTGACAGAAAAATTTGTGTCTTTGAAACCGCTCTCTATCTCTGTTCCCCTGCAGAGCAGCAGTATATCAGTGACATACTGGGTCTCATCGACCATGGAGATCCCCAGATCAGAGGGGCCACAGCCATCCTCTGTGCGGCCATCATACAAGCCGCACTCACCAAAACACGTTACAACATACACACCTGGCTGGCCAGTGTGCAGAGTGCAACAGGTTGGTGTTGGCGCTGCAGATATGTTCAAAGTTTGGTTTCATTTTTAATAGTTATCGCTCACCTGTTTGTCCTGTTGCTCTCCAGGTAACTCTCTGTCCCTGGTGGACTTGGTGCCTTTGCTCCAGAAAACTCTGAAAGATGAATCCTCCGTCACTTGTAAGATGGCTTGCTCTGCAGTGAGGGTAAGACCTGCCTGTACTGGTGTGTCTGGAGTTTGTGCGCCGTGTGTGTCTTTTGAGTCTTGACCTTTTTTGTGTTTCAGCACTGCATCATGACTGTGTGCAGCAGTACCCTGAGTGAGCTCGGCCTGCAGTTAGTGATAAACCTTCTTGCTCTGAGGGACTCCTCCTATTGGCTTGTTCGCACTGAGCTGTTGGAGACCCTGGCTGAGATAGACTTCAGGTAGGATCAAATTTGAGCTTTTTTTTTCCCTTCAAATTTCATTGGAGTTACTTGCTGAAGCATCTCGCTGAACTGGTGGTGCCCTAACTAACAATGTTTGTACAAACTGTCATTGCCTGGTAAACATATTCCCTGTTTTAGGTTGATTAATCTCCTGGAGAGAAAAACTGAAACTTTGCACAAAGGGGATCATCACTACACTGGGGTAAGTTCTCCATTCTACCTTCTTTGTGGTCTTGCTGTGCAAGTCTTTCATTTTCTTAAAGACACAAATATGTTCCCTACAAGGTTTCAACTTAGGTTGCTGAGACTGGTGCCTAATTCATTCATTCATTCATTCCTCTCTATCTAGCGGTTGAGGCTGCAGGACAGAGTCCTGAATGATGTAGTCATCCGTCTGCTGGGAGATGATGATCCCAGAGTTCGGCATGTGGCAGCCTCAGCTGTCAGCAGGTACTCAGTCTCTTCTCATGTACTGTATTGTCTTTATTCACATCATATTTGCTGGACTTTACGAGAAAAGCACACAAACTGTTTTCTTTTATTCTTCCTATTTAATAGCCTGGCTATTGTGACTACAAAGCTCTGCAAGCGTAGTCTGGCCACTCTGCCTTGTAAACCAACCAAGTTCTCAGAGGGCAGGCTTAATCGTGTCTATCAAATGTCTCTGTGTGCTACTGGACGAAGCTTCAACCAATCAGACCACTCGTTCCTCTGATGTATGCATACAGTGACGAAAACTGCTTGATCCGAAGAACTAAGTGCGTCATTTTCTTAAACGCATCTCAATAGAGCCGTGGGAAATGGTTGATTTTCATTGGTCCCCATTCCTGGGGGTTAAAAAATTGGTCGCTAAACTTGAAGTATGGGCGGACCCAGGCAATCTATTTCCTTCTTTGTCTTCTAATCCTTCCCACATGTAGCTGTGTCTCTCTCTCTCTGTCTTCCAGGCTGGTTTCTAGGCTGTTCTATGACTGTGACCAGGGTCAAGTAGACCCAGTGGTGGCTATTGCTCGGGACCAGAGTTCAGTCTACCTACAACTGCTGATGCATGAGACACAACCCCCCTCCCAGTTCACAGTTAGTACAATCACAAGGTAAGTTAACAGACACGCTCCTTTGGTGTCACATCTCATCGGTGCTTAATGCCATCCTTTCGCTCAGAGTTACTTCTCAAAATCATTGCTAGGGCTGGGTACCGAACTTCGATACTTTTGTAGCATTGAACCAAAAGCTCTGATCCTATTGGGTATCAAAAAATGAATAATTTTTTGTTGCCAAATTCAGATACCTAAGTGTTTGTGAGCCATGCTCTCAGATGGCACTATGGACGGGGGGGACATGTCCCCTTCAGATTCATAGTGACACTGATCCGCCCCCCCCACTTCCCAGGATAAAGAGACAAATATCACTGCAAAAACAGAGGATTAATGTCACTGCAGCAGCATTGATTATTAGACCATTGTCTAGTATGTCTACCATGATACAGCCCAAATTACACAAAAATAACTTCTTGAGTTGACGATGATGATGATGATGATGATGATAATAATAATAATAATACATATATTGATGATAACCACGATTAAAGCCTAAATTACACGAAAATAATTTATCGAGGTATTGAAAAAAGTATCTCGAACTGGTATCAAAATTGGCATTGTATCAAAAAATTTAGAACGATACCCAGCCCTAATCATTTCTCACTTGTTCCTTTTATGGCGTCTACAGTATGTTGCATTGTGCAGACTATCAGAGTTTTGGAAATATAAGTCCAAATAGTACTTCATGACTAAATCCTAGAACACAGTCTCTGAGGAACCCTGGTCTGCTCTTTCGTCTATCTTCCAGGACGTACAGAGGCTACAACTTCTCCAACAATGTGTCTGATGTCACAATTGAGAACAATTTGTCCAGAGTTGTCACAGCCATCTCCCATGCTTTCACCTCCTCTTCCTCTAGAGCCCTGACTGTGAGCTTTCACACACACATAACGCTTTGCCTTTTTTTGCTACCTGCTGTATAAATTTTTTTGAATGTGTAAATTTTTGGTTTCACAATAAAATGTTGAAATGTCATTCCTTTGTCTGTTTCTCTGCAGTTTGGCTGCTGCGAAGCTCTGTGCCTCCTGGCTTTAAATTTCCCAGTGTGCACTTGGAGTACAGGCTGGCACTGTGGCTATGTTAGCTCCAGTAGCAGCTTTTCCTCCCGCTCTAGTCTGATCCGCAGCAGGGGCAGGACCCTCAGGTTTGTTACTTATACATTTAATCCCAATATGCATATTTTGCCAGATAATACACTACTCTCTGTTGTCATTTCAGTTCCTCTTTTTTTCTATATACATCTGATTTATCATCTATACTTGCTTCCCTGTTCTGCAGCGTGTCACAGCCCAGCAGTGCTCAGGCCTCTTCAACCACCTCATCTGCACCAGACACTGAGCGGAGGACTCTGACTGTGGGAATGGCCAACATGGTCCTCTCCTTGCTCTCCTCTGCCTGGTTTCCACTGGATCTCTCGTCACACCAGGATGCACTTTTGCTTTCTGGCAATCTGCTTGCTGGTGGGTAATGTATGCACGCAGATTTTACCAGAGCCTCCTGGTTATGTAGCTTGAAATTATACTGTATTTGCAGATATGCCACCTTTCATGCAAAATCTTCTGTTACTGATTAACAAGTCTCTGAATCATGTTCCCAGCTGTGGCTCCTAAATGCATGCGCAGCCCCTGGGCTGGAGAGGAAGAAGGTGGAAGTGGTAGCACGAACACCAGTGGGGGCCAAAACAAGATGGAGGAATCCTGGGCTGGACTGTCGGAACGCTCCCTAGTGGTGTTGGTGGAGCATCTCTTCTCTCACCTGCTGAAGATCCTCAACATCTGTGCCCATGTGCTGGATGACACGCCACCCGGACCAGCGGTTAAGGTTCATAAATTCTTTGTGTTGTCTGGTTTAATTTGCTCATAGTCAATATGATAGTTTGTAAGACTCTCATATCTGTTTCTGACTACAATCTGCATGTACAGGAAGGCCATTGTATTGAGTTAACTGTTTGTTCTCTAAACCTGACTTTTTAGGCCACTCTCCCCTCCCTGGGCAATACCCCCTCCCTTAGTCCCATCCGGAGAAAAGGCAAGGAGAAGGATGCTGCTGAGCCCAGTGCTGTCCCTATGAGCCCAAAGAAAAGCACTGAGGTTAATACAGGTACATGCACACCTGACCGCTAGCACTAACACAGGTACTGATAATCCCTCCAAGATGTCTGTGAATATTCGAGAAGTTTCATGTTGTGCTTTTTACGAGCAGGTAGGCAAGCAGACGGCACTGGGTCAACTGCCGTAAACAAATCTACCACTCTCGGCAACTTCTACCACCTGCCACCCTACCTCAAGCTCTATGATGTCCTCAAAGCTACCCATGCCAACTACAAGGTCAGAACACATTTTTTATCTTGTTATCACAGAAGAAAAATGTATTTTGAATGTTTTAGTATCCTAAATGAAACCTACTCTTCTGACAGCCAGTGGAAGGGTATGCCAATACTACCCAATAAATGCACATTAGCAAAAAGAAAAAAGGAGTTGTACATAAGGCAAGTGGGTAAATTTGACACCCCCAGAAATAATAGCTCAAGGGAATGTCTGAACTATATTGTTCAGGGGGCCACATCACCAGAAAGCTGAGTAGCCCTGTCCTAAATGATTGTTGGTGGTAGTGTTAATTGTGCTTGTTATCTCCTAGGTGACGCTGGACCTTCACAGTAGCCAGGAAAAGTTTGGAGGTTTCCTGCGTGCCACTCTAGATGTTCTGTCTCAGCTCCTGGAGCTGGCAACACTACATGACATTAGCAAGGTAAAAATATCAGATCAGCTCTGTTTGAAAGCATACATTGTTAAAAATGTTGATATTTGTGGGAGCATAATTATTAGGAGAATTTATTTCATTTGTTTTGTTCAGATAAGCCAATGCGTCACCACTCAGTTGAATTAAATTATGTTCTCTGTCAGTGTGTGGAGGAAATCTTGGGTTACCTCAAGTCCTGCTTCTCCAGAGAACCAACCATGGCTACAGTTTGTGTACAACAGGTCAGTAATCTGTGTTGTTGATCTCATTGATTGTAGATGTAGTTGTTAAGTTGTCTCATTTGTTGTGTGCGTGGCAGTCTTTATGGTTTCGGCACTGAGCAGTGTGCTGCAACCGGTGCGACTCCACGCAGAGTGAGGCTGGTTCCTGCCGACAGGGCCTGTAAAGGCATCGGGTTCCCTGTGCGATGGTTCCATACATCTTTTGTATGCACACACAGTAATATACTATTCACTAGAAGTAGAGCTGTGCGATATTACAATATATATTGTAGTGTGGTATAAAAATGTCTACCGTACGATGTAAGCCTCTATTGTTTATATCGTAATTTTAACATGTAGCTACTTGGTTAGCTCAGTTGCTACACAAACTTTCCTGTTACTCTGGTTGTTGTTTAGATACACCCTGGAAAGCACAACTCAACGTTAGAATGACCGTTGGATAATCCAAATGTATCATGCGAGTTCGAAACGTTCATTTACATACCATACATAATGGTATGAACGTTACTGTAACCGCAGCAATGCGGTTGTTGTTCAAAAATGTTGTTCATGTTGTGTGTGAATTATTTATTATCGCTTAAAACACTTTATTACCAGCCAAGCTGCATAGTAAAAGTGCAGCACAAACATAGCCGGACTTGCCGTAGCTCTCAAAGTAAGCCTTCAGAATAAAAGCATATTGGAGATATAACACTGATGACACCACAGAGGAGACGGAGGAGAGCGCACTTGGCTTTCTGCACAGCTGCACTTCTTCCTGAACTTCAGATAGCTCCTTTGTTTCTTGTCCGCCATTGTTGGACAAACTGATTAATCCAGGTGTGTCTGATTATTTTTGTTGTGACTACTGAGGTCAGGCACACCATCTATTCATTTCAGAAACAGCTCCTAGAATAGAAATGCAAACAGATCACTGTTAAACATCATACTCCTGCAGAGAATCTAGTCCGCACAAAGAATGAAGTCCCATTCAAGTCACTAATTACAAGGAAAATGGAAACAATCAGGCACTAAAACACCATTCAAACACTACAACACACTACAACAATAATGCTGGTAATGCTATCTGACAAGATATTCTCAGAACTTAATTACAATGACCTTCACAGATAGTCTCTGACTTAGCAGATGGTGGTTATTACATCACAAATGCAGATTTAATCCAAATATGATATGTGACAGTTTATTGAGACGGGACTATCTGAAAATGCAAAGCATCTAAGTAAACATGGACTCTAAACCACTGATTTTTTTCTCTTTAGTAACCTCAAATTTCTCTTTCTTTAGCTGCTGAAGACCCTGTTTGGCACTAACCTGGCCTCCCAGTGCGAGGGCATCCTGACTGGACCCAGCCGTTCCCAGGGAAAGGCCCTCCGTCTCGGCTCGTCCAGCCTGCGGCCAGGCCTCTATCACTACTGCTTCATGGCACCGTACACTCACTTCACCCAGGCTCTTGCTGACGCTAGCCTCCGAAACATGGTGCAGGCTGAGCAGGAGCAGGACACCTCTGGGTGAGTTTTGGCAACACACAGATAAGACGCAGGAGCATGAAATGCTACCAGATAAATATGACAGAACCTTTCTTCTTCTTTTTCAAATTGTAGATGGTTTGATGTGATGCAAAAAGCCTCAAACCAGCTCAGGTCCAACATTGCAAATGCTACACGCCACAGAGGAGACAAGGTAAACTTATACTGTCCTCCTGCCTTTTTTTAGTTGCGATAGTAAACCAATCCAAATAAATATTGACAACAAGTGTTTCCTGATTTGATTTTTAATTACTCATTTGCTTGAGTGAGCTGCTGTTCTGAAAGCTGTGGCCTCATTTTTGTTTTTGCAGAATGCCATCCACAACCACATTCGTCTGTTTGAGCCTCTGGTGATCAAAGCTTTGAAGCAATACACTACCAGCACTTCTGTGGCCCTGCAGAGACAAGTACTAGACCTGCTCGCCCAACTTGTGCAGCTCAGAGTCAACTACTGCCTGTTGGACTCAGATCAGGTAAAAAAAAAAAAAAAAAAAACCTGCACACTTCTGCACCATCTTCAGCTCATGGAATTCAGCTCACTCAGGAAGATAATTTCTGTTTCAGGTGTTCATAGGCTTTGTCCTGAAGCAGTTTGAGTACATTGAAGTGGGACAGTTCAGGTGAATTTTCTTTGACTCCTGTAAAAGAGCAATGGATTATGACATTTTCAGAAGCCCTCATGTCTCTCTGTAGCATGACTTCGTTTTGTATGTGATTTAAAATAAAATGTGTCTCCTGCAGAGACTCTGAGGCCATCATTCCCAACATCTTTTTCTTCCTGGTGCTGCTGTCTTATGAGCGTTACCACTCTAAGCAGATAATCAGCATCCCAAAAATCATTCAGCTTTGTGATGGCATCATGGCGAGCGGCAGGAAAGCTGTCACACACGGTAAGAGGAGCAAAAACAATATAGTCCATGTGCACAGTTACTCTTACTTGCTAACACATTTCACTCAAGTTGATATGATAAACATCATTAACAAAATCTAAGGTAATTCAGTTTCACTTTCCACTTTGCTTCGCAGCCATCCCAGCCTTGCAGCCAATAGTCCACGACCTGTTTGTGTTGAGGGGCTCAAACAAAGCAGATGCAGGCAAAGAGCTGGACACACAGAAGGAAGTGGTGGTGTCCATGCTACTCAGGCTTGTGCAATACCATCAGGTACAGTCACAAATGGATTCCAACAGACACAGTGTATCAGTGCCATAACACATTCCAACCAATCCTTTATGTGCCTAATATTTGCTTTTATGTGTGCTTTTTGTAGGTGTTGGAGATGTTCATCCTTGTACTACAGCAGTGTCACAAAGAGAATGAGGACAAGTGGAAGAGATTGTCCAGACAGATTGCTGACGTTATACTTCCCTTAATTGCTAAGCAGCAGGTAGGAAAACTTACAGGTGTGTGTGTGTGCGTGTGTGTGTGTGTGTGTACATACTCTATATAAATATCACAGATCTTTAAAAATCCTAACCTGCCGATAACCTTTTTTTTTCGTAGTTGCTTCGTTCCTTGCAGTGCTCATAAGCGCTAACAGCGGGCCACTCCCGCTCATGCTCCCACTAGTGTTAGCTTTAGCTTGAATGCTAGCCTCAAATGCTGCATACTCTGCTTGGTGGTGGTTTCTGAAATGGCAATTGTTGTATTAAACGTCTTGTTTGCGGCCCCACCACGACTTATTTCGGCCTTGCAGATTGCGATCCTTTGCTCGTTTTCTTTTACTGTGGAATGCTGCCAAACAGATGACATGCTTGGTTGATCATGCTCCGGGTAACTGTTGTTTTCCCACGCAGTCGATGCAAGCGCGTGTGCATATGTGATGTGACCTGGTGGGTGGGCCTGTCAGTCTGGCAGAGCAAAAAGCTTCAATGGCTGGCTTTCAGACCTTCGCGGACATAGATGAGATCGGTGGAAAGGCCGATTGATCGGTGCATGTTTAGTACGTGTGTGTGTGTGTGTGTGTGTGTTGGTGACCTCTTTGCTCAAACATATTTGGTGTACAGTGATGCTAATGTAATGAAATGGTCTGGTGAAGACCATAATTGGTCATCAATAAGCATACTTGCATGTTTCCTCACAGATGCACTTGGACTCTCCAGAGGCATTGGGAGTGTTGAACACTCTGTTTGAGACTGTGGCACCCTCCTCTCTCAGGCCTGTGGACATGCTGCTCAAGAGCATGTTTACCACCCCGGTCACTATGGTGAGACATCTCGTTTGATATCTGATCATGCACAGAGACCTGGATGGGCTGCTGAATTACTGATTTACCTTTAAGTAATTGTTGTGTTTAAAAGTGAGCTTTTATGGGGTACTTATCCATAGTCTGTCTCAACTACAGTGGATGATGATCACAACTTTCCCAAAACAAATAAACAAAAGTGATGACAAAAGTTTTTCAAGTTTTGTTTAATGGAATTTTTTCACTCAACCTCTCCCAGGCATCAGTAGCTACTGTTCAGCTGTGGGTGTCCGGTATCCTGGCGGTGCTCAGGGTTCTTGTCTCTCAGTCCACTGAAGACATTGTCCTATCGCGGGTCCATGAACTCTCCCTCACACCTCATCTCCTCTCCTGCCATACAATCCGTCGCCTCCATCAACAGACCCCCTCCCCAAGCGACCCACCTGCTACCGACACAGTCTGCAACCAGGAACCTAATGGCGAGTCACAAAAAGCCCCGCCTGAGGAAACTTTTGCAAGGTTAGTGAGTGTGTTAACTCTCTGTAGTTTTAGAATGCTTCTGATGTAAGGATTGAGGGATGTTTTACTATGCCTGCACTTTTTTCAAACATCTCCTATTGAACTCTTCAGGTTCCTCCTTCAGCTGGTAGGAGTGTTGCTGGATGACATTTCCTCCAGGCAGGTTAAAGTGGACATTACAGAGCAGCAACACACCTTCTACTGCCAGCAGTTGGGGACACTGCTCATGTGTCTCATACATGTCTTCAAAAGTGGTGAGCATTATGTCATTTTAATTGTCATTTTTGTTGTGGCTGAAATAGTTGATATGAATTGATATTGGTACTTTGAAGACCATCACAACCCTTTTGCTCCCCCTTTTCCTTCCAGGAATGTTTCGCAGGATCACAGCTGCAGCCAGCCGTCTCCTGAAGGGTGAGGGTGGAGGCGGACAAACTGGTGCCGATGCCGGCCTGTTTTACCCCTTAGAGGGTCTGAACAGCATGGTGCAATGCCTGATCACCACCCATCCCTCCCTAGTGTTGCTATGGTGCCAGGTTCTCCTCATTATCGACTATACTAATTACTCCTGGTGGGCCGAGGTGCACCAGACACCCAGGTAAGAATGGATGTGAGTGACTCATCGTTGTGAAGTTTGTGGCGACATTTTCAATCAGGGCAAACACTCTGAAAATAGAAGGCCCTCCCTACAGGTGCTGACAAAAAAAACCCTACTTATGTCAATGTGTCCCAGTGGATAGTATGAAGCAATATCAGATTTGTGATATACTGTAAGTGTGTCATATCACAGAATACATAATGAAGTATCGCTAATTGTAAGACTAAAAGGCAGTCAAAAATGTATTTGCTTTGCAGCAAATTGTTCCAAAAATCTAATCCCTATTCAAACTTGAACACAGCACTGTATCTTCATCCTTCTATCTCAGGAGACACAGCCTCTCAAGTACAAAGCTGCTGAGTCCTCATTCTTCAGGGGAAGGAGAAGAGGACAAGCCTCAGATGCGGTTAGTGATGGTCAACAGAGAGATCGTACGCAGGGGGGCCCTCATCCTCTTCTGTGACTATGTGGTGAGACTTTTTTTTGGGGGGGGGGGATTGCAAATAGACGATTGTAAAAGTACTGATTTGATGTTAACATGTAATTTTGATATTTTCCTCACCAAAAAAATAGTGTCAGAACCTCCATGACTCAGAGCATCTGACCTGGCTGATTGTCAACCACGTGCGTGACCTCATCAGTCTTTCTCATGAGCCTCCAGTGCAGGATTTCATCAGTGCTGTGCACCGTAACTCAGCTGCCAGTGGCCTCTTCATCCAGGCCATCCAGTCCCGCTGTGACAACCTTAGTACTGTGAGATTACACCCTTTAAGCTCCCCCACCTTTCCTCCATTGCTCATTAGTTCAATCTTTTTATTCATTTTGTTCACATTTTTTTTATTCATGTAAAAAACAATCAACATATAGTCAAGAAAATTTCTTTTCATCTTTACTCCACCAACTGCTAAGTCTTCCCTCTCTCTGATAAGGTTGCTCAGTGTCCCAGATGCTCTTCTTATTCTATTCCAGCTATCTGTCTCTGTTACCATTTTGTCTCGTGTTGGTCATCTCCCCTCTCTTCTTCCACTGACTTTCCTCTTCTCTCCCCTGCTTTCTTCCCTTTCTGCCTCATTAATTGAATTTTCTCCTCCTTCTGCAGCCTACCATGTTGAAGAAGACATTGCAGTGTTTGGAAGGCATCCACCTGAGCCAGTCTGGCTCCCTGCTGATGCTTTATGTAGACAAGCTGCTCAGTACACCCTTCAGGGTTCTGGCTCGCATGGTGGACACACTGGCATGTCGTAGGGTTGAAATGCTCCTGGCCGAGACACTCCAGGTAAAACTTAGAGATTGGTTTGCGTTTTCTTGTCACAAGGGAGTTTGCATTAAACTGAGCATGTGATCATGTGCTGTTTTGTCCCTTCACTGTGCAGAACAGTATAGCTCAGCTGCCTGTGGATGAGTTGGACAGGATTCAGGAATACCTCCAGACCAGTGGCCTGGCTCAGAGGTAAAGCTCTTCTGTATTGCAGCCAGTTCGATGACTAGTTTGTAGTTTTAGAGTTATGTTACACATTATACACTTACAACATCAAAGAACAACAAAATAACAAATAAAATAATAACAAAATCAAACACATTTGTAACAAAGATGTTGTCAACCAGGAACACAGGTTTTATGCAACTTTTTGCTAATTGGTTTCTCCAAATATTGCATTCGTAAATGGCTTATGTTCAAAATGTCACAAGCCAGTCGTTATGCATGTGGATTATGGTTACCCAAGGAAGTGTCTCCCAATCACCCACCAGTAGAATGTTGCATTCTGCGGCTATTTAGGACTGCACATATCTGCAGGGGTTGAAATAATCCATTTACAACAGTTACAGCCCCATAAGATTTTATCAAGGTTGCCAAATGGATTTGGTGAATTTCAAGTCGTGTGTGTCTCAAAGTACACTTTATTTTTGTATTCTGGTAATTCTAAACTACTTGTAACAATAAATTTAATATGAAAGGCTTACATACTTTACATACATACATACTTTTTTTTTTTTTTTTTTTTTTTTTGACGAGGGAAAAAAACGAGTCCATTCCATCCAAATGCATTCATTTGTTCTTATTTGTGTATATAACTCTTTGAGTGCCATTAGCGTAATACAATGTCATTCAAAATCCGACGCTTGAGTGCCAATGACGTAATACGACGTCAAAGTGGGTTTTTGTTTACAGCGGGTCACTGTGCACAGTCTGCCACAGCATGTGAGTAATGTTGGGGCTTCTGTGATTCGTAGCCGGGACATAAAGAGTTAACATGGGTCACAGCGATCAAAGCAGGAAGTGAAGACGATTGCATTTAGAGAACAAAACGGATTCTGTACAAAAAATGTTGATTTTGGTCAAAGTGGCCTCTGCTCTCCTCCACACAAAACAAGAACTGAACAAGGTAAAAACAAACATTTTTGTTGAGTCTTCACTTGAGCGCCTCTGTGTTTTCAGTGACATGGCACAAAATATGCTGTGGGTCTTGAAATCTGACTGAAAATGGGCAAAAACGCTGGCACAAGGCTCTTTCGATTTAAAAAACAAAACAAAAAAAAACAGCTGGCACTCAAAGAGTTAACGGAAGTGTCTATTTACCATAACACATGCACTCATCCAGTGTATTGCTCTTCTCTATTGTCACAGGCATCAGAGGTTCTACTCCCTGCTGGACAGGTTCAGAGCCACTGTTGCTGACACCAGCAGCCCCACGCCTCCTGTGACATTGCACCCCTTGGATGGTGATCCACCACCTTCCCCTGAGCTGGTTATTGCAGATAAGGTGAGCTTTTAGAAGATATGAGTATGTGCATCAATAGTTCATGTTTTTACATGCATCTTGATCTTACAAAGTAAAGAAATTCAGAAGAGGAGGTATACATGTATTATGTGTGTAATTTAATTTTTTGTTTTTAGGAGTGGTATGTGGCTTTGGTGAAGTCTCAGTGTTGTCTCCGTGGAGATGTTTCTCTGTTGGAGACGACAGAACTCCTCACCAAACTACCTCCCGCAGACCTCTTTAACATCATGAGCTGCAAGGTGACACAAACCTCTGGGATAAATATTATTGCTACATCGATTAATTAAAATTAATTACATTGCATCTGAACCTGGACCTCCCCTCACAGGAGTTCAACCTAAGTCTGCTGTGTCCATGCCTGAGTATGGGGATGCAGCGGTTAGCAAGGGGTCAGGGGTCACTCTTGTTGGAGACAGCCTTGCAGGTGACCCTAGAGCGACTCGCAGGGGTCACTGGGTCACTCCCTGTCCCGCACCAGTCCTTCTTGCCGCCCGCCCAGTCACAGCCCTACTGGAACCAATTAGCCGATGTGTATGGTGAGAGTGGGAGGGATGGAGAAATGGATTTAATGTTGTGTTCTGTCAGATTCTAAGTCTCTTACATTGTGAGCCCTTGAACAGCTTGAACTTTAAGTGACTTCACTGTAAAGCACTGTGGTTGTATTGTGTATTACAAGCAAGAACCCTCTGCAACTCGAGTTTTAAGTATTCTGTTGTCTGCTGTCTGTTTCAGATGAGCCAAGTTTCTATCCGAGGGTTTTGTCGCTCTGCAGAGCTCTGTCCCGGTACCTGCTGAATGTGAGCCAGCTGCCACCCTCACTACATATCCCCCCTGACAAGGAGCAACTCATCACCACTTTCACCTGCACTGCAGCTGAGGTAAGAGACCACAACATGTGATTTGTTTTAGTTACTTGTTTGACTGATCCTTGTTTAAAGATATAATCAAATAATTTAAGAGAGAATTTTCTCTCATTTGGTAATATTTTAAAGTTTCAGTCTCTGTATGAATTTTGGTATTAATTGTGTTAATTTATATTCCACACTTGTATGACTCTCTTGTCTTTACTCAGGTGGTAGCGTGGCGACTCCTCCAGAACCAGTTGCCTCTGAGTGTGGACCTGCAGTGGGCTCTGTCCTGTCTGTGTCTGGCCCTGCAGCAGCCCTGTGTGTGGAACAAGCTTTCCACCCCAGAGTACAGCACACACACCTGCACACTCATCTACTGCCTACGCCTCATCATTGTTGCAGGTGAGGAGGTCGCCATGACCATAACATGTTTTGTGCATTCCCTACTGTATGAGTTCATTGTGGTCTCATTCTGTGATTAAAGGAATAGGTGTTAAAGGGACAGGTCACGAAATGTAAACATAAATGTTGTCCTTGGTTGGCTAGCTCAATGGTGGTTCCTACTGTGCATGAAAATGATAACAAGAACTATGGATTATCATGACTAATTGGAAAGAGTTTTTCAAATTATTTTTTGTATTAATGCTCTTTGAGCACCACAAATGGAAAGTATTTGAGAGAGGGCAGACATCTCTATGGCTACCTCCAATACTCTGCAACTCATGCCAAAACAATGTAGATTGATAAACATCATAAACTACTGGTAAGAGGGGGTGAGCTGTTCCTTTAAGACATCAAAATGTCTGTGTGTCATTTCAACGACAGTCAGTATTTGTCTTGGCCTTCTAGTGGCTGTGAGTCCTGGCGACCAGCTTCTGCATCCAGAGAAGAAAAAGAGAAAGGCAGAGAGAGACGCTGAAGAAAACGAAGTGGACTCTGCACATGCTGATCGTGAGCTCGCTTAGAGATTCAGTAAAAATTCAGTGTTATTTTATGTTATTTAGTACTTTGGGGCTGTTTTAGTGTCTTAAAGCTTTTAGTTGTATATTGCAGACATGTGCGAGTGGCAAGCATGCGAGATCATGGCAGAGCTGGTAGAAGGCCTGCAGAGCGTCCTCGCCCTGGGTCACCATAGAAACAGCACATTCCCTGCTTTCCTCACTCCAACCTTACGCAACATTGTCATCAGTCTGTCCCGACTGCCTCTGGTCAACAGCTACACCCGAGTACCTCCTCTGGTCAGTATGTGAAAGGTATTGTGCCTTGAGTTTGTACACACTGAATATATTCAGTCATAAAATGTCATTAAAATGTGTCTGTAGGTTTGGAAATTGGGCTGGTCCCCCCAGCCAGGAGGAGAGTATGGCACAACACTGCCTGAGATCCCTGTGGACTTCCTTCAGGAAAAGGATGTCTTCAGAGAGTTCCTCTACCGCATCAACACACTGGGTACAGAAAAGCACACATACACACAGTCATGAAATGGGCTTGTTCCTTTACAGAGTTATCTGTAAATGCAACACATTTTGGTGCAGGTGCGATTAGTGCATGCAGTGATTTCTGTCATGTAATTGGGTTTTTGTCGCTATATGCTTAGGCTGGAGCAGCAGAACTCAGTTTGAGGAGACCTGGGCCACACTGCTGGGGGTGCTGGTCACCCAACCCATCACTATGGACCAGGAGGAGGAGACTCAACAGGAGGTACATAAAAATACCCACACAAGAATGCTGTTCACATCCTTATGCTGGGAGCGGCAAAGGTGAAAGCATAGCCAACAACATTGTTGCAGATTTGCTGATTAAATGTTTTGTTGACGTAGTTATGATATTGAATAGCACAGAACAGTAAAAAGAAAAGACATGATTGGTTGTAGCGTGCCTCAGTAGCTTCATGTCATTTCTTCCATTAAAATGACTTGGATGACGTGAGCACCGATAAAATGCATCTCAATGGTCTCTCTGTTTTTGTCTCTAGGAGGACTTGGAGCATACCCAGTTGAATGTGTTGGCAGTGCAGGCCATCACCAGCCTGGTGCTGAGTGCCATGACCCTGCCCACTGCTGGCAACCCTGCAGTCAGCTGTCTGGAACAGCAGCCCCGCAACAAGAGCCTCAAAGCCCTGGAAACACGGTGCGATGCTGAGTCATTCTCTATTTACACCATACTAGTGTCCAGAATAAGTATGGCATGATATTTTAATTATTTATGCGTGTGTGTACCCAGGTTTGGAAGGAAACTCACAGTGATCAGGGGTGAGGTGGAGAGAGAGATTCAGGCTCTTGTGTCTAAGAGGGACAACGTCCATACACACCACCCATACCACGCCTGGGACCCTGTACCCTCGCTGTCAGCAGCCTCGGCTGGTAAATCATGTTCCACATTGGCAATTTTTCTCAACAGCTGTTGCATTTGCACCAACAGTACCTCACTAATCTTGTTTAATTTGGTTCCAGCAGGCACACTGATCAGCCATGAGAAGCTGCTGCTTCAGATTAACACAGAGAGGGAGATGGGCAACATGGATTACAAACTGGGACAGGTACAGGATGTGTTTACATTGGTTTTAATTTATTAATTTTAATAGAGTTTCAGGAGCACAGTGTTCAGTGTTTTTTCCTTCTCTCTCTCCCTTCTTCTCCAGGTGTCCATTCACTCAGTGTGGCTGGGAAACAACATCACCCCACTAAGAGAAGAAGAATGGGGTGAGGATGAAGAAGATGAAGCAGACACTCCAGCCCCTACCTCCCCACCCATATCTCCGATCAACTCTAGGTCAGTCAGATAGGATGTGCACTTCTTCAGGCTCAACATGTGTACTGAAACAAAAATGTAAGACATGGCTTACTTGCGGCCTCTCTGTGCTTCCAGGAAGCATCGTGCAGGTGTGGACATTCATTCATGTTCCCAGTTTCTCCTGGAGCTCTACAGCCAGTGGCTGATCCCTGGCTCCCCAAGCAACCGGAGGACCCCAACCATCCTCGTCAGTGAAGTGGTCCGATCGGTAAGCTGTTATCATTGTTCTGCTACACGTCTATTTATTTATAACTGTTTAGGGTTGCTAAGTGTTTAGAGTTTCCAAGTTAATCTTCGATGAACAGCAAATGAAGACCCTAATTTTCCTCAACCCTGAAAGCTGGCAATTTTAATTCACACCTGCTTGTCTGTTCTGAGTGTTTGTGGGGATCTAATTGAAATGGGTCAGCTCTCATCTCACCCTTCCCACCCCTTGTTCCTCCGTTGTAGCTGCTGGCAGTGTCGGATCTGTTCACAGAGAGGAACCAGTTTGACATGATGTTCTCCACCCTGATGGAGCTGCAGAAGCTCCACCCGCCAGAGGATGAGATCCTCAATCAGTACCTGGTGCCTGCCATCTGCAAGGCTGCTGCCGTGCTGGGCATGGTGAGTATGGCTGCGTGTGGTTGAGAGAATCTTTTTTTTTTAACATTAAAAAAACAGCCGACTCAAATCAAGCATTCATAAGTATCAAATACCACTGCCCTGTGACTTAAAATTCCCAATCTAAATATATATTTGTAGGACAAAGCTATAGCGGAGCCTGTGTGTCGGCTGTTGGAGACGACCCTGCGAAGCACTCACCTGCCCAGCCGCATGGGGGCTCTACATGGGGTGCTGTATGTGTTGGAGTGTGACCTGCTGGATGACACGGCCAAACAACTCATCCCCATCGTTTCTGAGTACCTACTGTCCAACCTTAGGGCTATCGCTCAGTAAGTGCCTCGAAAACATGGACCTCATTTCATCACCTAATTAGCTGAGCTGATGATGGAAAGAGCCTCACGGAGAAATGTGTTTAATGTCATTATGGCTAGTGCGCATTACGAAACTTCTGCCAGGATTTGCCCGTCAGACAAGTTTCTAAAACTTACTATGCAGCTCAGCATCTGTCATAGGAAGAGGGCACTACAGCATATGGCCACTACGTGTAGCCCTACACATTCAAATAAACCCTGCAAACCTGACTTTCGGTTTTATTTTCTCTCTGTCTCCTCTCTTTGCAGCTGTGTGAATCTGCATAACCAGCAACATGTGTTGGTAATGTGCGCAGTGGCCTTCTACATGATGGAGAACTACCCTCTGGATGTAGGAGCGGAGTTCATGGCTGGAATTGTACAGGTAGATAATGTAACAGCATATACAGTGTGAAGCAGCAGGAACTTAGAGGGTGTGTGTGGCACCAATGGGACGAATATTATTTTGATTTACATCACAATTAGTCTATGCATTAAAGTAATGCATTTTAATTTTTGCACTTACAACTAGGGCTGTAACTGTACACTAACTCAAGATTTGATTTGTATCACGATTTTTGACCCACGGTTCAATACACCCCACCATTTTTTTTAAATTGAAAAAGCATTTTATTTAAAACACTAATCTAAAAAAAAATGTCATCAGGTTTGAATATTGTATTTCGCTCCTCGAGGAGTTCAATGTTATAATCAGAGTATGAGGTCATGTGTGACTACAGTCACTGATGCTGTCAGGTAAACAGTAAACCAGAGTAGTCTTCAGTGCAGTCAGCTGTTATCCAGCAACAGACAAACTGCAGCTACAGAGCTCTGGATCCAACACGACTGTTTACACCGCCATTTTGGCAGTGAAATCCTTGTCAATTTATACCTTCTGGGTTTTAAATCACAAGATGTGTCTATATGCACATGTAAATACTAAAAACTAAATATCTCTGACATTTATCACGGCCCAAGTATACTCACAAATCTTGAAAAGGTTTAGTTGTTGTTGTAAATGTTTTAAAGTCTCTTCTCTCGTAAATCATATTACTAGAAATCACACAATGCTCTGTTCGTTGCTGTAATCACAAGAACAGACATGCAAACAGCACACTAGCAGACATAACGTGCATTGAGTTTTATCTGAAGGAAGACTGAAACAACTCTTAAGACAAACATTTTTACGTTGCGTTTGCTTGATGCTGTGTGAACAACGGGAAGCTCCGCAAAATACATGCCATAATAACTTAGAAAGTTCAACCGTTTGGAATCATAATAAAAGCATGTAAAATAAATCAGATGTAAAATTTAGGGAATGTTGGATTCTGTACCTGATTATACTGTATAAAGTGGTCGCTGCTGGTTCCCACTGCTCTGTTTTCTTACGATTGGTTCCTGCTCATTTTATGGCACTTATGCGTCTTCATTCAGGATCTTTGGGAATCCTGTAAAATGCTCTTGCCTTTGCTCGTCCTCGGCGTTTATAGGCGTTTAGCTGCAAGCGGCAAGATCCCTGGTAGTAGTTTAAACAGAGCGCTCTACTGCCAACATGGCGGAGCAGGTTACCTGCAAATTCCTGGTAGTTTTCCATGGGGGTAGAGATTTCCTTGCAGTCAGTTATTGTTTAATCATCATAACTAGTTTTCTGGTTTAGGCTTGCGCTTGTGCAAAACCCGTCTAAGTCAGCGGCAGCCTATCAGCTGTGGAGCGGTAGCGTCTACGTCTGCTTGGCAGCTCAGATCAGCTTTCCAGAACGGGAGGTGACCGGCCTACTTATTTTAAAATAGATTATTAATAAAGTCAAATAAGTAATGATCATTTTTTCGCACATCGCAATTCGGCCTTCGCGATTCGGGATCGTGGCTCTGAGTATTGCAATTTCAGTTTGCACACGCATATCATTACAGCCCTACTCACAACGAATTAGCATTAAGCGAATTAGTTGATGTGCTGGTTTTCCTCTATTCACAGTTTCCACAGTACTCATCCCTTTCTTTTTCCTCTTCGTTAAAATGTCTCCCTCTTTCTCTCTCTGTCCCTCATCTTCCAGCTGTGTGGTGTGATGGTGTCGGCCAGCGAGGACTCCACTTCCTCCGTCATCTATCACTGCGTGCTGCGCGGTCTGGAGCGCCTGCTGTTATCGGAGCAGCTGTCACGTGTGGATGGAGAAGCGCTGGTCAAGCTCAGCGTGGACAGGGTCAACATGCCGTCACCACACAGAGCCATGGCCGCACTGGGCCTCATGCTCACCTGCATGTACACCGGTAAGAAGGGCTCAAACATGAATTATCAGTTCAGTTTAGCATCCTGCATTTTGGCTAAATCACCAGCAAGTACTGCATAAGGACTGGTGCTTCCATTACTGCTTCTGTGATTTCTCAATCCACTGCAAACTCATCACAGGATATAGCTGATGGGCTATCTCACCTGCATGCATCCACTATAGT
The DNA here is from genome assembly GCA_029721515.1 of Synanceia verrucosa. Lineage (NCBI taxonomy): Eukaryota > Metazoa > Chordata > Actinopteri > Perciformes > Synanceiidae > Synanceia > Synanceia verrucosa. The sequence continues at coordinate 19,997,498 of CM056555.1, forward strand.
CGTAATTAATGCGTTAATTACAATTAATGAATTACAACAAAGGTGTGTGTGTGTGTGTGTGTGTGTGTGTGTATATGTATATATGTGTGTGTGTGTGTGTATATATATATATATATATATATATATATATATATATATATAAAATGTTAGTCGATGTATTAGTTTAAAGGGGTAGTTCAGAATTTTGGACATAGGGCCTTATTTCCAAGTGAGCTGGAGTGTTGGAGACGTGTGGAGACAGTTTTCAAAAAATTTCATTCAGTTCTTCTAGCTACGGAGTTCTACAGAGTCTTACCCACTCCACAGTGCACCCGAGGCAAATCAGTTATCACACCAGACTATCGATGTAAATGTCTGTTGATAGAATTATTTTAGACATAAAACTAACCTTGCATTTTGAAGGATTTATGTCTCAGCAGCAGCAGCTAGTTCGACAGCGGCAGACTGATATCCCCGAGTAGCTCAGTTATCGGCGCTATAATAGTTTGTTTACCTTGCATTCCTCCTCCGTCTGCATTTGTGTGCATTTTCCTCACTGGCACCACCAGTCTCCAGTTCTTCTGTCCCGGTTTTCTGCAGCTCCAGCGGGGGCTGTCTCTACAGACGCTCTCTCTCGTTCTTTTCCCTTTTAGCATTCATCTCTCTCAGCTCTTTGTCTGTATATTCTGGCTCGTACAGGCATGGTTCATTGGAGAAAAATTGCTCATCGTCGTCTTCAAAGGCATCAGAAAGTCCTCCAAACGTGGCTAAAACTGGTCTTCAGAAGAGGCTTCTTTGTGTACGCTACGTCGTATATCAATGACAGCTGCATGTAAACAATTATAGATCCGGTAACCTAGCTGTTAGGTGATATCAGTCCTTCGCTGTCAAACTTACTACCAGGAAGTATAAGGCGTTATAATTGATTTGCCTCGGGTGCACTGTGGAGTAGGTAAGACTGTTTTTAATGGCAAATTAAACTAGAACCATTGACTTGCGTTAGCCTAGCATCAGTGAACTCTGCAACTAGAAGGACTGAATGAAATTTTTTTTTGAAAACTGTCTCCACACGTCTCCAACACTCCGGCTCACTTGGAAATGAGGCCCCATGTCCAAAATCCAGAACTTTCACTTTAATGTTGTACTGAAATGGAACGTTTTGAGGCAGAACTGGGATAATCCCAAAATGTTGCCGCTAAATCTACTGAAATACTAATTTGGCCATCATTGCATGCAGCTTACATTTTGTACTATTATTGCACTTGTTTTATATAACTGCCCTCCTTACACCCTCTGCCAGCAACAAATGCATGCACTGACTATGAACCTTTATCATGCTGACCAATACTAGTGATTTGCATTCATTAAATCTCTCTTTTCAGCATAATGACAAGATTTTTTTTTTCCCAACCAACCCTGTAGTGATGCTTGCGACAGCATTAAGCAGCAATACTTCTTGCTTCCTGCACGTGATATATGTGTTCTATACATACCTCTGATATACCCTACCTCTAACCCCTACGTCGTGCCCTACTAACTCTAGCAACTCCTAGCTTATTGTTGTCCATGTGCTGACCGGCTAACACTTCTTTGTTGCTAAGAGCTAGCCAGCAAGTGTTTTGAGCTCTAACTTTAGACGTATCTTTTCTGTATGTGCAGTATAGCAAAGCAAGCTGGTCACTAGAGAGGATAATCTAGTGTGTAATGTGCCCCAGGGAAACATGGCATTGAAAATTGCCTAATACTTTAAGCACCAGTCACTTAGAGCAAAACCTGCTTCTTAAGAAGGTGATTTGACTGAAGGTAGCTCCCAGAATTCCACAAATTTTCTGTTATGAGGTTGACTAAATTCTGATCCCCGCTGTCCCCACTCTAACCTCTCCCCTACTGGTTCAACCGGTGCAACCCCCTTCCCCTCTCGTCCTCTCAGCGGTGCTTGCGTCAGGTTCAGACGTGACAGGGGTTAGAGGTCAGGTTGACTCTGGCTCTGCCGTAGCAGAGGCGGTGGGCGTCACGGCGGGTCATGTTGGTTTCTCCTCAGGAAAGGAGAAAGCCAGCCCTGCCAGTCGCCCTGCCCACTCGGACCCTCACGCCCCAGACAGCGAGTCGATCATTGTTGCCATGGAGAGAGTCTCTGTTCTGTTTGACAGGTACACACACACACTCGATCACCCTCCTCATACACATTTAATTCATAATTGCATAGATGCAGCCGCCTTCTCATCTTTGACCTGTGTTTGTCTATGATAAAATAATTTGATTGTGGCGTTTCAGAAAACGGTAGCACACTTTGTTTTGGTTCCCCGTTTGCAGGATCCGGAAAGGTTTACCCAGTGAGGCTCGGGTGGTGTCCAGGATTCTGCCCCAGTTTCTTGATGACTTCTTCCCACCTCAGGATGTCATGAACAAGGTCATCGGAGAGTTCCTGTCCAATCAGCAACCTTACCCACAGTTCATGGCCACTGTCGTCTACAAGGTCAGCCTCAGGACATGGAAATGAAGAAATCACTCAATCGTGTAGTAATGCATTTTATGCCAAACTAACAAGATTAACAAGTTGTTGGATTATTCTGTACATGAGGCTCACTAGGAAAATGTGGATTAGTCTCTTGCAGTCTCAGGGGGAAGCACTGAGCTCTATTATGCAAGAAAGTTTTGCTACTAACTTACATTATTTTTATATTGCTTTAAATATTTTCACTTTTTTGCAGTGCAGTTAACCCACTGTCACACCAAATACTATTGATGTTCATGCCAGTTCATTAATTCATAAAGAGAGGTGTTTTTTTTTTTGTTCCCTTGCTGGCAGGAGCAATACAGAGAATTAGTGATGGGTTGATGATGCCTCATACTTGTGTGTGGCATCTGTGTGGACACAGTGTTCGTGTATCACTCAAGTTCGACATCTGCTGGACTTAATAAATCATTGCAGGCAACATGGACGAAGACTGCTGCTGAACCAATTTCATTGCTTCTGACATATGGACACCAAGTGGTTAAAAAAAATGACAGTCTTGACTGAATCAAAGAAAAATGTGTGTATTCCAATTATTCAGAATATAACCAATGTAATATCATTGCCTAATGCAGTGTGTCAAAAGCAGAATTGAGAGAAAAAAATAGCAAGTGAATACGGGTAAATGTAAAATCAGTGAAAGTTTTGTAAAACAAAATTTGAGTGCTTGTGAACACGTCATTGAAGGGACAAGGGCGGGTTTATGCATTTTTATTTTGAAACAGGAGCTTTTGCAAAATGCACAGCGACGTGACGTCACATTCTCTATAGGCCTACCTGTGTTTATTGTAGGTGTATTTGTGGCCTCTTCTTTTTCATGCCTTGCTGTTACAGTAAGTGCCTCAGCAATGATGAGGTGCTTTTATTTATGTATGATAGTTCCTTTGAACAAATGTGGCATTTAACCTTCAGAAAATTAAATGAGTAATTTAAACTAAGAATTACTTCGAAATGGATCTGAATTCTGACAGGTTAAGCAGTAACTGAAAGGAACAGGATGAAATAAACCTTGCAATGTTTTTTTTTTTTTTTTTTTGGCAGAGATGCATCCTGTTGACAGACGCGCCACCTTATAAACGCACTTTGGTGCCTCAGTGACACACAAAATATTCGCTGTGTCGGTCATGTGACTTTTTCTGAAAGCGATACACCGACACAGGGTTTCGCTCTATGCGCTCGACACATGCGCCAACGCATCGGTGTTGCCGTACCCATCACTACAGAGAATTTCAATTAAGTCCAGTCTCCATGAACTGTTAGCATCTGACCATGCCAACCAGCTCTTTTTAGTGAGACAATAAGTTGTCAAGACAACACCAAGCTGGAACAAACACAGTTGTGGTTTAGGGATGTAAAACTTAAAAAATGAGAGTCAAATTTTGGAATGCTTATTCTTTAAACAAAAGTTTTAGCAACTTTAACATGTGGTGCTTTGCGGAACAAGCCTAAATCTTACAAGCTCAGTGTATTTATTTTTTTTTTTTTTTAGGGGAGAAATACCGTCTGGAGCAGATCTGGGGATCTGCTGCTACATTTTTCATCTTAAAGTGAAATTGATAGTCAATTATGTTTTCCAGAACAGCAGCCTTTTTCAGTTTTTAAATTTCAAAATTTAAAGAAAATGCATTTATCATTGCCAGACCTTAAAAAACAAAAATCAAGTTGACTGCTTTTTTAAGATGTTTTTTTTATACCTTCAACCAATGCAATAATTGCCAACTCTGCACACACCTCCAGGTTTTCCAGACACTCCATGCTACGGGCCAGTCCTCTATGGTGAGAGACTGGGTGCTGCTGTCCTTGTCCAACTTCACTCAGAGGACGCCAGTTGCCATGGCCATGTGGAGCCTCTCCTGTTTCTTTGTCTCTGCATCCACCTCCCAGTGGATCTCAGCACTGTATCCTTATGTGACAGAACAATGGTTGGGTTGTAGCTGTACTGTGTGTATCGGGATGTAGCAAAAGAGTGTAAATGTAGAGTTTACAACTGTTGTCCTTAACCCCCCCCCCCCCCCCACACTCTCAGACTACCACACGTGATCAGTAGAATGGGCTCCAGTGAGGTGGTGGACGTCAACCTGTTCTGCCTGGTGGCCATGGATTTCTACCGGCACCAGATTGACGAGGAGCTGGACCGCAGGGCTTTCCAGTCAGTCTTCGAGACCGTGGCCTCGCCAGGCAGCCCTTATTACCAGCTGCTAGGCTGTCTACAGTCAATCCACCAAGACACGTCACTCTGAGGGCTGTGGACACACACACACACACACACACACAGTGAGAGAGTCTACTGTAGCCTTACTCATTTCCTTTCTTTAAACGGATGTGAAATGAGTATAACTACTGAAGGCACCATGATGAATTTCTGTGGAGCGAGAATACAGAAAAAGCAAATGGGAAATCTGTATCAATGTCAGCTTCAGGACTGTCTTAACAGAGCTGTGGTTCTGCCCCCCCCCCTCCCAAAAAAAGGCTTTTCCTTGAGACCAATGAGTGCACCTTGAACACCTCCTCCCACCCAGCACCTTGATTAAAGAGATATAAAAAAAAAATCACATCAATCAAACACAAAACATTGGATTTGTTTATTTTCCTGTGAGGACTTGCTTGAGTATTGTGGTGTTAAGTAAAATGAGAGAAAAAAAATTAAGAAAATAGTAAAAAGTATTTCCTATATTTCTCAATGCATCTATTTTTCAGTGTGTTTTGTCAAAGAGAGCTTGTTAGGGCATCAGTAATGGGCAATGACACACAAACGGTCAGAAATGCTTAATTTTGTTGAAGATCTTTTTTTTATACTTAACACAAGTTAAATAGTAAATATTTTATGTGTAAAAATGATCACTAATAGCCATGGTATTTTTTTTTTTGCCCCATGACTATGAGAAGCAGGGAATGGCTGTTGTGATTGGATGCTACAGAAAGGGTGACTTGTTTGCCCAATTTCTTGGTATTTATGCATCTGTGCAGTAGATTCTGGACAAAAAAATCGACCTCATTGTTCTGCATTTTTCAAAATTTTAATGGTGTAAGGGCCCAAATATCAACACATTATCTTCAGCAGGAAGTGAGTAGCATTTTCTTGTGATTTTTATCATAGTGCTTCTGATCTGTTTTTTTTTTTTGTCCCCCAAGTCTTGTATGCTTCCCCATGCACCTACCTTTTCTTGTACTTTTTAATTCTCAGGACATGATGTGACTTTTGTTGTTGTAATAAGACTGGAAATCATTTGCAGTCATCTTTTAACGGAGTTACCTATGTATCTTGTATAAAAATGAAAAAAATATAATAATAGTAAAATGAAAGAAAAAAAATCTGAACTGTGTAAAGATGAGAGATCTCTTTTGATAGACAGTAAGATAATGTGATGACATTTTCTGTCTTAACACACATACAAACACACACACATGGTCAGAAAATGAAAAATCTTTGACTTGACAGAATGAAGAGGTCATAGTATTTTATTGAAGACTTGCCTGGGAGTGTGCTGGCAGCGTTAACTCTGTACATATACTTGCCTTAGATAAAGACTGAATATATTGTATGTCCTGTACACTGAAAGCTTGAAAAGCATGCTTAGCATTACTGCGATTTTTCTTTCATAGTCTTTTAATACTGTATATCCATGGGTATAGTTGCCATGACTGACACGTTAAAAGAGAACACAGTCCAAAGGGGATCCTTGTGACCTTTTGGTGACCAATAGCAGCTTTGACAAATCAACAGATGAGAAGTGTAGCGTAATGTTGCCATGTGAGAGTGGGAGTTTTTTTTTTTTCCCACTCAGTTGCAGCTTGGTAAATATTTCATTGTCTTCTTTGTGGAGAATATTAAATATATCAAGCACTTGAAACCTCAGAAGTTCCTCTCATGTTGATGTTGGGTACTTTCTTGATATGTAATGTGTCCTGCAGTCCATAAAACTAAAAACATCAGTGATATATACGCCCAAATGTTACCACTTTTCAAACTTCAGATCAATGTGACTGGCTTCCTTTTGGATCATGTTAAATATTAATGTCTTCACTTCTTCAATAAATGAGTGAGTTCTCTGCCGCTGTCGTTAAAATGCCATTGTGAGGCAGCAGATTAAATGAACCTAAATGGGAATCCTGTTTTGCTCAGATTAACAGCCTCTTCAAAGTCAGTTTGGATTTGGGCGGTCAGAAAAATGTGGCCTATTTATACTGTTGAAACACAGAAGGAGGATATTCTTTTCACCTCGTCTTTTAGTATGTTCCCTTAGCGTAAGAAGAGCAAAAGACCGACTAGAGAACCCCACAGGGGGTAATGCGATTACCCAGAAATCGTTTGTGGTTTTGGGAGATGGGTGTGGAGGTCATGTTCAACTGATTTAACATGCTTCCACATTTAAGACTTTATTATTCTTTTTCCAGTTGACAAATCAGAGACTCAAGATAATACAGTAATTGTTTTTGGTCCAGTGAAAAGGCTGAGAATCACTGTGTTTAAACATTTCTCTGCCAAGTTCTTTCACAATGTCAGCTTCTTTGAAATTAGCATGTTGGTGCTTGGCTTTTTTTCCCTCCCTTTTCTGGAAAATACAGTTTGGTGTTCACTTGCCGTGACTGATTTATACAATGATTCTGATGGAGGTAATAGAATAAGTACAGTACTGCATATTATGTGATTCCCCCCCCCTTCTTCAGTTGTATTGTCTGGATACTCAACAGCCTCATTCACATATTTTTTTTTACAATAGTCTGTAAAAAATATATAATAAATTGTGTATTTTAGTTTATTTTAAAGAGATTCATCACTGCATATGTTATAAGTGAATAAATTATTTAAAGATGTTGAACTCCTTTGTGAATTGTGCACCTTGCTTCAGGAGAGCTGTAATTTCAAATGGCCAAGGTGAGAGAAAATATATGATTTACCAACATGTGCTCATTCAAAAATTGTTTCTTTTGAAGACTGTAATCCTGAAATGTAAGACCATCCATCACATTTCCTCTACAGCCAAGCTGTAATTCCCTTTTATTGACTACAACAGAAAACACATACTGCTCTTGTTTTACAGCACCCATTAAGATGGATGGTTCATGATTAAAAAGGTATTAACAGGATTACCAGACAGCTACCATATGGTTCATGCAGCACTGAGCTGATATCACCATGGTACAGGTATTAAGTGTATATATGCTTTTTTTTTTAAGGTTGAACTTTACTGAAGGGTTTACCATGCCATCTGTATAACTTAATAATGTCAACAATGTTTTAGATGTTTTACAGCAGCAATTTATTGAAATTAACATCTTGAAGCTAAAAGGGGAATGAATACATAAATAAATCAACAGGTGTCTGTGTGCAGTACTGTGAATAGTCTTCTCTCACATTAGAAATGTCAAAAATAAAATGTTTGACATTGAATACATAAAGTGACTCAGACATGCAGATATTGCTGCTGACATTAAAAAAACTGTTCCAAGTGTTGGGTTGCTCTGCTCTTTGCTGCATTGTGTTCATGTTTTACATACATACATACATATGTGTGTGTGTGTGTGTCTATATATATATACGTATATATATACGTGTATATATATATATATATATATATATATATATATATATAAGTGTATGTATATATATATATACAGTCATGGAAAAAATTATTAGACCACCCTTGTTTTCTTCAATTTCTTGTTAATTTTAATGCCTGGCTCAACTAAAGGTGCATTTGTTTGGACAATTATAATGATAACAACAAAAATAGCTCATGAGAGTTTAATTTAAGAACTAAGGATTATTCATTTTCCATGGTTTTCTTGATAATAACCAAAATTACTTAAATTCTTACATCAATAGCTATGGCATTGTACCGCCAAAAACACTACTTTTAAGCATTCCATGTTTTCTTTTCTGTTTGCTTTAAACACATGATACACACAAGAGTTCATACTTGATTGCATAACCATTGTTTTTGATGACTGCAGCCATGCGTCTTGGCATGCTCTCCACCAGCTTCTGACATTGTTCTGCTGTCACAGCAGCCCATTCCTGTTGGACAAATTCAAACAAATTTTCTTTGTTTTTGGGCTTGTGGTTCTCCATTTTGAGTTTGATGATTTTCCACAGGTTTTCAATTGGATTAAGATCTGGTGATTGAGCAGGCCAAGGCATGGTGCGAATGTTGTGGTTCTCCATCCAGGCTTTAACTGACCTTGCTGTGTGGCAAGGGGCATTGTCTTGTTGGAAAATCCAGTCATTCGAGGCAGGAAAGAGTTTTCCAGCTGATGGAAGAAGACTGTTTTCAAGGGTAGTCCTGTACTTGACCTGGTTCATTCGGCCTTCACACAATTGCATTTGCCCTGTTCCACTCAGACTGAAACAACCCCAGATCATGACTGATCCACCCCCATGTTTTACTGTAGGGGCAAGACAGTCTGGGTTGTAAGCTTCTCCAGGCTTCCTCCTAACCAGTAAGTTGGCTGGAGTGGGCATCAATTCAAAATTGGATTCATCACTGAAGAGAACCGTAGCCCAATCATCAACAGTCCAATCCTTGTGGTCTCGAGCAAAGAGTAACCGGGCCTTCCTCTGCCTTTCATTGATGAAGGGCTTCTTGCGTGCTCTGTGTGACTTCAAACCAGCTTCAACAAGTCGGTTTCGAACTGTCCTTGCCGAGCAAGTCACATTTCTCGACAGTGCCCACTCATTTTTAAGGTCCCTGGAGGTCTGACGACGATTCCTGACACAGGAACGGATGAGTGCACGGTCATCTCGTGGGGTAGAAAGACGTTTCCTGCCACGGCCAGGTAGCAATTTGGTAGTGCCATGTTCAGCTTGTTTCTTTTGTTGGAATGAACGGCTGTCTTGGAGATCTTCAGTTTTTCGCTACCTGTCTCTCACTCATGCCAATTTCCAGCAGTGCCAAGATGGCTGCCTTTGTTGCTTCACATAATTCTTTTGTTTTAGGCATTATGTGAGAGCTGACAACTTCTGAGTTGTGCTACGGCTTGAATGTAAGCAGGAAACCACTCTAGGCCTTTGCATGTGCAGTGCTGCTTGTGACATGAAATGGCCTCTTATATACCCTGGGAATCAATTAAGCTTAAGAATGTCAAATAGGACATAAAGTATTATGTGACCAGCTGCATTTTTTGTTGTGTTCATTGTATTATACGTTTAGTGGTACCAGATATTAGAATGAACAAGAAATTGAAGAAAACAAGGGTGGTCTAATAATTTTTTCCATGACTGTATATATATACATATATATATATATATATATATATATATATATATATATATATATATATATATTTACATGGAGTAACAGCTCCAATGACCTTCACTCCCTCCAGAAGAACTAGACACAGACTCATTCAGCAGCTTTGAAAACTTCCACATACATTATTATAAGAGGTGTCTATGTGTCATATATGAACTGTATTGCTCAGGCTCCATCTGCATGGCCTGGTGGAGAAGATGACATGCTACCAAGTCTTTTTGGAGTGGTGGAGAGGAGGATGTGTTGCTCTGAATCCATTGCCCACAGACTGATGCTGCTCTTCACTCCTTAGACACACTCTCACCATATAATTTCACATGTATTAACTGTTGTTTTATGGGGTGACTGTGTGTTTTATTTGTTGTTACTCTGTACAAATGATATTTATTGCATGTCTGTCCATCCTGGAAGATTTTTTTGGGGGGAAGTTTTGTTTGTAAAGGCATGTCATATCCTGTACAGATTGTAAAGCCTTCTGTTCATGATATTGGGCTATACAAATAAAATGATCTTGACTTACAAAAAAGTAAAAAAGTACTATTTATAACGTTCAGCCAATTGATATCTTTCACAGAGATAAAGACATAGTCATGAAAAGTACACAATCATAATTTTCATTTTTTAGAAAAAAAAAAATTTTTGACTGATGTTTTTTTTAAATAACTTGTGTGCAAAAAAAAAGTGTCTGAAGTTACACCTCCCTCTCCTCTCCTCCTCCTCCTCCTCCTCTTTAAGTCTACTTCGCCAGATGGTGCAGCCTTTTCTTTTGTTTACCCATCGTCCCTGAGTTTACCTAACTAACCCTTAGCTACCAAACTATGGAAGCCGCCGAGCAGCATCACCGAGTCGGACACCAACAAGTAAGTCCCTGTCTGAGTAAACCCGCTAGAACCGAAAATAAAAAAAAATCGGAACATTAAAATAAAACCAGAATCCACATTTTACTTAGCTACCCCTGCTTTTAGACGCACTGTAGCCAGCTGTTGCAGTTTGCTTTCTCGCTGCCTGTGATAGTAAAAGACCAATCGATACGATCCATCCCGCTTCCCAGCAACAGTCCTAATAAAACCAACCGCCCGCTCTCGTGATGGCGAGTTCTGCCACCTGTGGAATATGCTATGCTATTGATACTTTTATTTGTGATTTCTCAAACTACCTTTTGACAATTTAGCCACATAACTGTTCACCGCCTGACTGACATCTCGGTAAACCAATGACAGGGCGTAAAAGTCTGTGTACACTGCCGTTGCTGTGGTTACAGACCGACATTCCAAAGAAATGGAAGTCGGGGGGCGGGCCTCTGCTTTAAGCACGGGTGGGTGCGCTTTAGTGCAGCAAAAGTCACGGCAAGGAACTTTTGTGTAACTTTCGTGAGTTGTCAAGAGAACAAGCATGCACACTTCCCAGTGTCAAGAGACAAACACCTAGTTGTTAACTTATTTCAAAAGCGAGCACGGCAACCAGCGCTAACACGTACCTTTACTAGCATGTGCGGCTAAGCTAACGGATACGCGTAGGCTAATCTTAGCTAACGTTGACGTTTACTTTGTGGTTCTTGGTGAATGTTCTAGGTGGGTTATGGACTAATAACCATTAATTCAAATGCAGCAGTTTATGATGCCAATACGCGAATTTTACAGTTACCCTGAACTTTTTGGAAGTCGGGTCTGTCTGGTGGTTTACCTGCATGCCTGCCAGGTGTGAAAACGCCCCTGTTTTGAAGATATATCTCCTATTGGACAGAGGTGCACTGACTCCACCCCGGACAGGTGTGGCTCTGCAATCCCTTCCCCTCAGCATGCCATCCTAACTGTCAATATCCAAACCAGTGACAGTATAATGCTTTCATTTGCCACTGACACGCTTTTATTACTATATGAAACCATCATAGACTAGTGAGAGTGCATGTATGTGTGGAGTAGAAGTTTAGTCAACAAAATCATGTTAAGGAGGAAATAAATGACCCTCATGGCTGACCTGGTTCTCTTGTGTTGTGCTGCAGGTAACTGAGCCTATGAATATGGAGAGACAGAGTGACACCAGGATGGGAATGCTACAGTAGAGAGGCTGTGCTTCAACGGAGGACAAACTTTAACCCCTCTGCTGGTCCTATTTTCGTAGCAGCTTGACAGCAGAGCAGTTTGACGAGAAGACAGATGTTGATGTGCCCTGCGTTCCTGCCTGTATGATGACCAATTGAAGCTTACTGAATTGATGGACAAGAGGAATTTACCTGGCACAATGTTCAGGCCAGGGGATCCGTCATCCAGAAGACGTCCCTGTGGAGGAAGTGGGTTGCCCCAGTCTCCACCACCCTCCTCCTCTATCCAACAGGGTCGTGTGCGGGCAGTGGAGGTGGCGAGAGGAAGAACCGGGTATGGCTTTACGCTATCAGGCCAAGGTCCATGTGTCCTCAGCTGCATCCTGAAAGGGAGCCCTGCAGATTATGTGGGTTTGCGTTCCGGAGACTACATCCTCTCTGTCAATGACATCAATGTCTCCAAGGCATCACATGAGGATGTGGTTAAGCTGATTGGACGCTGCTCTGGTGTCTTGAAACTGATCATAGCTGAGGGAGAACACCACAGGCGGCATCATCACCACCACCACCAACAGCGCACTACTGGAAGTCGTCATCATAGCAGCAACACAGTGGCGGCGACTTACCTGGACTCATGCTCTAGTGATGATGAGTTGGACGGTTTCTATGACAACAGTGTTAACAACAACAATAACAGCAGGTCAGGCTGTGGAGCCCGTGGGGGGTGGTACAAACCCAAACTGGACTCAAAGCAGCTGGGCATCAACAGGGCAGAGAAGGTTGTGGCAGAGCTGCAGTCCGGAGGCATTTTTAACATGATCTTCGAGAACTCCAGCCAGTCCTCCAGCAGCTCAGATAAAGACAGACCTGGGGCGAGTTCATCATCAAAGCCACGCCCGCTGTCTGATCCTGAGTTCCCTCCATACCGGAACCCACCCCGTTCCCAGAGCAATCCCAACCTGCTTTCCGAAGAGGAGATGGCCCAAGTTCTGAATGATGACTCTGTCTTCCTGGACACAGACTTCCATCATCTGCACCTTCAACACCATGAAGAGCAAGACTTGGACGTAGGAGACGGGGGTGACTTGGGCCTCGAGGCCAATGAGGGCATCCTCAACGTGGGCATGATTGTTGGTTACCTGGGCTCCATTGAGCTGGCCTCCATAGGAGCGAGCTTAGAGAGTGACAGCCTCCAGGCCATCAGATGCAGCATGAGGCGCCTCCGGGCAGAGCAAAAGGTCCACTCACTGGTCCTCATGAAGGTGCTAATGCTAATAATATAATAACTATGTATTTTTAATTTTTTAGAAAACTAAGCAAAGACTTTTCATACTCAATTACACTTAAAGTGCTAGAAATAGGAAAATTGTTACTTTGTTTCAGGAGTATAAACACAGTCTATCACATGGTTGTCAATGCTGTCTGGTAATTAACTGTTTATTTTTCCTGGTGTCATTGTAATGTGTTAACTGTATCCTACCAGGTCATGCACGAGAGTGTGCGTCTGTGCAGTGACAGAGGTCAGGTTCTGGCCACCTATCCTGCCGAGAAACTGGCCTTCAGCGCCTGTTGTCCTGATGACCGGCGATTCTTTGGGCTGGTCACAATGCAGGCCACCGACGACCACGATGACTGTCACTTCAGCGATGGGCGAGATGACGAGGGCACCTTGAGGACTTCCTGTCACGTGTTCATTGTGGACCCAGACCTCTGTCACCACCAGGTATGAATAGAGAGGGATGATGAAGGGTTACAAATAATTAAAAGGGTATATAACTGTTTTTATTGAGTCAACAGTATCAACCCATCTGAGGTTGCATAATAATTGACTCTGTCTTCACAGAAAATGATCACAGTGGCATGTCATTCATTTTCCAATAAAAGCTGAGTACTGGGTTGTTTTCCAGACACAGATTTTTAGTGTAGTAATGTTCATTTGTATGAAATAAAATCAAATAGGCTGTGCAAAAATGTGGGCACCCTTGTCATTTTGTTGCTTTGACTACCTGTAACTAATTAACACTAAGTAATTGGAGCACAAAATTGGTTTGATGAGCTCATTAAGCTTTGAACTTAATAGACTGGTGCAGCCAATCATGACAAAAGGTATTTAAGGCAGCCAAACTCTCCTCTGAAGAGTGGCAACATGGGGGCCTCAAAACAACTCTCAAATGACCTGAAAACAAAGATTGTTCAGCATTATGGTTTAGGGGAAGGCTACAAAAAGCTATCTCAAAGATTTTAGCTGTCAGTTTCCACTGTGAGGAACACAGTGAGGAAATGGAAGGCCACAGGCACAGTTCTTGTTAAGGCCAGAAGTGGCAGGCCAAGACAAATATCATAGAGGCAAAGATGAAGGCTGATCAGAATGGTCAAAAACAACCCACAGACCACCTCCAAAGACCTGCATCTTGCTGCAGGTGGTGTCACTGTGCATAGTTCAACAATACAGCACAATTTGCACAGGGAAAAGCTGTATGGGAGAGTGATGCGGAAGAAGCCTTTTCTTCACAGATGCAACAAACTGAGTCGCTTGAGGTATGCAGAAGCATTTGGACAAGCCAGCTTCATTTTGAGATAAGGTGCTGTGAACTGATGAAACAAAAATAGAATTATTTGGTCATGACAAGAGGCAATATGCATGGCGGCAAAAGAACACAGCATTCCAAGAAAAACACTTGCTACAAACAGTAAAATTTGGTGGAGGTTCCATCATGCTGTGGGGCTGTGTGGCTAGTGCCGGTACTGGGAATCTTGTTAAAGTTGTGGGTCGCGTGGTTTCCACTCTATCAGCTGATTTTTAAGAATAATATTCAAGAATCTGTCACAAAGTTGAAGTTAGGCCGGTGCTGGATATTTCAATAAGACAACGACCCAAAACTCTGCCTAAAATCTACTCAAGCATTTATGCAGAGGAATAAGTATAATGTTCTGGAATGGCCATCGCAGTCCCCAGACTTGACTATCATAATATTGAAAGTCTGTGGGATGGTTTGAAGTGGGCTGTCCGTGCTCGGCAACCATCAAACCTCACTGAACTAGAGATGTTTTGTAAGGAGGAATGGTCCAATATACCTTCATCCAGCATCCAGACACTCATTAGTGGCTATAGTAAGCATCTAGAGGCTATTATTTTTGCAAAAGGAGGCTCTACTAAATATTCATATGACTTTTCTGTTAAGGTGCCCAAATTTATGCACGGTCTAATGTTGTTTTGATGCATATTGCACATTTTTTCACAAAACATAAAAAATATCACTTAAACCCTTAATTTGATGACAGTGTTGCAAATCATCCAGACATATACTAATAGCTACATTGTATGTTATTAGAAAGGGCCAGCAACAATTCAGACATGTTATTTTATCATTGAGAAAACATGACATTGTTGACTGACGCCCATTGTCTCCTTAGGTCCATTTAGGTGTAGCGAGGAAGTTTGGCTTCGAGTGCACCCCTGATCCAGACACAGGAGGCTGTTTGGAATTCCCGCCCAGTTCTCAGCCCCTCCTCCAGTTTGTCTCTGTCCTATACCGGGACATGGGGGACAACATTGAGGGCGTCCGAGCCCGGGCCTTCCATGATCCAGACGACGCCCAGCAGAACCACAGCACCAGCAGCAACAGTGACAGCGGGATTGGCAACTTTTTGCCAGAAGAGAAAAGCAACAGAGTGCTTTTGGTAGACCTTGGAGGTCCACCTAACCACAACCACATCTCCGGGCCACGCCATTGGGACAGCCCACCCTCATCCCAGCAGGCCTGGAGCCCCACCATGGGAGCCGCTGCCCCTCACCCACCTCCTCCTCCTCCTCCAGCTCTGAGAAATGGCCACTACCGCCATGAGCCACACCTGGCTGACCTCCCTCACCCTCTTCCCTTGGCTCACCCCGATGTCCCCAGCAGGCACCCTCGAGTGGTCCATCCACACCACTACTCTACAGGGAAGCGAGGAGGAGCTGCAGGAGGAGGAGACAAGAGGGGGGGTGGAGGAGCGGGAGCAGGGGTGGACCCGCAGCGGTGGCTGCCAGTCCATGTGCTGAGAGACTGGCGTCAGCAGCACCACCACAGCCACCTCCAGGGCCTTAGCAGCGATCAGGAGTCCTACGCTGAATCCACCGACGGATGGTCGTCAGCAAACTGCAGCACCCTGCCCCCACCCATGAGTAAGATCCCGGCCGACCGCTACCGGGCCCCGCTGGCCCCCGGAGACCACCTGCCGCCACCTGGAGTGAGCCAACCTCCTCCTCCTCCTCCTCCACACTCCCACACCCACCGTCTGGCAGTTCAGAAAGATGAGTGGACTAAGAGACTGTTTAAAGCTGGAGACAGGGAGAGAGCTGGAGCAGAGAAAGGTGAAAAAGAGAAGAAACAAAGGAATACAAAAGAGGGAGAGAAAAAGGTATGTTTTATTTAGCTTTTAACTATTTGGCAATACCCTTCATTGCCAATTTTCATGTTGAATTTCATATTTTATTCATTTAGATTCCAGTCTGTCTACAACACTGCATTCAGTAATGTGTTAAGCGGTACCAGTTGGTGGACTGTGGGCTTTTGGAAGAGTTGTGTTAAAACTGACCATGAGATGAGAAGCCTGGGCAGCAGGTAGCATCCCCCATCACACGCCTCCGCTGTGGAAATTTCCTCTGGCTAGAGGTCCAAGACGGTTTATTGAGGCCATAAATCCATCCATGTTCAACCCACTGTTCTCCGTCACATTCTCTCATGCGCTCCTTCTTCGAGGCCTAATGTTTAACTCGTTCAGTCCTCGGCTGACCTCAGACTTTGAATTTTCTCTCTCGCTCAGATGTAAAACTTTCTATCATTTTTTGAAAGTTTGCAATGAACCTTGAAGCCCACCATACACCTATATGCTGTATTGAATAATGTGAGCACCTTAGTTGGCTCCATCTCCAGACTTAGTACAAGATTGATAAGTTATTTATCCCCACTGCTCCAGTATCAGATCATATATTATGCAACAGCCTGACATCTGCTATCACCTGAAAACCACCTGTTTCCCACCGTAATGAGGCTCAGCAGCAGACAGGCTTTGGGGAGTTTTAATAAAGTATAGTTTTTTTAGTTCAAGCATTTTTTTTTGCTTACATATAATGAATATTAAAGCAATCCAAACCACACAACGATAAATGAAAGCTGTCCAGCTGTTCCAGTTAAGATGAACCTTCAACCGAATGCATTGACTGCATTATTTTGTGAGGGGGAAAAAAATGTTCTTTTGCATTGATATAAAGTATGTTATTGATCAGCTGCAGCTCGTCTGTAGCTGAAGAAGTTAGTCAGACAATAGCTGTGTTGTCTGTATTAACATATCAGGACCAAGGATAAGCTTTTGTTTCCTTGATAGTGAAGGAGGCAGGTCCCAGGGACCCCCAGGGGACAATCAGTGGAAGTGGGCAGGGTAGTGGCTGACAGGAAGGTGGATGTTGACCCCTCTGAACAGTCAGTGCGTTTACATGGGAGTGTAACAATTCAACTTATTGGCTTAACCCAACCAAGAGTGTGTTACTCAGTGCATTTACATGGGAGTGTAATAATTTGACTTATTGGCTTAACCCAACTAAGGTCTGACTGGAGACAGAATTTTGAGTCTACTGCTATCATGGTTAGCCACGATTAATGGTAGTCAAAATAAATACCTATTTTTCTGTGACAAATATAGCTTTGCTGTATTAATGTAGAAATATATAATAAGGAGTATGTCAGTATTATAGCTGAACTCTTATACTTGTTTATAAATAATGCTGTTGATGTTTAGTGTTTGCCACATGGTGGTGCTGTTTCGCTATCTAAACATCTACAATCCTGCACTTGCATGACTGTCCATGGGAAACAAATCGATTTTCCTTTAAACAAGCCATACTTAAGCTTAGGAAGTGCCTCAGTATCTGAAGTTCCTACTGTCAGTGTATGTTTTAAATCTACTTCCATGACAGAAAACTGACATTTGAGCAACTTGAGTCTTTGAATACACTACATCCTGATAAAACCAGCAGTTGAATTCTGACTCTTGAAATGCACCCTAGACTGTTTTTTAATGTATTGTAGCGTCAAGAAGACACAACCACTTAATTTAGTTGACTGTGCCTGTCAAGCTTAGTACATTTGGGCCTGTTATACTGGTGCACTTATTGTTTTTGCAAGGAATCAGTGTCGTGTTTGGTTTGTATGTTGACAGCTGTGTTGTTGTAAACAGGAAGGATGCCTCTTTGCCTGTGACAGTGTGTGTGTATGTGTGTGTGTGTGTGTGTGTGTGTGTGGGATGTATCTGCACAGATAAGAGCAGTGGGTTTTCCAATAAAATGTGTTTTTTCAGATGTTTCTCCTTCCACAGCCACACCCAAAACAACTACTGAGTCAGACTGGCACTCCCTTTTACTCCATCGTTAATATCAGTTTCTCTTTTAAAAAAAAACTCTCTGCTTGACTGTCATTATACATAAGACATGTTTTAAACTGACCAGCAGGTTAAGCAGAGATCCTTGCGAGCATAACTGTGTCCACGTATATATTTGAGTGTTCACACACACACACACACACACACACACACACACACACACACACACACACACACACAAGCACGCACACATGCACACATACACACAGGGTTACCTCAGTATCCAAGCAACACTGCTGGTGATCTGATGAAACGCTGACAAGTACTGCTCTCTAATAAGCCGGTCAGATACAACATGTGTCACAGTTTGGCATCTGGAGCCTGTCAGTGTGGATTAATTACTCATTAATCAGCTGGGGTCCACTGATATCTTTCCTACTATAGAAGGAAATTTGATGGATCCATTTGTGAGAGAGGGGAGAATAGAAGCAGGATATTTGTGTTGTCCTCCGAAGACAAAAAGACAACAGCTGTTAAAAGGCTAGTTGCAGACTTGTGAAGGCAAGACTTCTGCTTTTTGGTTTACAGCACTGCTCTATGTGGTTACATCATCATCAGATGGCTTTGGACTATAAATCTTGATGACCCAGTGACTAATTTTCTCGTGTTCAATTTAGGCAGCAGTTTATGGCATCATACAACAGCTGGTCAACCTCATACCAGTCAGTGTGTTTCTGCTGCAGTAGTTATTAGGAAATTGCGGTGCCATCTCGATACAGCTCTGTCTGTACCATTTGTGTGCTGTAGTTGAGGGGTTGGCTAAAGTAATATGTGGTAAAGCAAGTGAAAATCACAGGTCTATACATGTTCGTGCATAACGTGGAATTTAACATTTAAATGGAAAAAGAGAAACCAGTCTTGAATAGACACGCACATGAGAGGGAGGAAGTTTCAGGAAAAGCTGCACAAATCTATTTACATATGCTTATGTTTAACACTGTCCATGGGGTGCATTTTCTCTTCATTTAATTGGCACTTAGGTGTTCAATTTTCTTAAGCAGCTGTCCCATTAAACACGCACATGCATGTGCAAATACAAGTTTTGATGTAAAACCTCCTGTTATGGATAAATCAACACAGTTTTTGACAAATGTACAATGATTTCAGTTACTGTCATTGTTATGATTTCACACACTGTAAAATCTAAAACATAACACATAACATACAAAAACATTTTTTGGTTTGGTTGATTCCTTAATTATTATTGTTAAGTACTGTGACTGGATATCCACTGAAAGGGACATTTATATATTTATAGTCTGACAGTAAACCTTCATACTGTCTGGTTGACAAACTATGAAATGGAATCATGCTTAACTACCCAAAACATGTTTTTGGCATGGCATGTCTCATTCATTTGCTTATTGTTGTGAGGTTGTTTACCAACAGAGAGTGACAGAAAGTATGAGTACACTTACAACCTCTCCACCTGTTTGTGCTCTACTACATTCATTGTAAATTGAACGTGTGCACTTTTTCTCCTCAGGGTGGTCGCTTCCGTGGTCTGACCATGGGCTTCCCTCCTCTCCCCCAGCGCTCCACAGCGAGACGCTCCTTTGGACGCTCCAAACGTCTCAGCCTGGCCCGCTCGCTGGATGACCTGGAGGTAGGAGCCTACGTATTACATCAAATGTATTATACTTGCATCTGCCAAGTGCTGAGTGTTATTGCCGTTAGTGCTCAAGCTCTGTCTGACCATTGTGTTATTGTCACATTTGAGCCACACATGTGCCTTCCATCTCTAATAATGGCAGCCCCTAAGCATCATACATCCTCACATGACATGTCAAGCCCTTTTTCCTTTTCATCACTATGGTAACACCATTATGTTCAGAGCCAGTGTACAGAAAGAGCAGGTAGACATTTACAGCCTGGTATTTATGGATTTGGATCTGACTGCATTGCATCTATTGATAGCTGGGATTTTTTTAAAATTGGGTTATTAAATGTGTGCAGCCCTCCATTTTGGTGTAGAATTAGTGTATGCATTTTTCTGCTGACAGGGGGGCAGCATGGCTGCACTGTTTCCAGAAAAAAAATATGCTTGAGCTCTCCTATTTAGCTACAAGAAAGGACCTAGTATTCAGTCATTTGAGAGCCATGAGTTTTGCAGTAACAATATGCCTATTTAGTACAACATTTTATAAAGGGAAAGTCTGCAGCGACTACTGTAGCACACAGGCAGGAACGATACCATAGACTGCTATCACGGTTACCACTGTAAATGTCCTGGAGACAAGTCCTGGGTTTGTACAAGTTTAGATTCAATTGTGTTTGAGGTTAAATTATATGGGAGCAGCTATTTTTGTTATCTTTTATTTGATCAAAATGTTACCTAACTAGCGACAGGTCAACAAAAGTGAAATTCTTAGTGTTATTCTTATCATGGCCTGTGTGTGCGCGTGAGTACAATTCATAACTGTGTTTTGTTAGATAGCGATCAGGAAAAAGCTAAATGTTTCCGCCGTTTAGTGGCTACTGAAGGACCCTGGGAGCAGATAAGCACATCCCTCACATTAGTTATTTTTATATATATATATATATATGAGCTCTGGAAAAAAGACCACTCTCACAAATGTAAACATCTCTACATCTAGGGGAGCCAGTCCATTCCAGTGTTTGTTAGATTCCAACATGGGCCTTATCATTCTACTGAATGAGACACTGATCAGGTGATCAGGTGATCATCTGAACGAAAGCTTAATTTTTGAGGAATATTATAAAAATCACTGCTGTGACAACTAACGATTTCTAAACTCTTCCTAAGTTAAAATATTAGTGTTGTGTTGTTTAAAATGAATATGAACATGTTTTCTATGAATTATTTCTATGTATCTTTTTGTTATTTTGACCATTTGTCATTTTCTACCAATAAATGCTCTAAATGGCAATATTTTAATTTCAAATTTGAGAGAAATGTTATCAGCACTTTATAGAATGAAATAAAAATGTTCATTTTACTCAAATGCATACCTGTCAATAGTAAAACCAGCAAAACTAATCATTTTGCGGTGGTCTCTTAGTTTTTTCCCGAGCTGTATATATACACACACATTTTTGACATTTTTCCTTTATTGGACAGCACAGTAAAAAAGACAGTACGTATGGGGGAGAGGAGCAAGACTGTGAATTACATGCTACAAAATCCCTGGATGGATTCAAACTGCAGACGTATTTTAAAGGGAACATATCATGCTCATTTTCAATTGCTTGTATTTTGGATTTCTTTTCGAAAAAAATAGTATTCAAAAACCACAATTTTTCAGTTATTGTCTATCTGAATATACCTGTGTTCACTTTTTGTCTGAAAGTTTATTGCCTGTCTCTTTAAGATTCCCTCTCAAAAAAAGCCCAGTCTGCTGTGATTGTCTTGAGTGAAAAATATGAACCAAATCTTTGCCTGATGAATCTTTTCTGATCCATCCATTTTCCCACCCACAAATTCCACTTTGCATCTTGAATTGTCCACCATTATGTGTATTTCATGCTGGGGTATATATCTCTGTGTCTGCCATTGCCAGACCATCCCATTCCAGGGTTTTCTCTCCTCTTTTCTACTCATCACCCCCCACCCCCACCCCCCATTCTACCTTTTTCTTCCGGTCGTTAGGCCTTTTTCTCTTGCTGCCGATGCGGTAATGTCCACAAAGAGAGAGGGCTTTGTATTGTGAGGGGGAGGAGAAAGACATTGATGTGTGTGTGTGTGTGAGTGTGAGTGTGTGTGTGAGAGAGAGAGAGAGAGAGTGATGATGGTGGTGGGGGTAATAGGGTTCGAAGTGTTAGCCCGCACTTCTAATGAGCTCTGATGAGCAATGAGCTGACGTTCCCCTCGTTAGTGAGGCCTCAACACAAAAGCACAGAGTGTATAGACGGACATGCACACACACAGGATATGCACACACGCACACGCACACGCACACGCACACACACACACACACACACACACACACACACACACACACACGGCCAATCCAACACAAACACATCAATGCACATAGGCATTATTTCTCTGTGATTGCACACACACACACACAGTCCTCAGCCATCTCGTTAGCTGTGCCATTGAGGCTTCTCCAGTGGCTTTCAGACATGCGAGCACACAGTACTGTATGCATATGTGTGCATGTCTCCCAGAGCTTGAGGCGTGTAGCTTGTCTTGTGATGGGTCTGATTGTAGAGTTCACACTCACACAAACAAACACATAATGTCTTATGACAGCATTGAGGGGAAGGAAGTCAGACTGTGTCTTCTCTGCCATATCAGTTTTCCAGTGTTGTAGACAAAGGGACTGTACTGTCTGAAGTACTAATGTTTAAAAGCACAGAAAGTTGTTTTTGACATAGCCTCGGACAAGATGAAAAAAATAGCTTCACATTCAGCTAACTTGACACCAAACAACTCTCAAGTGGTCCTCGGTATGTGAACCGCAGCGGGATTATGGGTCCCACGTGTTCAAGCCAAAAAATAAAAACGGGCACGGATAATCATTCAGAGGCTGATTGTGCAAATATATGTGCCAAACGATGCACACTATTGGCTGCTGTTTCCTCTGTGAGCTGCAACACAATAAATAGGTGAAGGGCAATGACGTTTCTCTTCAAGTGTTGGTGAGAGAGACTATTCCAACGAAGACGTTTTATAGTACAGCTACTGTTCTTTCTGTGTTGTCTGGGCATCCAATTTGCTGCTTTCTAACAAAATGAAACAGGTTGACTGTAGCAGCTGTTTAAACTGTACATACTACTGGTGGTCTGGGTGAAAAACTAAAGTTCAGCATGCCTGATTATATACAATACAGTAATAATAAGACTTTTTTTCTGGAAAAAAGCCTGCTTGAACTCTTATTTTTTATTTTTAATCTTCAAGATGTAAATTGTATCACACCCCATTTTTGATATTTATGGCCAGGATTTAGCAACACATTGGTTTGGTGGGACATGATGGCAAAGACAAAACCCACATTTAAAGTATTGCACAAGACATGCCAACATATAGGTTCATTATTTGTGTTGGATAACATTGTTGACAGTCAGTCTGTTTTGACTGTGCTGTAAATAAATGCAGAGTGTGTATGAGTGTGCTTACAAGGATTAAGGCTGGAATATACTTCTCGGACTATGTAATACGTTATCTGACTGTAGCTACGGAGACCCCTCGAGCCCTCGCAGTTCTCCGTTGTGATGCGTGTTGTGCAGCCCTGCACTGAAATGCACCTCCTCGGAAAGTGAAGCAATCCGCCTTAATATCGCAGATAAAAGTAAGAGAAAATACTATTTTATGATTTAATTATTTGTGAGGGAGATGGAAGAGAAGAACATCGGTTGCTTTCAGTCTTTAAAGCTCCTCTTCCGAATGCAAACCAACACCTTTCGGTATGTTCTGTGGAAATATACCCCAGCCATAATTACTAAATGAATTAAATTGATTTTTTTGAGCAAGTTGAATGTGTTTGATTTGCCTTTCACAAGGCTAATCGATACTTAAGTTCCTGTCCTGTCCGCGCTGCTGCGGAGGCGACCTGTCTGTCTGTTTCTGTGTAGGGAGAGGGGCTGAGAGGCGGAGAGGCTCTCCGTCTCTACGTACGGCACTTTACGGAGTATTATAAATTGGCCTTTAGGGTTAGGCAAGACTTTTCCCAGAGCTGTAATGTTGGTTTCTTTTTCCCTGCTGAGAAGAGTGCAGTTTGTTCGGTGGGAACTCTGAAGTGATTGCCTAATGCCTTGTTCACACAACACGATTTTTGGCCAGTCGGTGACATTTTTTTCACACCCCTCCGATGAGGTAGTTATCAGCTCAGTGAGCCTTTGTTGTTAAGTGTGAACACCTCAAAAAAAACAGTCATAAGCTCATCGATGTCTTAACTGTTGGTCGCCGATGAAAACTGAACATTCAGGTCGTCTTCACACCTAACCAAGTGGACTCGGTTCGCTTGGGGGCTGAAAGATGCAACATTGTTGCATTTATCACTTGGTTCGGTTCCGCTTTCACACTGCAATTCCTGAACCGCATCAAACTTTCTGAGCGTCAACAGTCAGGTATGTAACGTCATATACTACAAACAGGGTGGATTGGCAGTCTTGTATTGTGCTTCGTTATATTATTTGAGGGAATGCTACAACGTTAACGTTACCTACCTACATACTAGTGAACGCAACCGTCACTAATGCTAACGTAGTTCGTCAGGGATTGAAGCTGTTAATTTTCTAACTTTGACAATATAACATGTGACAACACATCAGCACAGAGTTTACGGAATGTGACTGTTGATAGTTGTGGTTAATTTTGTTCAAATACGTCAAATTGTGAATTTATGAGTTATGTTGTTCAGACGACTGAGCTAAGCTAACTAACTGCTAATGGTGATCACTTATTGTTTGTTTAGGTCTGGATTGTGCGCTGTACTTGCTGTACATGCACTACGTACGTTTGGTCCTGTGTTTGGTCCGGTGAGCTTTCACACTGCATACGAACCGCACCAGGGTTCACTTGCAAACGAACTGAGACCCCCTTTTTCAAGTGGACCAGAGTTTGTTTGTTTGGTCCGCACCAGACCAAACGAAGCAGACTATCTGAGGAAACAAACTCTGGTCCGTTTAAAGCGGACCAAACAAGGACAGTGTGAAAGCAACCTCACACTACACGACTGTCAGAGTTGTCGACTTGACATGGTTTTCACACTACGTGACTCTGTCCTCCCCCATCAGAGTTTTGTAGTGCTCACACTACAGGACTGGTCGGTGACGGGAGTGTTCACACTACAAGACTCTTTATTCAGTAGGCGTGTCCGACTGCCGCACTGCTGACCAGTCAGCCTCATCTCGTTAATTCCTGGTTAATAAATGAGCTGCTTTCGTTGTTTTCTAGCACAAATGATCGCTGTTTACAGCGATCACTGAAACGGCTCTGAGGCTAACAGGAGCTTTTCTTTTTCCACCACGTTTATTGAAGAACATCATTTATTAAACTTGTGGGATAAATATCTGCAGCTTTTTTTTTCTGTGTTTCAATGTAAATGAGTGGCAGTATTAATGAATATATGGACATATTGCCTTCCAAACACTAGAACAAAGCCTCTTCTGCTATCTTTGAAGATGGATTTCAGTCGTTTCAGTGATCACTGTAAAAACGCTATCATTTGTGCACGAGAAAACAACGAGCGGCTCATTTCAAGAGGAGGCTGACTGGACCGCAGTCAGCATTGAGCTTTTCATTGTAAACATGGACACGGAGCAGAACATAGCCCTCCTGGTTGTTTGTGTTAAACCATGTAGTGAAAGAACAAAAAGAGAAAAGTTGTTTCTGTTGTTGATGGAGCTCTTTTTATGTCAGTGCGACTCGACTGGATATTTAGCAGGCTAGATGTTCAGTTTTAGTCTGCAACAAACAGTCAAGGCGTCGGCGAGCTTATGGCTGGCTTTTTTGAAGTGTTCATACTTAACGACAAAGGCTGGCCGAGCTGATGACTGCCTCACCCTGATCTGGAGGAGGGGTGTGAAAAAACCGTTGCCGACATGCCGATTGGCCGAAAATCGTGTAGTGTGTACAAGGCATAAGACACACACCTGACTGTGCTCGGAGGTCAAATCATTCAACTTTGTTTAAACTTTTACATGGATGGGGAAAATAATCCACAGTCCTTGTTCTGGAAATGGCCGAAATGCATTCTAATGTATGACTTGTAACAAGTGTGTGTCTTCTAAAGCCTTTGAAAAAAAAACCTTGCTTTTTCCACTTGCAGGGAGGCACAGTAACAAAAAAGAGTAAATTTTGTACTAAAAAGACTGTCACTTCCATTGGAATAACATCAGGACCTCTTCATGGTGAGTTATTGCAATCAGACGATTGCAATAACTCAAGTGTTCCCATTCATTTTAAATGGGGGTTGTGCTTTTGAGCTTAGCTGCCTGGAAAAAACTAGAAACAAAGTCAACTTTTACTGCTAGCAGTGTTACCGCTGAACTGCTGGCTCTGCTGTTTCCATGTTGCTAGCTGTGTGGAGGTAATAAAAATGTTCCCAATGTCATATTTTGCATAAGAACCCACAGTGACACCAGTGTAACAAGCACTGTGAATGTCCCAGACTGACTTTGAATGACTTATAAAGCATTATGTCTGACCTTAACCCATTAACTCCGTAAGCGACATATACTAAACATCCTGGTGTGATGACCATGTGACAGTCATGTGACTGTGACAGGAAGTGACCTGGTGTTGCCTGTATACAAATTTCAAGGAAGCAGCTAATTTCAAAAAGCTTTTTTTGTGATACTACAGGTAATTTCAAACACATTTAACAGGTCCAATGCTTTGATAACATGTCATATTACTTTCAACCTGGTCTAACTATATTTGTTGAAGAAAGTAATATCAAACGTTACGGAAATATCGCTGTGACATATATGTCACATCGGACTTTTAGCCTTAAACAGACAGACACATGTAATTTTTTTCTCCCATCTAGTGGTTAAATATAACTTTGCATGCATTGCAACATGGTTGGAACTACGGTAAGCAGAATGGGTCAACTCTCAGGTGGCCACTATCACCGCGGATCCCCAGCCCCCGGCCCGGAGCTCCAGTCATTTTTTTTTCCCCCGTACCTCCACAACCCTCCTCCAGTGCGGAGGACTTCCCAGTGGGCCCCGGCCGGCCGTGGCCGGGCATGGGTTGCTTCTCTGTGAATGATGAATCGTAAAACGCGGAAATGCATTTTGTTCTATAGGTACTAGCAGGTAGTGCTTTATACCCCTCTCGGCAGTTCGTAGTTTTTGATGGACCGGAAAGACATCCAAAGCCTCCGTATGAGCGACCCGCTCTATGTAAAGACAGATAACTGGTTCTTCGCCCAGGAGGATAAGTCAGATTGTTGGCATAGGTTATTTTACACCAATGAGGATCTATTTATGAATGAAGACGCTGATTTGAGGTAATAAAATACTTAAAAAATTACATAGTGTCCCTATAAAATCAGAATGAAAAACTGTTTGCCACAATAACAAAAATGGTGATAACCCACCCAATTAATTTAGCTGTATCAATTATATTAAGTTAAAATATGTTCTGCTGGTCAGTTAAAAGTGTACTGAACAATTAGAAACACAAAATAATGTGAAAGTATTTGGTTTGTGTTACAAAACCATTCTTGCAAATCTGTACATAACAGCCCACTGTACAGGGGGGCTGGCATGTGGTTAGATTAGATTAGGACAGGATAGTATAGGATAGAAAGCTCCAATCCAAACAAGTAGCACACCAAAATGACAGGGAGAATCTTATTTTCGGTAATAAAAAGTGTTATTCTGAAAAAAAACTTTAGAAATGTGTTCTATGTGGTCCACGTGGTTTGTGGTATAGCCCACATAATTTTCCTTTGGATAAATGGGATAAATGGGTCTGGGTTCTTATGGGTTAAGATGCCGCCCACACAACAGCAGAATTCTGTGAATCCGACACACTTTAATACAGATTCTGCCAGACGGCTCCGGCGTTGTCGGTGACCCAAAATGGTATTTTCTGGGGGTTCCAGAGTGAAATGATCTGACAATGACGTTTCGGAGTTGTAGTGTGTACCGTTGTTGCTAACAATGAAGTTAAATTATCACGTGACAAAAAGTAGTTGTAAACAAGGACTTCATGCACATGTTCATTGCATTCTTTCGTTCTTTTTCTTGGGTCTCTCTGTGTTTCTTTACAGTGCCACTTATGTATTATATCCTTGTCACTCGTTTTCGCGTTGCCATGTAGACGGAAATACTTCCGGCAATGTTGTCACGTGTTATCGTGCCGTTGTTGTGTGGATGGAGCCTAAGAAAGCCCCCTTGTCTTGACATTGTGCAACTCAGACTGTAAAAGCAGTCGTACAAACTATGGCAGATAAAGTTCCCCTAGAAATATGGTGTTCCAAACTTACATCTGACATCATTTTGCACGCAGACTGTATGAATGTTGGAAATAGAATAGAGTGTTGGGATAGGCTCCTGTTCCATGATAAACCTTGACTTGAATAAGCGAACTAGAGAGAGATGAACTTTGTCTGTGGTACTAGAGCCCCTACATTATTTCATGAATCTGAATCTTTTGAGTGAAGACACTTTCCAAATCTGATTCAGAGTGGCATTCTGATGAGCCATGCTGTGGTAAACATTGCATTCCTGAAGGTCAACTTTGGGTGTTGTTCCCTCCCGTCCGAGTAATGCACTTTGAGTTGTTTATCAGTGCTGAATGAGATGGTACTTCATCCGCTGTCACGCCTGAGCTGAGCGGAGGATGGTGTGTGTTTGTGGGAGGGGGTGTTAAGGTGACTACCACATCAAGGCATGTTGGCGATCATCAAGACAGACATCAGTCCTTGCTGTCAACCAGATGATCTCTCCTTTTTCTCTACATGTCTCTTTTCTGTCTTGCTGTCGTCTCTCAATCCTGTGTGCTCCATGGAGCATACTAAGCAGATGGAGATGGCAGAGGAGCACTGAGAGTAATACACATTCAACTCAGTTTATGTGTGGGTGTGAGTGTTCCTCTCCTTAATAGCAAGGGGTCTCCCTCTGCAGTCAAGCCTCTGCATTTGCCTGCAAGTGTGTGTGTATGCGACTTTCTCTCTGCAGTGTGGGTGGAATAGAAATGATCCGAGGGTGGGTGGAAAAAGCAGAGAAAGAAGACGAGGAAGGAGAGTCAGGGTGAGGGAGAAGCTAGAGGAGGAGGAGGAGGAGGGATGACAGAGAGAGCGAGTGGGAAGGGGAATCTAGCGTCATTCTAGCGGTTTGGACATTTGAAAGCCATCGAGCTTTGCCGCCTCATCTCTCTACACATACCACGCTCATGCACGCACTCACACACATACATACACAGGCACACACACACACACACACATTCAACAGCTGATGACAATGTGTACTGAAGGAAGCTCTCACATGCAACGCTGAGGATTACTTGTTTCTTCCTTCATGGAGCAGCAAACTTTGAGCATTTATTCTGAAACGGCTGCTGATCCAGTGAGTACACGAGCTGTGTGTGTCTGTGTGTGTGCTCCCTATACTCAATGACTTGCTTCTGCCACATATAGCATGCAGGCTACGTCACACAGTCGTGACTATTTTAGACCAACATTGCTCAAAGAGATGCAATTAACATGGGGAAATAATACCAGTGGATTTCTTGTCATCTTGAATTGAAACTCTTGAACTATGAATTATCCCCTGCTCAGTGTTTTAATTTCAGCATTATCTTGTTGTCTGCTGTTCTTGTGGAAAAAACTTAAATCTATGCCAATCATCCATCATTTGCACATTTTTAAATTCAATCAAAAATTAATTTAAATACTCTAAAACTTTGGTGGGAAGGCCCCACCACTGGAATGACAGATCATGTGACCTGTATGGGCCAATCGCTGGGGTCTTTTTGGCTCTGTTGTGTTAAAGGGATACCTGTTGATTCTTCAGCTCTGTATGGATATACTTTTTTGTTCTATTAAGGAGTAATATTTTAAAGTCTGGTGTGTCAATGTGATCTGTTGATCACATGTCACCATGTCATATAGTTAGTATATGTCTAATTGTGCTGTAAAAACCATAATATAAATATCTGTCAGACTAAATGGACATGTGTATAGGGCACTAATATATATTAATATATATTTTAATAGGTCAGTAGGTGGGTGTGTGTGTGTGTGTGTGTGAGTGGGCAGGCTACGTATGCAATTTTGAGTGAGGGGGTTTTGACACTCTGGTGGAAAGCAGCTCAGGACAGTTTTTCACTAAACACAGCAGTGAGAAAAGAGTGGCCTGCAAGCCCCCAAAACACACACACACACACACACACACACACACACACACACACACACACACACACACACACAAGATATAAAAAACCTCATTCACGTACCAAGATATGAACCAGAACACACATTTTTTCTTCTTTGTGTGTGTGTGTGTGTGTGTGTGTAAGAGAGAGAGAGAGAGATGGTGAACGTGTGTGTTTGTGTTCCTCGTGATATCCCCTTGGGTGTCGGGGAGGGAAAATCAGATGATGAGACAGAATCAACTCTCTTCCTGTACATGAAACACCTCAGGAGGCCAGGAGTCACATCGGCCTCTGCTTCAATTTCAAATTAACACACAGCTGCTTTTTTTTTTTTTTTTATCTCCCATCAAGTGCCAGATGGGTTCAGTTCTCCACACTGGCACAATCAAGTGCAGTCAGATAATAAGTCTGGGGGTTGAAATAACTAATAAAGCGTAGAAGAAATGAAAAGAATAACAGATAAACTTTGTCTTCCAGTCAGTCTGTTGTTGAATGTCTACTTGTTCCTTTTTACTGGTAATAATTTTACAAGTCACATGCAAATCATATTAGGTTGACTATAAAGTAGAAGTTTGTGTTGATGATACACCAAGCACAAATATTGCAATCTACTTGAAGTGTTTTGTAATTTTGGCCATTACATGTATGTTGACTCTTTCTATTGTTGTATGTGTGTCAGTTAGGTCTGCTCTCAGCTGGTGGCCTGGCCAGCCCCATTAGCTGTTGATGCTAACACTCGGGAGGCTATGGGTCATTGATTAGATTGCAACATCTCATTTTGAATAGTGATACTGTGGAAATCGGAGGAAACCCTTGTTTTTTTTCCCTTCCCTGTTCTGTTCAGTAGCTGCCTCACCCCTGGTACAACAGCAGAGGGTGGTGTTGAGTTTGGTTGAAGTTGTGTGCACGGCAGAGTCTGACTTCTGTTGCTCCTAGAGTGATGTTTTTATGTCACGGATGGCCTCTGAGCGAGGCAAACTGTGTCAGAACAGTTTTGCATTCTGCAGCTCACGTTACCACAGTCTTGGATTGGGAGGAGTAGGCTAAGGGGTACCCATTTAGTTGCAATACCCAATCTCACCACTAGTTGCTGCCAAATCCTACACACTGTATGTTTTAACCTTATAACTATATGTGGACATTTACTCTAGAAGCACAAAATGTGCTCAGTATTAACTGTGTGTCTGTTTCTGTGTGTATCCCGGTCGTGTTACTGTCATTCGAGAATATTTCCCTTTCATGTTGAGCTGCCAGAGACACACACACACAAAGGAAACAAAGCAGCTCGGCTAGACCACAGAAATTAGGCCTAAGAGAGAGTCATATTGTTTGTATCTGCTCCTTCTCCCTTCAGGATGTGGATTTTACTTAAACTTATTCACATCCTTCTTATCCTAATGACACCCGGTGCTTCTCTCTTCCCCTCCTCTGACTGATATGTTTTGAACTAAACTGAACTTTAACAGAGGTTACTCATACAGCACTCATAGCTCATCCTGGTGTGTCAGAGATGTGTGAAACACCAGTGAAAATTAAGCTCCCAAAGTTTACTGGCTTTTGAGATGTTAAATATTTTTTGAGTGGCAAAACTTGAAAGTTTTAAGTATTAGTCTTAAAGGTGGCATCTTTGCTGTTAGCTCTGGTAATTAGCGCTTTGGCAGCGCCTTCAGCCTCAGTGTGTGGTGTGTGTAGATGGTAGTGGGGGGCTTTGTGCTGGAGCCATCCATGATGTTGCTATGATACAGGGATGTGTAAGGTTAACATTAACTTGAACACCAATATGGCACTGTGTTATTAGCTCAAATGGAGCTTGTGCTGCTGAAAAGAGGGGAATGGAATTGTCCTGTTTTGGGCCAGTAGTCTTCAAAGTATCACTTTTTCATTGGAAATAATGGGGGGAAACTGTCATGGACATAGCTCTTAATGTCTACTGGTAGTTTGTTTTTGGAGGGTGCAGCTGAACCTTTTAATGTCTTAGGCAAGAGACCTCGAATAAGCACAGACAAAAATTGAAAGACAAAAGACAAATTTCAATAATGAGTGTTTTTGTATGTATTTGAAAAACATTTAGATTCACACCAGCCTCAGATCCCGGTTTAGTGAGTGGAGAAGAGTGGAAACAGTTCGTTGTGGCTCACAAGGAAGGAAATCTGTTACATGGAATATTTGCCATTGAACATTTACAAACACAATCACACACATGCATACTACTTGCTACTTTCTTCAAAACACACACTTTTACCGGCCGTTGTGTCTTTTCCTGTCACTGTACACCAGTGAGTAATCACGGAGATCATAAAGACAGACTGTGGAGGTATATGAGAAGGTGTAACAGAAACTATTTTTTTGCCAAAACAGGAAATTAGGGGAGCTAGTTGTAGACTCGAGGCCATATTATGCACAGAATTCAATCGCAGCCTTTGTTTTTACCTGTGTGTGTGTGTGTGTGTGTGTGTGTGTGTGTGTGTGTGCTGAAGTAGGCTGCTCTCTCTGTCCTGTGAAGTGTCTTTGTTCGCTCCTGTTGACCTTTCATTTCATTTCATCAATCTATTTTTAAAGTGGAAGCGAGAGCTTATACTCCTCCTCTCTTTTTTGTCCTCTCTTCTTCCTCTTCCTCCACTTATAATAATAATGCATTAAATTAATTTCCTAAAATGACAGAAAGTTCAATTTTGATCGTATTACCTCAACCTGTCCAACTGTGATCTGAACAGGGAGGAGTATGAGGAGGGTGGAGAGGCGAGGACTCTGCTGCAGCATGATTGGCAGGCTGACCTTTGTTCCCTCCCCCTTCTCCTTAACTGCCGCCTGATGGGGGCGTGTCACTATGGAAACAGAGCCGAGTATGAGTGTGTGTGTGTGTGTGTTTCTGTGAGAGAATGGAACTTCCTAGTCAGTCTGTCAGCTAAAGTGTGTGGAGGAGTGTGTGAGAATGAGAGGGAGATGGTGTAGTAACAGAGAGATAAAATGCTGACAGTGAATTAGCTACTTAATGTGACTTTAGCAGATAGTTAAGTCTTAGGTGTGTGTGTGTGAGGGATAGACGAAGGTGCTTAGGCATGGCTCCATCCTTGTCTGTGTGAATTTCCTGCCCTAGTTAGATCCTGAGAATCTTAGTCTGCATTAACACACATTGTGTGTTTGCGACCCTTTGCATGTACGTATGTATGGTTGAGATATGTAGATTGAGCAGTCAGTGTGTTTTCTCCTGTGTGAGAGGAGAGCAGGATGAGCCTGAGGAAGAGGCTCTCTTTCAAGCGAGTCTGGAACTTCAACACAGTGAGTAGTTATGCAGACACGCACACTTTACAACACTGTACAAGCAATCTGCATAGAGGGAGACTGCACAAATTTCTGTACTTTTTTTAACAGCATTACGAAGTGAATGGAGGTAGAGACTTATGTTGGATTTAAAATAGTAAAACATTTACCTATTTGTTAGCCAAAGTTTTTTGTTTTTTTTTTTATAACAAAACCAAAGTTTGGTTTCAATGCCGTCAAAGTGACACATGTGGGAGCACATTCAGCAGCAGTTGTCCTGACTTAGCACCCAGGCATTGGTTTTTTACTTCTGTACAATTGATGACATAAATCATAGGGAAGGATGGAATGGGGAGAAAAGTAGAATGTCATTCAGTACGTACCAGTGTTTTTCTGCTCACTTTAAGCAAGAAACACAGGGACAGACGGAGGGAGAAGGGGGTTATTATCTACAGTAAAACACAACAAAAGAGCAATCTAAGCAATCTATTACTTTTAGACCATATGAGGGCAGAAACATCAACAGAGGGAAGCACTGAGGGAGAGGACAGGGTCTCTTGAGAAAGAGGACAGTACAGACGTTCAAATGAACAAATCACCCTGTCTGGTGTTTTAAAGAAAGAAGGGACGTTGTAATGGCAGGCTGGGAAAGTGTAAGTGTGTGTGTGTGTGTGTGTGTGTGTGTGTGTGTGTGTGAAGGTAAAGTGAGACAGAAAGACTAACAAGAGACTGCTCTAGGCTGTTTCCCTTCCTCTCAGAAGCCAGATGTGTTTCAGGGGCCAGAGCGGGAGATAGAGAGGAAGAGAAAATGAAGGTAGAGACTGGGTCAGGGAGTGAGACAAATAGGAGGCAAAGACTGAGCTGCTTTTTTTTTTCTTGCCTCTGTGAGTCATTATGGTTTGCGCATGTCCCCTTGTGACAAATAGTGAGGAAAAACAGCTGTAAGACAATGGAAAGGTAAGCTGGTGACTAAATTGAAAATATCAAATTATTATTAATTATTCTAATTAATTTAGCGGGTGAACTGACAGTGTGCTTAGATGGGGCTATTTGATCAGATTATATTGTGTCGACAGCTTACATCTGTGTACACTAAAATGGCACAGAGCCAAGTAAAGCAACCAGTTATCACCGGCGCAGCCTCTTGAGTCACATCTACTGTGTGGCTCTATTGTAGGAAAACAAACATTATCCACATTCCTTTCCTTTCACAGAGAGTGGATATCGATTCCTGAATGTACATAGCAGGGATTTTCGGACTTCATCCCAGAAATCGAGAGGCGGTCAAAGAGAGGATTTCACTTTGGAGTGGAAAAAAATTGTTAAATGTTTGGAGAAGACATCGAGACAGCAAAGACATTGAATTCCACTGAATTTACTGGTTATTTGTTCGTTAGTTGTTTTTTAGTCAGTTATTTTTCATCACCCATGCTCACACCTGCAGGGTCTCATTTGACTCTCAGATCATTAACCTAATCAGCTTGTTTCACCCTCAAACCGTCCTCCCTGAGTTAAACTATGCTAAAGCATAGTGGTTTCATGGCTGCCAGTCCTGGCAGAGTGACTCAGGTCTTCTCAATGGCAGCCACTATTCACCTCATATTCAAAAGTAAACACACCGGCACGCACAGATCGAGACTGCAGAGGCAACCGCTTCCTCCTCAGCTGGAAATGTGTGTGTTTGCAGTCGGGGAAATCTTGTGTCATGAATTCTAGGTCACCTTTTAAGGACAGCATGTGCGTGTCAGTTGTTCAGTTATAGGTGTGGCCTCCTGTAGTAACGCCAGTGTAACAGGTATAGAATAAATTATGTTCAGTGTTCTTCTATATTTCAGTCTCAGTCCTTACCAAAGGTGGCAGTTGCAGCTCCAGGCTGGTCCCTGTGGTACAAACAGTGTTGTCTTTGTGTGTGTGAGTGAGTGCGTATGTTATATCCCTGTCAGTTTCTCACACTGATTTTTATTCACCCTGTTAAGTGTTACTGGCTACTCTGTCTCATCCTGCAAAACAGAGAGTCTTTTTCCAGGAATCATCATCCACCTAGCCCCAAGAACACAGACGGGGTGACATTTTGAGAAGACTTTTACGGCTTTTAAAGGATTAATATTATGATAGCAGAGAGAGTGAGCAGCTGTACATTGTATGCAGTGTTTTGCCAAAGTTTGAACCTGACGTCCAGGCTTCATAACAGGTGATGTAAACCACCCCTCTCCCACTAGTCACAACTAATAAAGCACTTGGGACCTGTGGACACGGTAACCCACACACACATGTTGGTTTAAGTCACCTTTGGGGTATTTAGGCAAAGGTCCTCTTTGGGGACAAACTTTGATTTCCTAAAAACTTACCCTAAGTCTAACTACAACAACTAACCCTAACCTAACTCCAACCACTGACCCAAAATCAACATGAACAAGCCAGTCATGTGGCTACAAGGTGGCATTTCATGTTCAGGGAGCTGAAAGCAGGAGAATGTTGGTAAACCAACGTGTTGTGACCTGTGGACAAAATTACCATGTTTGTAATCCACACGCAATCCCAATGGGCCATTTTAGCACCGTTGATCAACAAAGTCATAAAGCGCTACAAATCCCACTGGCACGCATGTGTCAGCAGAAGCAGCGGAATAGGGAGGGAAAAATAGGCCTGGATGTCTGATTCAGACCAATACGTTGCCGGTGAGTGTTTTGAAGACGTGATTCACAGTCGTCTTATCTTTTGTTGAAGTGGGTGTGAGACATTCAATTGTGTAACTGTCCACAACACTTCCACTGTGTCGCACAGCACTTCCCAGAACATCAACATATTCTTGCGAAGCTCTTCACAATCATTTTCATTTTATTTTTGGCAATTCCAAGGATGAGAGTTAATTCAAGATGTGCCAGCATCCCAACTGTAGGATCCTGAGGTCAACATGAAGCTGCTGGGCTTACAAATGAGCATCAGATAAGACAAAATTATTGAATACCTATTAACTAGAGCTGGCACATGATTCAAATTTTAATCAGATTAATCACACATTATTGTGGAGTAATTTCGTTCAATCACGATTAAATATCATTCATTTTTAATCTACATTAATCGCATTTTATTTTGCAGCACGGACAAACCACTGAGGTGCATCAACTCGTCTGCATAGGGCTCTGTAGCCCTGTATAAACTCTTGCTGTTTCTGCTTTCTGTCACTACCACAACTACCCATTTGTTCCGGTAACTCTACTTGGACCAACTGTCCGAAATGCATTGCCAAAACATTCAGAGTCATTCTGCGCTGCAGATGGGTTAACTGCGTTAAAATTTTTAATCAGATTAATTATAGCTTTATCCCTGTTAATGCTCTAATTTTGACAGCCGTACTATCAACACATGCTGGTTTATTTACAATTGAAGATAGTCAGATGTTTAAGGCATTTATCAAGGAACATACATTTTATACAGATTCTGAGGTTCACAGGTTCTCACATTTAAGGATTTGCTGCATTTTTGTAGTTGAAAATTTAATATCAATCAGTTATATTGTTTCAGGAAATCGTATTGTCACTAACAGACAAGTTGAATTTATACCTGGAATGGAATTTCACAAACATCCATTTGGAATTAAATTGTGTAATTTTTTTCTCCCATCTAGTGGTTAAATTTGATTTTGCATTTGCTGTCTAGCGCCACTCGTTTTCAACTGTGCATTGCAACATGGTTGGAACTACGGTCGGCAGAATGGGTCGACACCCGGGCAGCCACTATCACCGTAGATCCCTGGCCCTGAGGTCCGGTCATTTTACCCCGGCCCTTCACAGCCCTCCCACTATCCGGAGGACCCCAGCGGGCCCCAGCTGGCCATGGATGGGCATGGGGCACTCGCGGGCAGTCACTCTCACCATGGATCCTCGGCCCCCGGCCTGGAGCGCCAGCATTTTATGGCCCTTTTACACTTTTTTTGGCAATGAGGATTACTTCTTCTTCCGTGTGGCATAAGTATGGTCTTGCATTCTGACCAAAAGTGCAGTGCAGGTTTTAGTTCAGTGTCCCGTAAGTAAGACCATCGCCTCCACGCTACTTCTCCATGAAACATGAATCGCAAAACGCGAAGATACGTTTTGCCCTGTTGGTACTAGCAGGTAGTGCTTTATGTCCCTCTCGGCAAGACGTGGAAGCTTCCCTTTCTACAGTCATGGAAAAAATTATTAGACCACCCTTGTTTTCTTCAATTTCTTGTTAATTTTAATGCCTGGCTCAACTAAAGGTACATTTGTTTGGACAATTATAATGATAACAACAAAAATAGCTCATGAGAGTTTAATTTAAGAACTAAGGATTATTCATTTTCCATGGTTTTCTTGATAATAACCAAAATTACTTAAATTCTTACATCAATAGCTATGGCATTGTACCGCCAAAAACACTACTTTTAAGCATTCCATGTTTTCTTTTCTGTTTGCTTTAAACACATGATACACACAAGAGTTAATACTTGATTGCATAACCATTGTTTTTGATGACTGCAGCCATGCGTCTTGGCATGCTCTCCACCAGCTTCTGACATTGTTCTGCTGTCACAGCAGCCCATTCCTGTTGGACAAATTCAAACAAATTTTCTTTGTTTTTGGGCTTTTTTTTTGGGCTTTTTTTTTTTTTTGGGGGTTTTCAATTGGATTAAGATCTGGTGATTGAGCAGGCCAAGGCATGGTGCGAATGTTGTGGTTCTCCATCCAGGCTTTAACTGACCTTGCCGTGTGGCAAGGGGCATTGTCTTGTTGGAAAATCCAGTCATTCGAGGCAGGAAAGACTTTTCCAGCTGATGGAAGAAGACTGTTTTCAAGGGTAGTCCTGTACTTGACCTGGTTCATTCGGCCTTCACACAATTGCATTTGCCCTGTTCCACTCAGACTGAAACAACCCCAGATCATGACTGATCCACCCCCATGTTTTACTGTAGGGGCAAGACAGTCTGGGTTGTAAGCTTCTCCAGGCTTCCTCCTAACCAGTAAGTTGGCTGGAGTGGGCATCAATTCAAAATTGGATTCATCACTGAAGAGAACCTTAGCCCAATCATCAACAGTCCAATCCTTGTGGTCTCGAGCAAAGAGTAACCGGGCCTTCCTCTGCCTTTCATTGATGAAGGGCTTCTTGCGTGCTCTGTGTGACTTCAAACCAGCTTCAACAAGTCGGTTTCGAACTGTCCTTGCCGAGCAAGTCACATTTCTCGACAGTGCCCACTCATTTTAAGGTCCCTGGAGGTCTGACGACGATTCCTGACACAGGAACGGATGAGTGCACGGTCATCTCGTGGGGTAGAAAGACGTTTCCTGCCACGGCCAGGTAGCAATTTGGTAGTGCCATGTTCAGCTTGTTTTTTTTTTTTTGGAATGAACGGCTGTCTTGGAGATCTTCAGTTTTTTCGCTACCTGTCTCTCACTCATGCCAATTTCCAGCAGTGCCAAGATGGCTGCCTTTGTTGCTTCACATAATTCTTTTGTTTTAGGCATTATGTGAGAGCTGACAACTTCTGAGTTGTGCTACGGCTTGAATGTAAGCAGGAAACCACTCTAGGCCTTTGCATGTGCAGTGCTGCTTGTGACATGAAATGGCCTCTTATATACCCTGGGAATCAATTAAGCTTAAGAATGTCAAATAGGACATAAAGTATTATGTGACCAGCTGCATTTTTTGTTGTGTTCATTGTATTATACGTTTAGTGGTACCAGATATTAGAATGAACAAGAAATTGAAGAAAACAAGGGTGGTCTAATAATTTTTTCCATGACTGTATGTAAAGACAGATGACTGATTCTTCGCCCAGGAGGATGAGTCAGATTGTTGGCATAGGTTATTTTACACCAATGAGGATCTATTTATGAATGAAGACGTTGATTTGAGGTAATGAAATACTTAAAACCTTACACAGTGTACTTTTAAGGATGGACTGAACTGGTCACTGTGACCTGCTATTCCAATTCCAATTGTAAAAAGAACTCTCAAAGTTGTTGGTTTGATGATTGGTGATTATTTTAAAAAATATACACTCACAACAATCTCCAGCCCTAAAATAGTAGAATAACTGTCTGATCGTATGATAAGTAACAACGGCAAAAGTGGAATGATGTCAGCTTGCAACTTCAACGGCTTCATCTAACTTCGGTCAGATACTCAAATGGAACTTTGATGTTTTTTTTCTGGTTTTAAACCCCTATTCATTGCTGTTTTTTTTTTTTTAATTTTTAAAGTTCAGCATTTTCAGTCTCTTAAGTCTTTTTTGTCTACCCTCAAAATCCAACAGCAATTCGACAAGCCTGTACACTAAAATGTAATAAAACATAGTCCTAGCAGTGGCTGTCACGCAACGCTATCCAAGACAGATTAAATGGCAAACAAAATTTAAAAAAGGAGACCATTCGCTACATCCATCCATCTCTCCATTTTCTACCGCCTATCCTCATAAGGTCGTGGGGGGCTGGGCAGCTGTTTTAGGCGAAAGGCAGGGTACACCCTGGACAAGTCTCCACCTCATCACAGGACACATAGAGACAGACAACCACTCACACTCACATTCACACCTACAGTCAATTTAAATTAGCCAATTAACCTAATCCCCATGCATGTTTTTGGATGGTGGGAGGAAGCTGGAGTACACAGAGAGAACCCATGCAGACACGGGGAGAACATGCAAGCTCCACACAGAAAGGCCACGGGTTGGGAATCAAACCCGGTGCCTTCTTGCTGTGAGGCGACAGTGCTAACCACTGCACCACCATGCCACCTCCATTTGCTACAGCTCTGTTTTAATTCATAACCACATGCATATTCTGAGGTTTTGCTTGGAACTGTATCCATAACCATCAATTATGTGCTGCCATGTCACCGTTTTTTTTTTTCTGCCGATCTTATCGGTGCATTTATACAGGATACAAAAACTCCATTAATATCTTTGATATCAGCATCAGCAGAAAAACATAGACAATATAATATTTTATGACATGGCAGTAAATCCCTACTGCCAGTTATGCTGAGATAATATCGAGCTCAATAAGTTTGAAAGTTTGAAAGCAGTGAAGGCTAAAAGTAGAATGCGCTCTGTGACATACCGTGGGGGATATATTTTATATTATGGTTCTCTATTATCAAGTCTGTTACATTTTCCAGCAGGGGAGTGAGAAGCTTGAGGAGGGAAGGACTGGAAAACCCCAGTTGTTCCCTGTGGCCTGTCAGGAATGACCAGGATCTGCCAGGAGAGGAGGGGAAACACTGCTGGAATAACTGAGGAAGAATTGAAGGAGTGAGGGAGTGAAGAAGGGAATGACTTGAAGGAAGAGTGGAAGGAGAGAGGTGGTATTGGTGGACAGAAGAACAAAGACTGGAGAAGGAGAGGAGAGAGAATTCAGGGCCTCAAATAGGGGCCAAACCACTGCACCACAGATTATGTCTGGAAGTGATCACACTGGAGCTAAATGGGGATGGGGTGAACACACACACAAATGTAAAAGAATGCGCCCTGCACACAAAGACAACTCCAACAGATGTCGACCATATGCATACACACAGCCTACATCCATAGAGAACATGCAGCATGTCTTAACACACACTCACATGCACACTCACATCAGATATATACGCTGAATAAATGCTGTTGAAAATATGTGAGGGGTTTGTAATGTGTGGGAGTCTAATCAACACAAGGATCGGGTAACCAGTTTCCACTGGTGAGCCCTCTGCCTCTGTCATTTTCCTCGTCCTACACGACAGTTCAACCACAATCGACTGCTGTAAAAGTCAAATTAAATCTCTTTTCACACTCCAATGCCAACCTCCAATCTTCCAAGGACAGTCTGAAATAGCTAATCCCAGTAATTACTCCTGGCTGAGCTGTCTGGTTATGGCACCTTGATCCAAGTAAGGAAAGATGCACATGAATCACACATGTGCATATGCTGCACCAGAGGGTTTGGGATGATTAGTTCAAAAATGTATAGTACACTGAATCTTAAATCAGAATATTGCTGAATTTGTGTATTCAGTAGTTTTTATTATGGTTGTCTATTTTTGAAAGTTAACTTTGTTTACACGTTGTCAGAAAATAATCTGGTTGTGGTGAGAAAATCTGAAAAGCTGCAAACTTAATGGCTCATTCTTGTTGTGTTAGCGCTGTAAGATGCTTCTTTCACTGTGAATGCGTGTGAAACTG
The DNA here is from genome assembly GCA_029721515.1 of Synanceia verrucosa. Taxonomy (NCBI): domain Eukaryota; kingdom Metazoa; phylum Chordata; class Actinopteri; order Perciformes; family Synanceiidae; genus Synanceia; species Synanceia verrucosa. The sequence goes on from CM056555.1 coordinate 20,038,940, forward strand.
ATTTATTAACACCACTACTGATTTTTGTTTGGGACACAAAGACATATTTCTACAATGATTTTCTACTACTACTCTCCCTGCTTCAACACTGCATGTGTTTTGTAGAAACTGCATTGGAAATGCATATAAGCACAGTATACTTTATATACACTTAGTTTTACTTATACACTGGGTGTAATCTGGGCCAAGCTATCACTATATAGTGTACTGCTTCCTTTACTGTATTTGCTGCTCACCCTTCCTCCTCTTTGTCTCTCTTTCTTTCTCCCTTTTGTCTACTCCTACTTTTGCTCTGTCTGAGTCACACAGCATTTCAACTGTGCTCCAGAGTTAGTTACACTAGGCATACTGATGTCCTTGTCGGATGATCTCATCCCAGCTCAGCATGTCTGGGATAAAAATCACAGCACCGTATGTCTGTGTGCTTTTTTGTGTCTATGTTAGGGAATAGGATTTGTCTCTAAAATAAGTTTGAATGTTTGTAGGCATCTATGTTTGTTTCTGTAAATGTGATTAGATATGCAAACAAACATCACACTCCACTGTGAAATCGGGGGCAGGTAGGCCTAAAAAAAGTTCCACTCTTCACTGCTTCATACATACACAAAGTAAGCTCCACCCCTCAAGGGACACTTTCTTGCAGAGCAAGCACAGCCAGTTCGCAGATGATTCTACCCACATACAAGACAATTGGTTGTGTGGGCGCTAACCTGACTGTGTTATAATGTGAAGGTGTGTGTGTGGGAGGTGATAATGAGCCAGGTCCTTGTGAGGAACACAGGCAGTCTGTGTTTGTGTCTGCACGTGGCTGAAAGCGCGTGTCCAGGCAGCTACCTCATGTGCTGTGAGAGCTTGTATGAATGTGTTATCTGAGTGATGAGGGAATCTCCTAATCCATGTCTTTCTGTGTTTCTTTGCAGTCCACTGCAGTCTCCGATGGAGGTGAGTAAATGTGTCTTTACAGCACTTTACCCAGTTGACTTCCCTTACCCTTCAGTTGTTGTGATCCAGCATTTAATGGGACAAAGTAAATGGCTTATTGTGTTGGGACAGTCCTGCTCTAACATGTGCGGACACAACCATATTCATTGTAGATTAATGTCTGGCTTTCACAAAATTCACAGAAACAACAGGCAGTCTGGTTGGACCTGCTCAACGTCTGCCCCACCTCTGCCTGCTCTGCTGAGGTTGGCAGGCTGTAGCCTAAAAACAGTCTTACATTTGTACATTTCAGCAAGAACTTGTCGTTGCAGTTTATGGATGAGACGCAGGACGTGGCACTGTTTGGACTGTACAGCAAAAGGTTTAGTTATACCAGTGTTTCTGTCCTTTATTCTATGGTGGCATATTGTATTGGACCTATTTTGAGGTGAAGAGTTGGTGTCATGTGAGTAATTAGCATGTGCCAAAAATAATGAAAAGGTCTCTGATTTAAGAGACTTCTAATGGTGCTTTAACACCTCTCAGATGCACATGAGAGAAACAGTTTATGGCAGATGGGAGATAAAAAGAGGAAGAAGAGGTGAGAAACAAGACAAAAGGAGTGGGGGGAGTCAAATGCATGGCAGACATGCTTGCAATCGTCTTCAGAACTGTTTATGGCCACTTGTTTACACCATGTGTCTGTGGTAGAGAGGATGTGTTTGTGAGCTCTCCTCGCACATTTATGTGCATGTAATGTAGGGAGCATGATGGTGTAGGGACCAGTGAAAATGTTTAACAGGCCCTCTCAGTTGTTCACACTATCTATAGGATTATTGTAGTTTTTCTGTATGTACACACAGCGAGCAGCTTGTTTCATGCCTGTGTGTTGGTCTTCTTTTTTAGGACAAAAAAATGTTTGCTCTGTTTTTTTGCCTCTCTCACAGTTGTATCACCCTGAGATAATGAGTAATGAGTAACATAATTACTAAACACAAAGGAGAAGGATGGCGGTTTGACAGTTTAATTCTGCACTCTTCAAGTTAATGACTTGAGAAACTCATTAACTCAGTGATGGTTAAATGATGAATATTTTCTTTTTCAGAAGGTAAAACTGCTGCACAGCTAACCTCACAAAACACAGAGGAACACTGCTTGAATACAGTGCACTCAATAGTGAGACACTATGATGAAAAATGTTTCGATAAAGCTTTGAAATCAGTATTGAGAAAAACACGTAGGGGAAGTTATGAGTCTTACATTATGTCAGTGCCTGATGTCACTAAAACTTTATCAACCACCTGCGATTATCTTTGCTTTCACATTAAAGGTATAGTAATCATGGAGAGCTAGCAAGATGTGAAAGTGGCACCTCCTCTAAGCTCCACCCCCTCCTGTCAGTATTCCATCAGTGCCACGCCCCCACAAACGTTAACGCGCATTTAATTGGATTCAGCAGGGACAGGAGAGAAGATTTGCTACGTCACCGCAGTTGTAAAACGTCCCATTCAAACCAATATCAATGTCATTTTATCACAATTATCATGCAGACACTGGTGACTATGGCTGTGCGATATGGTCAAAATGTCACATCCTATAACCTCTTCAATACAAGCGGCGCTTACACCCACAGAGAAGCTAATGTTAGCATTGGGCTAATACGAGCTACAAAAGTAGCTAACTTGGCAAACGTGACATATTTCATGAAAATAACAAATCCCCCGAAGCTAAACAAATAATGAACTGTCCAACAGAAAGAAAGCACCCTCTGCATCAGTTTTCAGACCCTTCATACCCCTTTTCAACCAAAAGGAAACTGGTGCTAGTTCCCTGTTGGTGTTATTGTTGGTGCTTAGGTGGTTCAGCTTGCGTTCCTCCTAAGCAATGGTTGTTTTTCCACTGGCAAGGAGCCCAGTCAGAGCCACGTCATTACGTCCCTGCAAAACGTCAGTACGTCCCTGTGTTTTCGTTTCACCCGGCAAAGCTCGTGCGGTACGAAATCAGAACAAGGCTTTGCAAAAAATCCAGAGCCGACAAAACTAATGTATGGTGTTACATTTGTGCCACATTCCTGAGCGAAAGACAAATTTTGAGCAAGCAAATGCATGAACAGGAGACACACTGAGACTTAGCGTTGATTGTGGCACGTGCAAATATAAATTTACGAAGCACAGAATATATTTCTGTGCTCAGATCTGCATTTGTTCGCTCAAAATCTGTCTTTGTTCACTCAGGGATGTGACATAAATATAACGTCATATAACTGTTACTGGCTACTGTCATAATAACTTCGAGCGGCAGTTCACTTTGAGAACAGATTGTATTGCGGCTGCCAGCGAGATGGAGGTCGCCCATTGCCTGGGTCCATCCACGATCACGGCACTGTTGGGACACTATTGTTCTGGATTTCAGCAAGCAACACTTTGTGCAAAACTTCCATGTGTCCCGGGAGTCCTTTCAATACATTTGATTTTAAGCACCAGAGACTGGTGCTTAGGCTGTGGAAACACAAAGAATTGGTCAACATCTATTTATCTAATAAGATAGTTTTCACTCTGTCCAACTCAGAGTTTTCATTCAGAGTTTAGTGGTCAAGCTAACATGACATGGTTGGTACCTGCTGCAGCCTCTTAAAGCCATAAATCATGGCTGACATAGGTGTATCGATGCAATGTTTGGTGCTCTGTGTCAGTTAATACCCACTGCCCAGGTGTCCCTAAATTCAACTCTTCTTTTTATACACTTTTAATTATTAAATTAATGAAATCCATCATTGAGTTCAGTCCATAGTCATTTTGATCTGTCAGAAAAAGTCAAGAGAAGAATAGAAATAGAAAACTCCTTGTTCTTTTAATTTGTCAGTGTGTAGCTGCAGGCCTCATTAGTCTCAGTAGAGGCCGTCCTTTAACAAGCTCCTCATTAATACTGCAGTTTTTTCTGTGTGTGTGTATGTGTGTGTGTGTGTGCACGGACATATATGTTTGTGCTCTGGCGTTTCTAGTTCCGGCCTCACTCTGACCTGAATTATTCATCATCTCAAGGCCTGTGTGCGCTTATATCACTTACCTACCTGGAAGCACGCAGAGGTGTGTGTGTGTGTGTGTGTGTGTGTGTTGTGACCTGACTCTATCTGTGGTCTCTCGGGTAGTCAGCCAGGTTGCTCACCACCAATAGCCTCTCTTTCTCTCCCTTCTTCTCCTTGTCTTTCTGTTTTCCCTCTCTCCTGGGATGCAGTCAGGTGTGCATGTTTGTGTGTCTGAGTGTGCGAGGAGGCCCTGATAGGGTGAGTATGGATGGAGGGGCTTGGTTGCCCCTCAGGGTTCGCTACCTGCCCTGCTGGCACCACACAGGCTCCTACCAGCTCTACCCAGGTGAGGATAATAGCTGGTGCTTCTTTTCTAGCTAAAGAAAATGTTGATTTTAGGAGCAACGCATCAGCTATATTGACAGCAGAGGCTTTGATGTTGAGTGTCAGGTTAGCTGCAGTTTAGTTACTGAAATTTTTTGAAAGTCCCCGTGATCACAAGATGCAGATGGTGTGTGAAATATTTTTTTGAGCAACAAGCTGCTTTTATTTATTTATTTATTTATGAGTTATATTTGAACTACCAGCTGCACAGTTAACCTCTCTGTGCGAATAAGCTACAGGGCAGCTGTTGTGTAAAAATGTTTTCGCTAGTCTGAATGGTGTCAAGTGTGCTCTCTTTTCTCACTCTTCATTACTGAGCATTTGCACAGTAATATCTCATATTTCCTTTTTATTCATATAAATATCTCTGAAATGCAGATATCAAAAATGTACTCAATTATTCACTAATATTACTTACAGCCACTACAAATGTGGTTTCAAATATTACAGTATATATCAAGAAATTTTCTTTTATATCCCTCCTTCCATTTAATAACAATGCCAAAGGTGGCAGAAATTGTCATCTCTCATTATATCAAGCATCCACATATATTGCATTTTCATTTTATTTTGTATGCTATACTGTATTTTTCATGCATTTTACTTTGATATAAATTTTGGTTTCTGGTGGACATGAAAGACATGAAGTCATTCACCATTAATTGAAGTTTTATTTTGAAGAGGAAAGATTGTTCAGGAATATTTTCAACTTTTGTGCATTAATATAAAATGATGTCTTATTGTTTACAACCAGCTATGAAAGTTATGATGCATCTTTATGGTGTTGGCCTGTGTCAGTGATGGACCTGTTATCTATCCAGTGTGTGTTGTGATGGACTCCAGACTCTGTGATACTAAACAGGATAAGTTAAAGGAACCATATGTAGGATTGTGGCCAAAACTGGTACTGCAATCACTTTCAAGTTACTGTAGAGTGGTGTCTCCCCTCTCTCTCCCCCCTGACTAGAGGTTGCCAGCTCGGCTGCAGTATCCAACAGGAACGGAAAGTGTTACAGTGAATGAAAAGTAGCCACCTTGGGCATCACCATGGGCACTTAGAAGGAATAAAATGTGGTGGGGGAGAGCTGTGGAGCCGTATGCGGTGGTAGTGGCCGATCGGGAGTGCTGCTGCCCAGCCGCTTTCAGCTGTCTCCATCTTTCAGAGACATCTCCTATACAAATCCTTGTTTTATTTCAGACTTTGTCACAACGTATTTCGGATTCATAACAAGGTCTTTTAGGTTTCGTAATGTTATACATTATTTATCCGACACGTTCGTAGCTGCAGCTGTGGTAACTAGAGCAGAGCTGGCAACCCAGATGCCAACACACTACTGACTTTGTGATTGGAAGATACTGTAGGTAGAGGGTGGCGCATCAGGCCAAAACACAACATGACAACATCAACATCAGTTGAGGGCTGCAACTTAGCTTTTTAACTGAGAATATCCTTGCTGGACTACTGTTGTCAGTGAAATAAGTATATGAAATTAACATGATTTCTTAAAGTCTAGTGATGTATAAGGGCCATTTTATCCATCCATCCATCACACTGGAATAATTCATTAATTGCCAGGTTTAAGTATGACGTAAATTCTGTGTAATTACAGAATGTGCATCGTTTCGGGCGCCTGACCTCTGGTGTCTCCTGTTCTTTTGTGTTTATCTCAGCTGAGCATTCAGTTTCAGTTCATGCCGGCCTGAAGCTCTCGCGTTTTGTTACGTCACGCTTGGACTATTGAAACTCTCTATTTGTTGGTCAACACTGCGCCCTCTACAGGTTGTCCAGAATGCAGCTGCCCACCTGCTGACTGGCAAGAAATGGCGTGACCATATTACTCCTGTCCTTGCCTCCTTGCACTGGCTGCCTGTCAATTTTAGAATACAGTTTAAAGTTTTATTAATTATTTTTCATTTTTTAAATGGTCTGGCACTGTCTTATTTGTCGGAGCTGTTGAAGCCTCCCACAACTACCAGAACACTGAAGTCATCTAACCAGTTGCTACTGGTAGTGAGTTTTTTTGACTTGACTTGAAGCTTCTCAGCCTGTCTCTATGTTTTTGCTTTGCAATTCTGCCCAGCAACACAGGAGTACTGACAGGTCTAGTGGTGGGAAAAATAATCAGATCTCTCAATTCTGATCTTTCAATCAAGGATTAAGCATCCTTGTAAAAAAAAAACTCTTTCAATAGAATGTTAGTACAGTGTTTTCTGTGGAGTTACAATGTTCAAGGTATTCGTTCAAGATTAAATCAACTAGACCGTGAAATGCAAGTAGTCTAATTTCCCAAAGATATGGCGTGCAATAGAACATGATTTCAACAGCCGTTCAATAATTGCAGATGCTTCTGTTGCGCAGTGTTTTTGCTCAGTGGAAAAAAATTTCCTGTATTGTTTTAATTCTCTTGTCCACAACTACACTAGTTTTTTTTAGTGGTTTCCCGATACAACGTTTTTGCCTCCGATATGATACTGATTTTGCAGCCTTGAGTACTGGCCGTTACTGATATTGATCCAATATTATATCAGCACAAATCATATATACTTTTATTACTTATTTTGTAGTATAGAATGTTAAAAAATGCTTGATCAAGTGATGTTTCTCAATCAGAGAACAATAGTCAGCAACACTAGTAGGTATGAAGAAAAACTGACCCATTTATTTTTAACCAATGGGTTACATAAATTTGCTGGATAGAAGTGCTGGAGCGGATTATGGAATGGACTGCTTGTATGTGAGATTTTAGATGCAGGCCGATATAATCTGAGATCAATATTGGATTGGGACACCCCTAGTTTTGTCTTCTACAATATGGTCTTCTGGTATATAAAAACAGTCTGTTGCTTGGACTGTTGGCAAGAATAGGAAACACTAAATCATAAAGTACAGTACTTCCATTTACAACCCATGAGTTGAAGTCATCACAAACAAATGTGTAGATCAAATCTGTACAGTCAGTAGCATAGGCATTGTATGAGTGAAACTGTGTTGTGAAGCGATAGATAGGGATAGAGATCTTATCAGTGACATGGGACTCACCATGCCACTGATAAGGTCAGAAAGGTCATGCAAAGATCCATGGACCAAGAAAAACAAGCAATAAGCAGGAAAAATATCCAAAGTACCTACTGAAGTCACTACCATAAAAACCATTTATCGCATTGTGTCTTTTGTACAGAACTCAACAGCGTGGAGCTGCAGGGCTGCAGCAGCGACAACAGTCTGAACAGCAATGCCAGCCTGCCCAGCGTTCAGAGCCACCGGCGCCACACTGAGAGGAGAGTGGCCAGCTGGGCTGTCTGCTTCGAGAGACTGCTACAGGACCCCGTGGGAGTCCGCTACTTCTCGGTACTATCACAGCACATGATTGATGTTGGCCAGCACATTCATATTGTACATTTCCCAGCTGTGGGATTTGATTAAAGATTTATTTTTATAACATAACAGGCTATGTTTCCTCCCAAACTATCAAAAGGACAGACCCACATATACCCATTAGGGGGAGATAGCAGGTCAGCAGTAAATATCAAATAAGAGTGAACATCACACCACCACCAAATATTATCGCAGAAGTAAAGGATAGCCACTTCTATGCTCTATTATGTCTCATAAGTTATAAGCAGTAAATTTTTGGATTATACCATTTCTTTTACAACTAATAAAACGATGAAAGATACTTCCAAAATACCACACCATAACACCAAAACCATGACAACCCCCATAGAAAAGCGATGCTGTAATTTTCATCAAAACCTTGACATTTTCGGTATTTTTGGAAGAACTACATGTTTCAGGGATTGGATGGTGAACACTTCTGCTTTGGAAACTTTTCAGAGACCCCAGCTTTCAAAATACACGTCTTGCATGCATAAAACTCCATGCCCCAAACTACATGGGATTAGCATAAATTGGACATGTTGGTAAAAGGAAGACTCGTGGATACTCATTTTCGTTGACATGAGTGTTAATTAGCATTTTTCTCAGAAACAAACCATTCTGATGTTGGAAACACCATCTTTGCTTCCATCAAAAGGGGTTTTCTGGGTCTTTTGACTGTGTATTAGTTTGCCAGATTGTTCCCAATTGTTTATCCGTGTTTAATTCTTGTGTTGCAGGAGTTCCTAAAGAAAGAGTTCAGTGAGGAAAATATTCTTTTCTGGCAGGCCTGTGAGTTCTTCAGCCATGTGCCTGAGAATGACAAGAAGCAGGTAATAGACATGGAAGACGTTGCTTCAATCATACACACATATCCATTTACACTCCAATAATGAGGGCAAAATGTTCTGAGCTAATCATTCACCACGTCTTTTTTGGTCTATGCCTGGACCTCTCCTCCACCCTCCTAATGTCACCTACTGCTGCTACTCTCCAGCTCTCTCAGCGTGCCAGGGAGATCTACAACAGCTTCCTGTCCAGTAAAGCCACCACACCAGTCAACATAGATAGTCAAGCCCAACTCGCTGATGATATACTCAATGCCCCCCGACCGGACATGTTCAAGGAGCAGCAACTGCAGGTAAGGGTCCGCCAAACACAAAACTTATATTTTCTTCTTATATTTATTGAAATATCTTTGACAAGCACTATCTGCTCCAGGAGTTGTACATTGATGACACCAACATCTGACCTTCGTCACGAAGGGCGAATTGAAAAGAGACTTTCCTGAAACACTAATTTATTATTACTCATAAAACTGAATCCAAACAATCTTCTACTGAAAATGCGGTAGTATTACAGAACACTACATAAAGTTGACTATTTATCTTTGCCATGTCTCTTGCATTACGAATGTGATTTGTTAGATGTACATGTCGTATGGGGAGTTTTTTTGACAAGCTCTTTATATATATATATATATATATATATATATATATATATATATATATATTATTTTATATACTTTTTGCAGAACACTGCATTACTTTCTTATCGTTGGGTTACAAAAATAAATTGTCTGTCCTCTGTGGAATTTTCAATGTGGCACAAGATTTTAAGAGGCCCAGAGATATTTTAGAAAAGTTCAGCTCAGGCTTTGATGTTTGTGTGTGTGTCTGGAGTTAGAGAGAATTTGAGTTTAAACATTTGAGCTTAGATGCAGAAAATTAAGAGCTTGTCAAAAATATATTTATATATATATATATATATATATATATATATATATATATATATAAATTACAACCATTTTCTTTCCAACACTCACTTATTAGAAGTGTAATTTGAACAGGAATGTCAAAAAATGTTTTTTTTAATAAAGATAGTCTTTCTTGTCTGACAAAACCATTTTTTTTTTTATAAAATATGAAATAAAGACAGTCTTCATTGGCTTACAAAACACACTTTTTTTTGTAAAATAACGACAGTCTGTTGACTTAATAGTGTTGTCTTTAGCTGACACAAAGTCAGCTAAAGACAACAAAAAATAAAAAAATAAAAAGTGGCTGTATTTCCAGCTTGAGAATGAGCATCTCTCTCTTCCCTCCATTGTTGATGTTCGTTTTGCTGTGGCTGCTTTAGATGTGTGCATACGTATTATACGTGAGTGGTCCTCATGCTGAAAATGTGACTTGTCACTTACATGATTGACGCCACTCCACCGAGATGAAAACAAATCTCTTTTTTAAGGACAAAAGTAACGCACATGGTGACTTGGACATGTAACTTAAACTTAAATTTCTGGTTTGGAAATAGCAACGCGTTAGATAACTCGTTACTGAAAAAAAGTGGACTTATTAGAGTATTAACACATTAGTCACATTGACACAAAATAAAATTAAAGGCATGATTTGGAAAGATAAAAAAATACAAAACTAGCAAATCTTCCTCTCTGTTGATATTTTGTTTGATTTTGCAACCCTGGCTCCTCAAAATGTGAGAACAAATGGCAGCAAAATTCATATGGCTTCATTTGTTTGATTGGAAATGTCAAATTGTGCTGGAGTTCAAAGACTTGTGAAATGACTTAAAATGATTTGAGGTATAATGTGGCTCCTCCTGTATAAGAGGCGTCTTTCTGTTGCCCTGGCGACGGTGGCTTCCCTTTTCCGGTGGCGTGACGAGGGCGTCCCATACCCGCTTATGTTATTTATACCCTCCCCCTTCAGTTAAAGTGACCTCCACAGCTGCGAGTGTGACTTCATGTCAGAGTGACACATGGTGGTGAAGGGCTAGTGTGAAGGGGGCAGTTTGGAATTGGGCCTCATAGTGCTCAGATGGGCCAGGAAGCAGAGATGCATGTAACATCTCTTTGTAACAGTTACTCTTTAGTTTGCCTCTCTAATCAGCTTCCTTTCTCCTTTCATTTGGTCATTTTTATTTTATCCCCCATTCTGTTACCGTAGCATTTTTTTCTGTCCTCTCTTCCTGTCTTCTATGCCCTTTCCTTTCTGGTTTTGCCTTTTGTCTGATTACTCCTTTCCTTCCTTGTCACCCTTTTAGATCTTCAACTTGATGAAGTTTGACAGCTACACACGGTTCCTCAAGTCTCTGCTTTACCAGGAATGCATGCTGGCGGAGGTGGAGGGGAGGCCCCTGCCCGACCCGTACCACATCCCTAGCAGCCCCACCTCTAAACACAGCACCACTGGCTCTGACCGCTCCAACCTGTCCACGCCCAAAAAGGTAAGGAGAGAACGATACTTGTTGGACTGCATTGTGCCAAGTGTAAAGTTTGGTGGAGGGGGTTGTTTTTCAGGAGCTGGGCTTGGCCCCTTAGTTCCAGTGAAAGGAACTCTGAATATTTCAGCATACCAAGACATTTTGGACAATTCCATGCTCCCAACTTTGTGGGAACAGTTTGGAGCTGGCCCCTTCCTCTTCCAACTCGACTGTGCACCAGTGCACAAAGCAAGGTCCATAAAGACATGGATGACAGAGTCTGGTGTGGATGAACTTGACTGGCCTGCACTGAGTCATGACCTCAACCCAATAGAACACCTTTGGGATGAATTAGAGCAGAGACTGAGAGTCAGGCCTTCTAGTCCAACATCAGTGTGTGAGCTCACAAATACGCTTCTGGCAGAATGGTTAAAAATTCCCATAAACACACTCCTAAACCTTGTGGACAGCCTTCCGAGAAGAGTTGAGGATATTATAGCTGCAAAGGATGGACCAACGTCATATTGAACCCTATGGATTAGGAATGAGATGTCACTTAAGTTCATATGCGAGTCAAGGCATGTGAGCGAATGCTTTTCGCAATATAGTGTATGTATAAACCCTACAATCTGCAGTAATATATAAATCAAATATTTCAATAGGGTTGGGTCAGTTTTGTTGAATAGACCTTAAAGACACCTATAATGATTCTTGCTATTACCAATTATTTTGTTTGTGTATTATAGGAGGACAAAAAGAGCAAGTCGGGCCGATCTTTAAATGAGGACAGCCGGGACGATTCAGGAGACCGGAGGAAAGGCATGTTCTTCTCTTGGTCTCGCAACAGGAGCTTCGGCAAAGGCCCCAAGAAACGCGAGCTGGCCGACTTCAACTACAGTGAGTGGTTTCAAACTCATTGCTACAATTTTCATGTTGGATATAGAAACTAGAAAAGCACTCAGAGAGCACAGACCTCCGCCAAGGCAGCATTCTGAGAGAGCGTATACTCCTGCAAGCCCACAACACCTAAGAGTGAATGTGTTGATTTTGATGCACCTTGAAACTCACATTTAACATTGTATTCATATCATTTACTTTTTATTTATTTTTCTCTATTTCATATTTTGTCACGTTTGAATTTGAATTTTTAAAAAGACCAGTGAATCTTTGCAAATACAATTTGAGAATTATTTTCCAGATATTTTAAGACCAGTTGCATTGCTCTAGCTCCTTCCTACATGAAGTTATGGTTAAAAATGCATATATGACCTTGGTGACCTTGACCTTTTACTGATCTTGACCAAACTTAATCAGTGACTTATGGATTCTGAAAATTGTACACCCTGCAGCGTTCAGAAATATGTGAAATCTCCCATAAATTACTATGGCGTTTCGATCATCTGACCTTGATGACCTTGAATCGGATCCGATCACCACCAAAAATTAATCAGTTTTAAGTTAGGCTTCTGACCAATCCTGAAAATTTCGTCAAAATCTCTCTGCTGATGAATGTATTCTTTTTCAGATTTCTCTGGCAGCAATGGTCGCCGTGAATCCCAGGGTTCACTGTCTTCAGGAGCCAGTTTGGAGCTAGGGACATCAGGGTCGGGGAGGAACGAGGTCAGTCTGGGAAGAGACATTTAGATTAGACATTGTAGTAATGGGCATGTAGACATTAATTTCAGTGAGAGTAGCTTTATCTTTACCCTCTTATTCTGAGTGTATCTGCTTCCAAACCTCACAAACAACTCAATCCTGAGAAGAATGAAATGATGTCTATTGTTTTCATTCCACTCCCCCTTCCTGTCACTGTCTTCTTCCCTCAGGGTGATGTTTCCCGTGGTGCAGTATCAGTGTCAACAGAGCGCGGAGGGTATAGTGCCCCCTTGAGGCAGTGCAACATAAGCTTGCCGGATGGCTCATGTTGCTCTGTGCCACTGAGGGGTGGCGTGTCCATCAGGGACCTGCTGCTGGGCCTCTGTGAGAAGCTCTGCATCAACCTGGCAGCTATAGACCTCTTCCTGGTCGGAGGGGAGAAGGTACAACACACGTGTTGGGTCTTTATACATAATCCAATACAACAGCAAATCACACTATTAAGCAACCAAAATAATGATTTTGATACCTAAAAAAGAAAAATCAACTTTTGATGCACTAGACCAAGAAAATAGTTTGCAGCAGCTTTTTTTATACTTTCTTTTTATTGATTTGAAGAGAAACAAAACAAACATAAATATACACAAGAACATGTATATCAGACAGAGTCATCTACAGCAAAACACAATGGTGGGCTCCGTTCAAAGCAAAGAGCCAGCATAAATCAGGTTAAGTCACCCACAGTTCTACATTTAAGTCCACAGTGACACAAAATAAGAAACAGATTTTCCCGCACAGAATATACAGTCAGTGGTAAGAATCACTTTGAATTTATGTAGTCCCTCCATTTCCTCCAATATTGTTCACCTATTCCAGTTTTGTATCTCAGGGAAAAAGTCAACATTTCCATGTTGTGAATCTCCTCATGGAGCAGTTTTAATGAATGATGATTATAACTGCTCAGAAAGGAGCATTTTACAGGTTCAGTGATCACACTTCTCTGTCCCACAGCCACTTGTTTTAGACCAAGACTGCATGACACTGTGCTCTCGGGACCTCCGACTAGAAAAACGCACTCTTTTCAGGTAAAGTAATGATCATTTATCGCCATGAGCTTTCAAATGTTTCAAAACAATGGAAATCTGACAGAAAATGCTGGTCTTAAAACCAAAATTATTATTTACGCTGCAGCTGCTACAGAATCCTATGGAAAATTTTATTTGTTTTCCATTTTCTTCTTTTTCCAGACTCGATTTGGTCCCTATTAACCGCTCGGTGGGCCTTAAAGCAAAGCCCACCAAGCCGGTGACTGAGGTCCTCAGGCCTGTGGTGGCCAAATATGGCTTGCACCTCGCTGACTTGGTGGCACGAATTGTAAGTCTCCCCCCGTTCTAGCTGCCTGTAGAATAAATAGACAGACTGGGCAATGTATGTGGTGACATCAAACTTGAAATATTATGTGTGTCTGTGTGATGCAGAGTGGGGAGTTGGAGCCGTTAGATCTCGGTCTTCCTATATCCAACCTGGACGGGCTGCGAGTGGTATTAGATATTGCAGAAAACACTCCTGGAAAAGGTAAGGAACACACACACACATAATTGCTGTCAATAAAAATATAATCTGCTGTCTCTCATTGACATCATAATGAACAAAAAAACAGTATGTGTTGCTGTCACAGTTTTGCATCTGTATGCTGTTTTCCGTCATTCAGCAGACAAACAGAAAGCTCCCTCTAAAGGCCTTGTCTCGGCCTCAACGAGCAGACATCAATCTACAACAGTAAGATACCCCCGCCTGCTTATTGATTCCCATTTTTTTTCTCGCTCTGGAATGTTCCATAACACACAGAATGTCACCACTTCTGGTTGATGATGTCACGCTACTAAGTGTCTTTCTCTTGCTGTCTTCGGTTGGCCACGTCTGTTAGCAAAATGTGTTAAAAATGTGCACAGGTGTGCCATGTGTGTCTCTGTCAGCGTTTGGGCTGTGCGTGACTGTTTGTATGTGCTGTTTCTGTGGAGGTTCGTTACACTCTCAAGGTTCCTAAAGTTCCATTGTTATGGTGGTCTGTCTGTTGCCAAATGCACCTTCGACTTTTCTCTCTGGTTTGCTGGTTCACTTTCTTCTATAACAAACCCACCGGCCAGGTGATAGCAGCTTGGCCTCACGGAGTGTTTGCTGGGTCCCAAACCATCAAAGATACACCCTGTGCACCGGGGACAGACGTAGTTGTTGGTGGCAGTAGCTTTCATGTGCAGGTTTTTCTCATTATTATTGGGGCTTTATTGATGATCATTTATCACTTTCTTGGTTGATTCTGGATGTTTTTTCTTTGAAGATGTTTCCCACTTGAAGAGCAGGAGTGTGGCTTAAAGTGTGGCTTAAGTAGTAAAAAGTTGCTTCTTCTTGGTGTTGTGGTGTTTGTTACTGTTAGCCAACATGTTGGTGATGCTTAGTACACAAACTGCTAAGCATTGTAGTTGTCTGAATGGAACCCACCTGTCTTTCAATTAGAATTGATCATAGACATGTTTTACCACAAGTTTGTCATTGTTTATGAATTACATATAAGCATAACCAACAAATTAATTATAATCATTATTTTGATCCCATTTAATTGTCCTGTTTTCAAAATCAGCATCATCGAAACCTGTCCCCCCCAGTCAAATTCTCATTAATATGTCGCTCTCCTCACAGTCAGTAGCCATGGTCCCATTCGTGTTGTCATTACTTGTGTCCATACTTGCTCCGGCATGACTCACCAGGGCTCTAATGCCCCGCTCCACTCTCCTTGTGGCACCCAGGGGGATGACAGGCCGTCAGGGAAAGCCGGTTCAGCCCACCCCCATGGGGAAAACGGCAAGACTGGGCCTGGCCCAGACACAAGCATCCAACCCTTACCCAACCACACTGTCTCTCTCCATAAGGCTCCGGAGAAAAGAAAGCAGAAAAAGCTTAATATAGATGAAGCTGAAGGTAAAGACTGAACAACCTCCCTCTCCCTGTCTCTCTCTCTCTTTTATTTCTGTAGCTCGGTCGCTGTGATCACACTAACCCTTTGGCCTGTCTGCAGTATTGCAGACGCAGCACCAATGGCTTACAAAGCTAGCTATAGCTACATGTAGCACATTCACGTCTACTCACCCTGAATGTAGCTTTGACTTGTCTAACAGATTAATACAAACCCCCTGCTGCATGTTTTCTGAATTACAATCAATAAGTTTTACTTTTTTCAAGATGTTACTTTGAGTGATTATTAATTTATGTGTGTACTTGCTATGTGTGTCTGTACATCTCTTTCTATTTGTTGTGTGTGTTCGTGTGTGTGTGTGTGTCTGCAGAGTTCTTCGACCTCATATCCAAAGCTCAGAGCAACCGAGCAGACGACCAGCGAGGCCTGCTAAACAAAAGCGACCTGCAGCTCCCAGACTTTCTGCGCCTGTCGCCAGTGGCAACCAATCCAGCCGCGCCCCCTCCCTATGACCCGGAGCCCAGTTGCTCCACCCCATATTCTCGTAACCCCAACAACGGCAGCTTCCCTAACAATGGTCGCCGGGGCAATAAGGCAAACAGCAACGACAGGGGAGGAGGTCCCCACTTGCTCAACGTGAGCCATCAGTCCCAGAGCCTGGACTCTGCACTGGGAACTGAGAGTAGAGGAGGGAGGAAAAGCCGACCACCTCCCCTGCTTCCCTGCACCATCTCCCCGATCCACCCGTCCCAGAGTGGCCAGCGTGGTCTCCTCCAGGACTCTGGCAGGGGAGAATCAGTCCAGATGCTAGAGGAGGACGCACTGTCTGACCTGACCCTCGTGGGAGAGGGCGACATCAGCTGCCCCAGCCTCGACTACGTCACTCAGTCGGCCATACAGTTTGAACACCACCCCAACCCCCGACAACAAGCACAGGACAGTCGGCCTAGCTCAGGTACTTCCCCGGTGTGAACTCTAAAAACCATTGAACTTTCAACTCTTCCTTCACCTGACTGTAAGCAGGACTGGATACCCTGCAAAGTCAGTTTGAAGTTTCTTGATGGTCACACGTGGCCCAGAATGCATCCAGATCTCCTCCCTTTATTTCACAAAATCACTTTCTGCTGTCTAATTAAAGTTACAGATTGTTTAATTGCAGAAGTGTACAATACTGAACATAATGTAAAAGATCATCACATTCTGTAGAGTGTTAATATAGTCAAACAATGGATATAGTGAGTTGAGAAAGAGTTGTAATTACTACCTTTAACAGCCAACAGCCTTAAAATAACTAGGTCAGGCACACGAAGAGAGGAAAAATGGATGCATTTGGCATGGACAGAAATTTCCTGCGTGGTTTGTATCTGTGTGAAGTTTTTGAGCAGATTTGCTGTGTATTTTTTTTTTCTGGAGACATTTGCTCAAGGAGGAGCTCAGGATGAATTGATGATGACCAGTGCCAAACTCCTTCTTCGGGCCCTCCTCCAGTGTACAGAATCTAACAATGCACTTTAGCCAATTACAAACAACACATTAAAAAAATCTTCTGTATTTTTTTTTTACTTAAACCTTTCAAAAGGTTTCATGCTACA
Organism: Synanceia verrucosa; assembly: GCA_029721515.1. Classification (NCBI taxonomy): domain Eukaryota; kingdom Metazoa; phylum Chordata; class Actinopteri; order Perciformes; family Synanceiidae; genus Synanceia; species Synanceia verrucosa. The sequence continues at coordinate 20,056,024 of CM056555.1, forward strand.
GGTGGTTGAGCTTCCTTAGGTTCATTTATACATTTGCTACCCATCACTATGTTCCAAATCCACAGGAGGCTACATGACTGCATTTCTAAATTACCCGTATGCTATTATTTACAACTTATTACATGCTTTTGAGCACAGTGCACGATGCTGACACTGCGGACCTGACCCAATAAATCCAAAGAAATGCTACAGCGCCATGAACACACACATTTGCTCAGCTGTCTCTTCAACGACTCGAGCACAGTACATTCTGTGTTTCCGCCGCGACTCTCTCCACCTCAGGCATTTCTCGTGTCACTCATGAAAACAGGCCGCAGCAGCGTGCACACACATGCAATCTCGCTCTCTGACCAAATGATCCAGAACGTCTGCTCCGACTGTATGCAAGAGGTTTTCCCTTTTTCACCTCTACTTCTCTTCTTCGCACTGCATCACACGGCAGCATCTGTTTTTTCTTTTCACAGCCTGGCAATTCAACAACATTCTTCTGCTGCAGGGTTTTAGCTGGACAAATTGGGACTAACAAGACAAACCTTTTCAAGGTCTCACTCTTAGTTTATCCTGTACTACATTGTCAAGAAGACATTAATTTATCCCACATCTTTCTCATTTTTTTAATCTTAACATTTAAAAGTATTAATTTGTATATAGTCAACTTTGTGAAATCATTGTGTTGGTGTAGTTGTCATTGGACGGCAGTGCAGCCATGCTGCAGAAATCAATCCTCCTCTCTTCTATTCACTTGACTGTACTGTCTGTAAATAGATCAAATAAATGTGCTTAACGGTTGAAATCTCTCTGCAGAGACTCATGTGAGCGGCCTCTTTTCTTTTCTTAGACTATCAACAATATCTGATTTATTCTGCTCGCCTCACTCCATTTGCCACGAGTTGTGTCCTCAGCATGTCTGTGCATGGAAGTGCTGAGCTGGGCTCAGTGATTACATGCATTTTTCATCAAAGTTTTACGTGCATAAATTCTGCTTCGGGATGAAATAAGTTTTATCTTTGATGTATCTGTACTTGAGCAAATTTATGTGAGAATTTCCATTTGCTACTGTACATCATACTTCACTCACAGTAGACATTTATCTGACAGCTGTAGTTTCTATTTACTTTGCAGGTTGTTTTCATATAAAATCACACTGTGGTTTTATAAAAATCTGATGAACTTTTACAGATTAAATTGCACAGCATTGCTGATTATCGCTAAAATTGGCTTCATCAGAATCACTGTTTTTTTTTTTTTACTATAGCGTGAGATTCTTCAGATTGTTGTGTTTTTTCATCAGTTTTTGACCTCTGACCATCTCACTCCATCTGTAGAACCTCAATCCTATTTATCTTACTTGATATTCCTCTCCTCTCTCTTTTGCCTCTTCTCTGTGTGTGTGAGCAGGACAGGGCTTTTGTTTTGGGGCACAAAGGCTTTTGAGGGGACTGGGCTATTAGCTATGCATGGGTTCCCCTCTGCTCAAGGCCTTGTTAGGCAAGCTTTGTCACGCTGGGTTCTTTGGTAGCCCACAAACAAAACTAGCTTCTGTTTCTAACCTTGTTCATACACACACACATGTTTACTTAAGTCACCTTCGGGGTATTTAGGCATTTTTCCCCCCATTTGGGGACAAACTTTGATTTCCTAAAAACTTACCCTAAGCCTAACCTCAACCTAACCAACCTAACCCTAACCACTGACCCAAAGTCAAGGTTTGAACAATTGGGGACATGGATTTTTGTCCCCAATTGCACATGCCGTCCCCAATCAACTAGTATGAAGTAGAGTGTGTGACCCCAATGTGGACATAAGGCACACCACACACACACACACACACACACACCTACTTGTGTGAACCTACAGTCTACTTTTGTGTGTTATTTTAATCACATGATGATCGTTCTTTTATAGTGTTTTCCTGTGGGTCTGACATCAGCAGCAACTATATTTAATAGTTCATGTAATTAGGCAAAACATGTCTGTACAGAAACAAGTGAGAGAGAAAGAGATACTGTACATCTTTGCATGTGAAGATAGAGACACATGAGCCTGTGGAGTTGAAGTGTTCGCCAGAAGAATATTATCTGGAAAATTGATAGGAAATGACAAAAAAACAAAGATCTGTATCTGTGAGGAGAATGGATAATTTAGCTGAAAAGACCTTTGACATTTGTTTGACAAAACCAAATTCAGTAAAATCCTATTTTCTTATTGCTGGTGTAATTGCAAAGCCTTGTTTGCAGAAGCTGCTGTATGAATACAGTTTTGGCTTTGGTGCTTCCAATTCACAGGCTCTTGCTGGGAGCATTGCCTATCTCCACTGGCCAACTGAATAATTGCCCCCTCAAGTGCATCAGTGCACTTCAGCTTCTAATATTAAATGGCTCCCTCTGCTGGTGAGAGAAGGAATATAATATAGGGAGGAATAGGGAAGGAAAGAAAACATCCTGGGCTGAGTAAGGGCAAACTGCATTAATTAATAGAATAAAATCAGTAATTCTTCTTTTGCTTGACATATTTTTTGTCATAACTGTAAAAGTGACCCACACAGGTCTGTTTTCATCTGTTTTTAAGATGAAAAGATGTAATTTGTCCCATCTGCTTAGAGGTGAGGGTGAAACACCTGGTGTGTTATAGTCATCTATCCTCTGTTATAAGTATGACAGACTTGAAACATTATTTACTGTAGTAAGCACACTGTTCATTCACCAATTGCTCTTTGAGCTAAATTCTAACCTCAGAATGCTAAACATGCTGACGTTTGACAGGTATACATTGTTTACCATGTTTCCTCAGTTATCTTAGAATGTTAATGGGCTAACATTTGCTAATTAGCAATAAACTCATTATGGCTAATGGGGACAGTAGGGTTTTTTTTGTCTCCATCCTATCCTTCAATGCCCACTATTTATTTTACCATCTTTGTCTGAAACAACTGTTGACTTGTCACAACAGCTGAGCCAAATATTTACTGTATGAATAAAGTTTGTTCATTTATCAGGAAATTAACAAATACCATTGCAGAGTCTGCAACAGGTCATTTTACATATTTATATATAAAAAATAAAGCTATGTGAACAAATGGGAGAATGTACAGTATCTCTCTTTCTCTCAGCCAGTAGATGGCAGCAGGCTGTATTAAGACACAGAATACAAAGACACACACATTCACACTGGACAGCATCTAAACCTTTTTTCCCATGATGTCATAGTCAAGAACCAGCATGAGAATATCTGTCACTTCTACTTAGTTTCCTACTACCTCTCAGCTGTCTCCGTTTGTGTGAGTCCCTGTGTCCATGCTGTTGCAACAGTTGGTTACAGGCCAGTGATGGCTGTCAGAGTGTATTTCATTGCGTTTGACGGAAACTGAATAATCTTCTTAAATTCTCGCTCTCTATAATATAGCGTTGGTTTTCATTTTGCTTCTCACTGCACTGCAGACCTTTGCCAACAAATGCAGAACATTGTGCCCTTATTTTGTGTTCCTTGCATGTAGATGTTTGCAGTGCCACTGAGTGCTCTGCCATTTATTTTGTCTACTCCATCTGTCTCTTTGGTGGCCTCTCTTTTTTTTTCCTCAGGTAAAGACAGAAACAGATGGAGAGACAGGGAAAGAGGAGGAGGAGAAGGAGGTTTCAAAATACCCAGCAGAAAAACAACATCTTCCAACCCCATCTCTCCCTCTCTTTCTCCTCCTCCCCCTCCTCTTCCTCCTCCACGGCGTCCTCTTCGCTCACGTCGCAAATCCAAGTCACCCTCCTCTCGCTCCACCCCAAAACGAGCTTTGGATTTGGACAGACTCGGGGGCACCACTGACAGTGAAGATGGCAGACAAACCCACAGAGCATCCCGAGACCTCCGAGGCTCGCAAGGTTCAGAGCTAGATAGGAAGTGGGAGGGTGTGGCTTTGGAGTTGCGTTGCCGCGGCAGCAGGATGAGGTCAGCGGTGTACCAAACTTCAGACTTGCCCTCCATGGTCAAAGCCAAGAGACAGCTGGAGCAGAGTGAGGGCAAAGGGCAGATAGACCGGAGCAAATTGAAAGCAACCTTTGTTTGAGGAGCCCCAGATGTTTCGCTGAATCACAGACTGTCTGGCCTACTGATGTGACCCTACTGATGGCGTCTGCAGCAGCTGAAACATTGTCTATGTTTAAAAGTAAAGCAAATGACTCACTCAACGACTGTGCAGCTGCTCCCAGACTATATGGGCTGCCATTAGAAGTGGACAGACTGAGATAAATTGAAAACTGTGCCCCAGTTCAATGCTACATACTCAATTTCAGTATACTGTGCAGTAGTTGAAAATAACCAAGTAGCCTATATGTTCACAAGAGTACTGAAGACTATGCTGTTCCTGGGCCTAGTTAATAGCTGTATCCACTGAGCCCATGCATGGGAATAACACCAGCAGGTGTTTGCTTCTGTATTTTGACATAATTGTAATGATATTATCAGGGTTATTTCCCCCAGACTTGACCGAACTCATCCAGAGCCACAGCAGTACTAACCATAGCTATAAACATATAAACTCATCATCACGTGTAAAATATGTGAAAAAGAGGGTAGACAAATTAATAATGAAATGGCAGCAGTATTAATGGTTTAACATGTAAACCACCTGAATTACAATTAAATATGAACATTTTGAAAAGTTCAACAAGACATTTGTCAGCTGTCTGCATTTCTTAGGATAACTGAGGCCGGACGTGACAGGGGCCCAACTCCTTTGTGTGGTAAGTGTTCCTGGCACCAGCTAGTTCATTACATTCACCTGTCATTCCAGGAATAAACGGCCCTGGAAGTAATACCACCCCCAAAACTCATTATAAAGTGCTTTGGTCAAGACCATAACACCTACAGTGATGCTGTGAGTGAATAGTGACTCACTAAATCCAGCATGACTGACAGTGGACTTAATGGACATATCATGCTCACATAATCAAAGTATTTTCCCTGACTAGAAATATTGTATAATCATCGATTCATTGTTGTGAATTTGAAGCTAATTTGCTCTTTTTTACATCTCTTAATTGGTATTACTGTTTAGCCAGCTTTTCCAGATCAAACTGGCTTGAGCTGAGGTCTGATTAGCATTAAGGCAATGTGAATCCCTGTCTAACACCAGGCTCAGAGCCAGCTTCGCGGGTTACATGAAAGGTGCGCAAGTCATGCAATTTTAATCAAATTAGCTCCACTGTAAACAATAAGCACTTGACGCAGGATGACAACTGTACTAACTTGGCAGGATCCCCGCCTCGGTGGTCTGCATGTCTGGGGGAGAGAGAGGGCAGTCTGTCTGCACGACCCACACTGTAAAGGCTATTTTGAAAAGTGACCTCCTCTCTCTCTCTCTCTCTCTCTGGACTAAGGGTGAGGTAGTTTACAACACACACACACTCACACTCACACACACACACAGCTGCTCGGGAATCATGACAGAAGATGACGGATACAGTTGTCGCGGAGGGACATGTCAAGTTTCGAGATGGAAAAAAGGTTAATTCCTCCGACATTCCTCTTGTTTTTGACCTTTGAAATGTGTGTTCATACATAAAGGCCAACCACAGGAGCTTTGATTATTAATTTATTCTTTGCTAACTTCTCCACAGTGGAAGACTCGGTTCGTCGTCCTTCAGAAGCCATCTCCGGTCGCAGGTAGGGCAAACCACTTTTACTTCTATCATCTTACAGTGGCCTATTATTTATTACCACTCAATGTGAGCATTTACACAGCGGTAAAAAAAAATAATGTCGCTCATGTGGATCATTTTGCACTTATCTTTTCTGCAATCACTACTTGATTGGTGTTTTGGCTGCGCTCCACGTAGTGCAACATATCCAGGTCAAGGCGCAGAGATGTCATGCATTACACCATCTGAATTAATCCATTTGGTTGTATATAATTGGCCAAATTCCCATTTTAACGGCAGATAAATGGATTATGTCTGTGTCCCTCAAATTAAAAGTCTGGCTATGAAATAGTAAAGTTTTTTTTTTTTTTTAGTGCCGGTTTGATTTCATTTTAATTGTTTGAAAGCCCTCCAGCTTAAAAAAACGACATTGCCACAGTGTCACAGAAGTTTCTCCTTGCAGACTTGACAACGAAGAAATTAAGCAGCGTGTCTCAAAACAGAATTGAGTTTCGCTTGAGAGTAGGTAGGGCAGACATGTGGATCAAGCTGTACAGCCTACTGCTGTGCCCTGAAGAAAGTAGATATATTGTTGGCTGCTCTGCTCTGTGAGTGCTCATGGTGTCTGTAATGTATTCCTGTCATGACTTTCATCATCAGCTGTGCCAGTGGATCAGTTCATTGTTTTAGGGTTTGTTATGACAGCCGTGCCATAAACATAGGCAGACATGCAGCAGAGATTAGGAAAAAAAAAAGTGACTCTGTTGTTATTCTACTTTGACTTTTAAGCCTGTCCATTCCTTAAAGCTCCTCGCTGTGTGTCTCTGCTTTAGACTGTCTGTCTCTGCTGGTGTTTAAGGAGAGGAAAAAAGGGAAGGAGAAGAGCAGCAGCCAAAAGGAGAGGCTCAATGTAATGCTGGAGGTACGTTCGCTCGCAGCAGACCAAATGCTGCTTCTGTACTTTATTGTAGCTCTTTAGTGTTGTTGCATCGCATCCCACAGGCCTTCTACTGCTGTCACATGTAAAAGGGTGTTGACCAAATAATGTGAGTGCACTATAGATGGATAAGGACTTGAAGTGGCTCACAAGTAGACTACCAAAGTGGTCAGAGCAAGAAAGCAAAAGTTAATGTAGACATCAGGCTAAACACAGATAAACATTTAAAAAGAATACAAGTTAAAAGAGGTTAATGATATAATAATATACACTAACTCTTTTTCCCTACAGGGGATCTGTGGCCTGGAGCCAGGGCCTGGGTATGACGGGGTATCCTACACCCTCTCCATCCTCTGTCTGGCTCACACGTTGGTTCTGGGCTTCACCAGCAGAGACGCCCTGCTGGCCTGGGATGCTCGCATCCGCTACAGCCTGGGAGAAGGTCAGTGCTTTGGCCTCCAGGGGATGCCTCGGTCCAGATTACTTGTTCAAGGACGTGGTGTCTAAATTATTCATGGACTGAAGTTGTTACAGTGAGCTGCAAGACATTCAGCTAGTTGTTTTGTATCAGGCTAGTTTTTGTGTTTCCACAAGAAGCAAGCATCCCGGAGAGTTGTATAAAGCTGCAAAGTGTTTTTGTTTTGATCAGCAATACTAACCCTATATGGAGTCAGTGGTTGGTTCAGTATTAGTATCTAAATTATTGCTTAATCAAGCCTTAAATGGCATCAGATGCTCCACGACCCAGTTTTCATTGACCATGCCATGCTTTAGATGAGTAATGGTCATATGAATGTACAGTAAGAATATCCCAATCCTATATAATTTGGCCATAAAACATAGTCTTGCTGAAAAATATACTTCACTGGAGATCACTTACTAGAGAGAATCAAAGAAATGACAAATGGTATAACACATGAGACAGATAATATCCGTCTTAAGTCACTCTGGTCCTCCTCTATGTTATCTACGAGTTAAGTGATTTGCTGAGGGAAAAAAGGAGAAGGGGTTTACAAGGTCCACACATTTTAGAGCATTATATTGGTGCTCCTCTAAACATGTGTTTACAGTGAACAAATTTATTAAAGACCATGTCTCAAAGCCCATCCAGCATCATGAAGTGCTTTAATTCAGACTCTTTCTTTCTCACTGAGTTCCCTGTGCTTCACCATTTTGAACAGGAATTTCAAACTGAATTCACTTTTTATACCCAAATTTGAGAAGAAGAAATTAATCAAGAATAACATACAACCAAAATACAAAAAGAAATAATACTCTGCTATTTTTTTCAGCTTATTTTGTAAAAGAGTAAATTTGAAAATCCATTGATGACAACAATAATTATTATATTTTAGCATTTAAGACATAATTTTGACATACTGGTGGATTAACCATTACACAGAAACTAAATAAAAACTTTAATGCTGTTAATTTAGGGCAGCAGTGATAAATACTGTGGTCTGATGAATTTGTTAAGCACTGTTTATAATGTTTCAATTCACCTCTGTTCAAACTTTCTTTTAAAAACTAGTTTAATTGAGAAATATCCTCTCTATTATCATGAATTTGGAACCATGAGGTGAATTTACATTTCTTTGCAGTCCCCGGCAGTGCTGTCAGTGCTTATATTTCTAAACATTTTGCTGAGCAGGTAATTCTTCTTCCAAAATGTCACCTGCAAGATATTTTTGGTCCTTCCCCTTAATCAAATGACCCGCAAGCATTCTATTCCTCTTTCGCATTGTGAATGTCAAATCATTTTTTTGTTATCTCCCCTTGAAACCCACACACTGTTTTTGCTGATGTCAGAGAACACTTTCCAGCTTGATGAAAGCAACTCTGTTCTTTTCCGTCTTCCTGACTGTTAAAAATAAAACCCACAGCACATTTAAATGTTTTATTTTCCAAAGTAAAACCCACTGCTAAGAATCCCAATCGCACTATTTAGCCAACACACGTCTGCCTTCTGTCTACAATGCTGTTGGCCAAATGCTGAAGCTATTTCACCACAGTTTACCCTTCTTGCAAATGTTCATACGTTACTGTATAGTGCTGTTAACATTTTCCAATGCATTCGGATTTCCTGCCTTCAAGACAGCCTTCATCATGCTAGAAATGCAGTTGTTTGTGATCAATGAACCAACACACCAGCAAGATGTTTCCCTTAGCTGCGTCTTTCAATGTTTAGCTCTCTGCAAGCCACCTAGAGGTGCTAAGGCAGTTCACCAATTTTGGTGAGCCTATGCAAATTATAGTGTGAGTCATTCTATGCTACAGTTTTCTGTTCTTAGCTGACAGGAGTGGTACCCAGTGTACTCATTTGCTGCTTCAAGGTTCCACGTTTTCTCTGCATATCTTGGTTGTAATGGTTATTTGTCTTACCTGTTTGTCATCTCCAACCATATTTTCTCTTTTTCGGACCATTCTTTTTAAACCCTAGAGATGCTTGTCCGTGAAAGTTGACTGTGTCTACACACCTAAATTGAGTTACTACCATGTGATTGGCTGATTAGATATTTACATTTAATGAGCAGTTGAACAGGTGTGCCTGTGAGTGTGTTTGCCTGTGGTAGTGAGACAAGACCTTGGCACTGAAAAGGTGCCATCTGTACAAACTGAGCAATGACAAATTGCAGCCAGCAGAGCTTAAAGAAGTGCTTAATCATCATAACCACAGCCAGCATTAGACTTTGTGCGTATGTGTGTGTTCAAGTGCTTGTGTGATATGCCCTCTTGGTTTGTTGGTTTTTATGATAAATGATACTGAAGTCATTAAAGTTAATACTTCTCTCCTCTTACCATCTTCTCTTCAGTGCACAGGTTTAGTGTCCAGGTCGAGCCAGGTACCAAACTGGAAAGCGGTCCTGCTTCCCTCCACCTATGCAATAACCTACTGGTTCTCACCAGAGGTGTCCCTACTGTCGTCATTGGCCACTGGAAGTTGTCGGCGCTGCGGCGATATGGTGCGGTACCAAATGGCTTTGTGTTCGAGGGAGGGACTCGCTGTGGATACTGTAAGTAACACTGGACCAAGAAGGTTTTACTGCAGTGTGCATTTAGATTTGATCTGCAGCCAAAAAGGGCAATACTTTAACACTGATAGCTGAATAATGGCTTTCCACCAGTGGCACGATAGAGCTCAGTGTGGGGGGGCTAAAGTCATATTTTCATATCCATATTTTAAAATCAAAGCTTGCTTTGTCTCTATATGTTTTGTATTCATCTCACAAAGCAAACAAATGGGAACAGATTTCTTAAAGAGGAAAAACGAATTGTTCAATGGACATTGAGATTTTAATTGCCTTAGTCTCCTGTATAATTTGAAGATGATGACTTTTTTAAAAGCGACCCTCAGATATTGAGAAAGTGCTCATAAGTTGAGGAGACGGGTCCATTTTTTAACTGTCCTGACGAATGCATTCAACCATCAGAATCTGATATTCAGGGTGAGAGTGAATGAATGTTAAAGTGCAACTAAGAACTCACTGGACCAGTATCATCCATGTGATATACAACCACTGCAGCACAGCGGTCCACTTTTTTCAAAGTGCTTCTTTTAGATAAATAAATGCTCTCTTTCATTTCTCTCTAGTGCTTACAGGTTCATAGAGCTGTCATTGTGTGTGTGTGTGTGTGTGTGTGCGTGCATGTTTGCCAAGGTTTAAATATCCTCTGAATGTCCAGTTGACATGTGCATGAATGTGAAGAATGAGAGGTAGTTTTATGTTTTCGGGTGGGGATGTGTGTGTGAGACATGGACAACAAGATCAAGTGTATAATGGGACAGAGTTTAAAGTGTTCAAAGCAGGAAAACAGCTACTTTGTTCCTGATTTTATTACGATACCTGGAAATACTAGCTCTCCTGTCTGGTGATAGATCCTCGTTGACATTTAGTGGTTTGTTAGTCTTTTTAGAAAGTTCCTCTTTGTACTTGTGTGTGTGCTACAGGAATAACTCTGAGGGCCACAGGCTCTCATTTCAGTGTTCTGATGAGCAACATCTATAAATACCAACCTCTCCTCTAATGGCTACTAAGCCAATCACATAGCATCTGCTGGTTGGGCCGCCAATCACAATATTTTCCCTCGTCTCATCTTCATATTATCCAGCAGCCTTTGGGGCAGTAGAGAGAGGCCCTCTTGGCATGACTGCAGCCAGTGAACGAGAAAGATGTGAGAGTCAAATGGGCAAGGGACATTCCTTGCATGAGTGCATGATAAAGCAGTGTTAGTTTACAGTTTTACATGTTTGTGTTTGGTGAGTATTTGTAAGACATACCACTGCTCAGCAGAGGTTTGTATGTTTTTTTTTTCGCGTGTTGCTCACCAACCAATCTGTGTTTAGTCAATGTGGCCTTTTTCTAAAATATGTGCAAACATTTTTCTTTATGTGTGACACTTCTCGGATACAGTCAAAGGAGTTAAGGCTAATATGCTGCTACCCAATCTTTCCCAAACACTGGGTCGCAGGATATTATATTAGGGTTGACAAATAAATTTGCAGAATTCCTTCCATAATCATTTATTCTAACATTTTTATCTGCAGTACAACATTGAGCCATATTAGACAGCTTGAATGATCACACTGATTTGATAAATGTAGCCGACTTTTAACATTGACTCTAATATGAAAACCTATGCTTTCTCTTTGTTTTGCTGATGAGAGGAAAATATACTGTATGTTCTTTAACTGATGAGTGGAAACAAGAAAATGTATTTCTATTGAACTTTTTTCGCACTGTTCTTTGAACTAATGTCTTATACAGTAAAGTAGCTCCAATGCCCTGTCAGCCCCCTAATTTCCCCCGAGGCCTCTTTGCTCAAGCAAATCAGTAAGCGGGTCCCTCGGTCATCTAATGCTGCTGTATAAAAATATTCTACCCTTGACCGCCGCTGTGTTCTCTGCTGCAGCTGCACTTTGAAAGTCAGCTGCGCCACGGATGATACAATTTCTGGCTGCCTAGTTGAAGACAGACACCTCAGTGACATGACAAGCCTTTATACTCCCATGAACACACGCATACTCCTTGAGGGACAACCAGCCAGTCCTGTGGGATAGTGGGCAGTCATGCAAAGCCTTATACTAGGCAATAATCAGTTGAGCCATGAGGTCTTTGTGAACGTCTGTTGGACGTGTGCCTTTGGTTGCACGGTCACATGCACATGCTGTGTCAGTAAGGCTACAGTGTTCTGTAATCAAAAGTTTGGAGCGGAGCCGTGTCTCAGAAGACATTTTTTTTTAAGTATTAAGCATCGTCCGTATCATTATAGTTTGTCCATATTCATCCAGCTCAAAAGAGTTCTAGAGTACAAAGCAAATTCAACTACTCTTAACGTCATGTGACATTGATGTGTGAATGGCCTGTATGTGTCTGACTGTCCACCTGTCATTAGAAGTGCTGATATGCAGTGTAGAAATCCATCCATCCATTTTCTACCGCTTATCCTCATAGGGTCGTGGGGGGGCTGGAGCCTATCCCAGCTGTCTTAGGGCGAGAGGCAGGGTACACACTGGACAAGTCGCCACCTCATCGCAGAGACAGACAACCACTCACACTCACATTCACACCTACGGTCAATTTAAATTAGCCAATTAACCTAATCCCCATGCATGTTTTTGGATGGTGGGAGGAAGTCGGAGTACCCGGAGAGAACCCACGCAGACACGGGGAGAACATGCAAACTCCACGGGCTGGGAATCGAACCCGGTACCGTCTTGCTGTGAGGCAACTCTGCTAACCCCTGCACCACCGTGCCGCCCCCAGTGTAGAAATCATTATAGTAATTCTTCAAAGTTGCAGAATAGTTTGTAGAAGTGCTACCTGTTAGCTTTTGTCAGCCAGTGTGGAAGATGTTGCTTTTGTGAACAAATAAAATGAACACTCGTCCCAAGCAGGCAGAAATATGCTTCTTTCAGAATTAAATATAATTCACTTCTGCCGCTATAAGAACATGAGATCTGCCTCTTTTGATGAGCTGCCATGTTGCTGAATTCAACATATCTGTGAGAAATATCATCAGCAAGATCAGGACAGGACCTCCTGGTGTTCATAACACAAATATAAGTGTCAAAAAATGCCCTCTGAGAAAATTACACAAAATTGAGAAGTACTGATTATTTCACCCCAATATATTCCAATGTTTTTCCTTCTAATACCAAAATTTCTTGTTATTTTTTAAAAAGGTTATGATGACATTGCCCCATCCATAAATGCTGAAAAACAGCTTGTGCTGTTTATTTTTCAGCAGGGCTAAAAAGAAGATTAGAAAGTGCCACATCCTGACTTCACTGGAAAGTAACCGAAACATCGGCGAACTATGCATGAGACCACTTCTTAGCAAAGAGTAGGATTTATAAAGTTGAGTTATTCCTGTTATAACCGTTGTGTCCATGTGTCTTAAATGACAATAAACATTATTTTAATTTGATTTTTAAACATATTTTGAAACCATTATTTTATTTTTTTTTTAAACATAATTTTAACTTTTTTTTAAAAAAATATTTTTGGATTAAATGTACAGATGGAAATTAGCATGTAATAAATATATTGGACATCGCCCCTCTTCATTAAACAACTACATGAAAGTGTAAGATATACAGCATTGTACAGCTTTATGTCTTTACTTTGCTTCAGTTTTCTCTCACAGCTCTCATTGCTTTGTTTTTGGCTGGAAATGTTTTGAAGCATTATAACTGTAACTGTGTACACTACCTGCCTAGCACCAAACTGCTGCACGTACATACACAGTATGTATATACATAGCATATACAGCATACACAGTAGTAGTTAAAGAGCCTGCTTTGTCTCATCGGCGTTGGTAAAGACCTCATGCTGTAATTTAATATATGGTAGTTAATATGTTAAGTTGTTTAATTAATTTCTGAGGATGTTATGTATTTCAAATCAGATTTAAAATATTGCAAGGCCTGAGCTAGTGTTTTCTATTTGTCTCATTTCGATGTCTAAATGGCTGAAAGGACTCTGACATATTTACAAAACATAACAGCAAATGAAGCTATTAGGTTTCCAGTACATTTAATGCTCGAAAATAATTCAAGCGAGAAACACTTTTCAATTATTCAGCTTGAAGAACTAAATCGTGATCTGAAAGCATATTTCAATAGCGGTGAACACATACGTAATAAAAGTAGGTAAAGTAAGTCAAATGAAACCTACTTTGAGAGGTGAGGTGGAGAGAGAGACCTTCGCCCAAATATTGTGACCTTTTGATTTAAAATTTTTACTATTTAATGAAACAATCGCCTATTTAAAAACAAAGAAATTTTGCTGACTGTCAAGGCTCAATACTGTTCTAGAAGAAACTGTTTTCAAAAATGTTCTCCTCTTTCTCAACAGTTTTTGGTATTAGCTGTTTTATTTTACCCAATCCCTGAGTAAGTGGTTACTTTGTGGCTACCTTTCAGTATCTTGGCAGTGGAAGATTTTCTTGCTTGTCTTGTGTTTTCACAGACTCCTACCTCTGTGTGGGTTTGATAGGAGAGTGAGGGCTTAATTGAGAGACATTTTACGTAACCTCTCAGAACAAAGGGTTGTTGCTGCTGCATGCCTCAAAGAACAGCCTTGACTTGACAGACTGGACTTCACTGAATACTATCTGTCCTAGATTTTACTTTATATTTCATCTCATTAAACAACATTTTTTTGCCATTTGTCATACTGAATACCTACGAACCGCTGATTTACATTTTTTTTTTCATTGATCACAAATGTTTGTCTCTCATTGATGGTGCTTCCAGGGGCTGGCGTTTTCTTCTTGTCATGTTCAGAAGGGGAGCAGATCAGTTTCCTCTTTGACTGCATTGTTCGGGGCATCACCCCTAGTAGGATGCCTCATGGGCTGCGACCTGACATGCCAGGTGAACACACACTCACATACACACACATTGTAAGTGTTTCTTTTTTTTTTAATTAAAATAAATTCAATAGAAGGGGGTTTGTTAGCATTCAACAGTGATATTTCTAGTAATATTAGCAAAGGGAACCCAGTGTTCTAACCCAAAACAGTCATGCTGGTATGTGACTTCCATTATAAAGGTTTACTGCCTGTTAACTGTGCATGTTTAGCATTTGTGTCAGGCGCCGTGCTAACGGAAACACCACATGCTTATAGCACCCAGGGTCACAGTGTAGATTTAAGGGGTCATGCCTTTGTGTGGGACTGGTGTGCAACTATAACATGCTGCTAATTGCGCAGGCATTTCTTTGACTACAAATATGTAGACAGAGAGTTTAGTGACAGTTGGAAAGAGCAAAGGACACTCATCAAGGATCTGACAACTCGCTGATCAGCCACAAAGGCAAGGCTACCTCACTTTGATTCCATAAACATATTTCAAGACCTGCTTTGGACTTATGCACTTACTCTGATACTGCTTTAGTTTGAATAGATGGATAATTGATGTCAAAATGGAGAAAGGTCTCCGTTTTGGCCTTTAATACTGTAGAAAGGGACATGAAGTTGTCATTTAAAAGTGTAATTTTTTTTGACCTGGACCCAGTTTTCTGATCTATTTCCTTCATACTGATGGATTTTAAACTGTCAGTAGGTCTCAATAGTAGGTTCTCTACTTCAGGCCTCAGGAGACATGCTGATACCACTTCAATGTGTATTTATGCCGTCTGCAGATAATAACAAATTTAAAAGAATATGATTGTGCATATTCCCCATTACATCAACACCATGCCTCAAAATAGAGCCATAATGATCAGTTAGTTTTCAACGTTAAATTAATTTGCTTTTTTCTGACATACTACACAATGACTTTTTTATTTCTTCATTGTGACCTTGCGTCTGCCACATTCTTGTGATATCTCAGTGATATTTCAAATTTCTTGTCCACTTGGATTGTTGAACCACCTTTTGTGATGCCACAGTGACCTCACAAAACATATAATGTATATACTGTCGTGCATTGTTGTAATATCAGCACTACTATGCAATATTAAGACAGATCAGGTGGAGCTTATAAGACTGGAGTAGACAGACAAAAATGTGTGTAAAATGTGTGTAGCTGTATAGGTGGAGAGCACTGGGTCAGAATCACATTGATGGAACAATATATTAAAAAAATAGCACCAAGCTTGAAAAAAAGTCCAAAGTTGAACTTTCCCTGCCTGTGATATTTTCTTCTGGTGTCAGGCAACGTGCATCTCCTCTGAGGCCCACTGTAACCCCAACGACATCCAGTGCTGTGAAGCTGCTATAATTAGCGTAGACCAGCTACGTTAGCAAATGTTAGCTGACACCTCACATAGCATAGTGAAAAACTTGGCTGCTGCACATTAGCATTAGCTGCTGTGGATCAGAGGCAGAGACCCAGGGGTTAGGTTGTTGACACCTATACACACAAACACTGCAATGTGCCCATACTGGCAAACACAAACACACTATGTATATATAGCAGGCATTAAGTGTGTAATTGGCAGGGTTTTACACTAAATTGATGTTCCAATGGATAGTCGAGGCGCCTATAACCTCCTGGGAGATGTTAAATTTACAAGCGAGTGCAACAGTTGGTGACTCACACATGGCAGACATCTTTAAGGAGGAGGCTGATGCACACAGAAGCTCTCTTCTGACCTCTGCCTCAATATATCTACCTTTATTAAGAAAAAAAAAATCTGTCCTGGTTTTGTGAGATGTTTAGGTTTATTATTATTATTGTTATTTTCACAGCTAGTGTCATTAAAAACAATTTTTTTTTTTTTTTTAATGAAAATATTTTTTTTGTGCTAACTTTTTACTTAAAGCCACAGTGGGTAACTTGAGTAAATATGATAACATTTTTTTTTTTTTTTTTAAACTGTTACTATATCCTGACTGTATCCTGTACACAGTTCACAGTGCCCTAACAACCTAACAAATAGGCATTACAATACAATCATTTTTTACATAAATGATCATCACTTCCTAGTTTGATAGTTTCGTGAGCAGTGATCGACAACTGCCCAGAGACTGCTCAGCTATGATTGGTTGTTTTACGTCAGGCATGTTGAAATCTTGCAAATACCATTAGAAGCACTAGGAGAAGATGTCTCATCCTCTTCTGTCAGGATATAGTGACCATTTAAAAAAAGTAACTTTTTATCACATTTGCTCACACTTACCAACTGCAGCTTTAAAGATTCAGAAATATGGACAGTGGAAATGTGTTCGTATCATCAGCGTTATCCACACGTGAGTCTTCATTCTCTCTTTTTGCTTCCACACTCTTTTTTGTGTTTGTGCATGTCTGTGTGTACGATATAAATGGCAGATCCTAATGCTGATCCAGTGTTGGCAGAGGAACGAATCAGCCACGAGGCATCAGAGCTGGAGAAGAGACTCAGCATGTTGTCTCAGTGCAGCCTATCGAGCAGCACAGGTATGTTATACTGTAAACTACGTTATAGGCTATATTATATATTTGTGACATATGAGCACTCTGTGATGTATCAGAGGATCTCCAGATGCATCATCAGGTAAACCTTCAGATGTTAATTTAATTTCCCATGATGTTTTGAGATTTCGTACCCATTGTTGCCCTTATCCAGCTGTAATCGCTGGTCTGTATTCATGAGGCTATTCTGAGAAAGTTGGTCATAATGTGTGTATGAGTCAGAAATGTGAAGATCAAAGGATCAGAGGTCCAGTAATTCATTTTTGCTGACTAACTCTAATGCAGTGATAAAGTTTTTTTGGGGGGGAGTCACTCAAAGAAAGGCTTGCAAAAAACGCTGTAAATGAGCACCATTAATTGAAAACTTTACTTTAACCCTAATCCTTTAACTTTAAATTTTACAGGGTCATAATATTCTACATCCAGAACCAAATTAAAGGCAATATTTATTGTTCTGCATATGTAGCAGTTTTGTTATTGGTGTGTAAGGATGGAAAGCTTCTGTGTGTGTTTGTGTGCAGATTAGTTCGCCTACCACTCGTCTAATAACGTTCTCATCCTCTACAGGTTCCACTTATAGCTGTAGCATATCAGTTGCCGGGGACGATCGCAGCAGCATCTCCAGCTCCTCGTCCAGCCAATCAGATGCGAGCTATGGAAGCAGACATCCGTTTTGGGTGGATCCTTTAACCAGACCGCACCTCTCCAATGAAACAGCATCAAGCTCCTCCACAATGAAGGCTTTGACCAACTCAGATGACCGGCTTTATGCTACTGTGATGGGAAGCTCCAGCACTCTTCCATCCTCCGCCCAGCTCCACTCTCGCGGTCTCCATGACAGTGGGCGGCAGAGCTCATTGGACAGTGGGATTGGGATTGCGACAAGCAGTCAGTCATCTTACTCAGGGAGCTCTTCCTCATGTACAGGGAGTCTGGACATGGCCAGCCAGGGAGGGGAGGTGGAGTTTGGTTCTGTGGCCAGTCTACCTGCTCCTCCTCCTCCTCCTTCACCTCCAGCTGTTCCTCCTACTCTTCCTCCTCCTTCTCCTTTTGAGTCCACACTCACCTCAGAGCACAGTTTTTCCACCTCCTGCGCCTCTCCTTGTGCTTCAAGTTCTTGCTCTCATGCATCCCGGAGGCACAGTGAAGAGTATCAGATCCCCAGCCTGCTCAGATTGCGGTATGACACCCCCAGGAGTCTGCTCCAGACCCTGTCTCTGAAGGAACCTTATGTCCAAGAAGGCCCATCTGAGCTGGACAGGGAGAACAGAAGCAGCGGGAATGGAGGGGATAGTCAGGGACAAAAGTTGAGTAACAGTCCCACAGAGACCAGGGCTCAGCGTCAAGTCATGATGCAGCGCTCCTACTCCTGGGGCAGTGAGAGTGCGCCCTCTGTGGACAGTGAAGGGAGGTCCACATTGAGACCAGTAACTGGAGACTGGGCTTGTGGAGAAACACAGGTACTGACATGCTCACATTCTGTCAATATATCAATAAACTAATCAACCATACAAGGAGCTTAGAGCACATCAGAGAGAGTATCTTTAGCTAGTGTATGAAATGAATCCCTCTCGTCATAAAGTGTAATGCATGACATTATTATTATTATATATATAGCTATCTATCTATCTATCTATCTATCTATCTACATATATATATATATATATATATATATATATATATATATATATATATATATATACTATCATCCAACAACGTAAACCAATTTTCATCAGCTCTATAGTATGTATACTACAGAGTAATTCTCAGAGTCTTTGTTCTCTTTGGGAACTTTCTGTGCTGACATTTGTGTTAAGTGGAGTCTTAATAAAATCAAACACAATATTGCATGTTAATCACTTCCTCCAGTTCTTGGATCTCCTCCCACAGATGCTAATTCCTCCTGAATTTTCCAGCTTGCATTTACGAAGTCCGCAGTGGCATTTTTATCCTTGCATTAATAAATGGGATTTTATGCAACTATCTCCTCTATCTCTTATGAGATAGGATGAGTGCCTCAGTAGAATAAATAAAATTGGATGTAACGCAGTGAGGAAGGAGGCAGGGTGAGCACATGTGATATTGTCGTGGTTACCAATCCAGACATTTAGCTATTAGAGTTTAGACACCTCAGGGAGACATTACCGTAAATTCTAGTTCCTAGGAAAACGTATGTCTTTTGTAACAATGTTAAAGGCCTGGCTCGCATGCTGTATTTCTACAGTAATATATTCAGCAGGTAGTCCTGGAGAGCTTTCATACTATAATAAAGTATAATTTATTTCATATGATATGAACATCACAGTGGTTAGTGCTGTTGCCTCACAGCACAAGGATTACCTGTAGCACAGTAGCATTAGAATTGTAACAAAACTGATTTCCTGATGTTTGTTTGTTTGTTTTAGGGCTGTGTGTTGACTTTATTTTCCCTCAAACTGAGTCTTGGCAACAGTCAGAGTCCATATCAAGGACTGTTGCATGGCTGTAAGATGGCTCAGGGTGGATTATGAGCAGCTGAAGATGGCGAGTCCAGGGTCTACTTTTTGAATGGAGTTTTCCTCGTTTGACCTTTTGCATTTTAACTTTTGCCCTTGCCATGTTATATTATTATTATTATTACTGTATTAGTGACTGATGCACCAGTGTTTCAAGCAGCAGTTATCTGGCTTCTTCACATAGCTTACACTGTGCTGCTTACAATTCAACCATATGACTCACTTGGGTGTCTGCCTTTGTACTTGTGACTGATAGTCAATGCCTTAAAGGCTCATAGGGAAGGATGGGCAGGAAAAGCATGAGAATGCCACGCAAACATGATCATTTCTGTATAGAACATACCTGCTATTCTTTGATTCAAACTGGATATCAGTTAACATTACCAGTACACCAAAGTACTGCATTTGTTAGCTTGTTTTTTAAGACCATATGCTGGCTCATAGTGTGAAGGCTGCCATCCTGCACAGCATGCCTCCTCAGATTGTTCTCTACATGCATTTTAGACTCCAGTGACTTTATATATCTTAAGTTTAACCATGTCAGGAAAAAACATTTTGGAAACATGGTGAGAAGATTCAAACACCAGACAGGTGACAATGAATCAAAGCCAGATTCTTGGTTTAGGTTTCCATCAAAACCGGTCCAGAGCCAGTGTTGTTATTCCCTTTGATACTTTTGGTTCTATGTTCACAGTAATTCATTTTCCGATGGGTTATGAAAAGCGCTTCCCCTTTGTAGGGAGTAAATTGTCTTCAGCACAAAAGAGGAAGCAGCTTGTCTTGTGATTTCTGACAGCTTGTGGCAGGAGTGTGTGTGTGTGTGTGTGTGTGTGTGTGTGTGCGTGTGTGCGTGTGTTCATTATACATTATGTTTGCACTGGAGAGAGCAAAAGGGGACAGAGAAAATTAATGAGAAGTGATGAAACCTGACAGAAACCCTTGAAAAAGAGAACCCTATATGAAACAGAAATTACTTTTTTTTTTATTCATCATTCCATGACTCTGAAGTGTCAGCAGTTCAATGTGGCAAAAACTACACATCCTTCATGTCGGATAATGAGACAATTCCTGACTCCACAAGTTGTATTATGTGCACTGAAACAAACCATATGACAGCTAATATTCCTGAAGCTTGAGTCTGTTGTATTATTAGCTTATGGGGGTGGAAGAAAAATGGTCGACTGGCACTCGTTGTCAGACATTTCTTAGGTTTGAGCCAGCCAACCTTTTGTCTCGTCTACTACCTCTAAAAATGTATGATTTGTTCACTCAGCTCTGTATATATTCTTCACTTCATAACTTCCAAATTTCCATACTTTCTTCTTTCTCCTGATGAATAATTTCTGAATCAAAGTTTCTCTGTATGCAGCTGCTTTTTCTCACTAGTTGTTTCTGTTGCTGTTTTTCCCAGTAACAGTGTTGAATGTTGGAGAGAAAAACAATGAACCATGCCTCGATGATAAGATCTCTTGTCTCTCTCCAGTGCATTCATGGTTTGGACAACTACATTACACCAGAGCAATGGCGATCAGCAAGGAACAGATGCCTGACGCAGGTAAGATTTTATCAGCATGATAGTTCCAAGCACTCTCTTTATAGTATGCCACAAAGATCATGAAGTGTGTCAAAATAGGGCATGATAAATGTATACTATGTTGAAAAAAGTCCAAAAGAGTTGTATATCAAAAAACAAAATTACACTATGTATGACTAAAACTGAGTAGTATGTCGAATGAAGTCAGAAAACATAATTTGATAGTAAGTTGAAAAAGGTCATATGATAGCATTAGCATGATATTTTAAAATAAGGCTTAAAAGTAATAATAAATGTAAAGAAAATCACTGTGTGTGTATATATATATATATTGTTGAAGCAAGTAAAAATTGTCAAAAAGTATCATAGCATGTTGAAAAATAAAATAAAAAAGTATCATAGTATAGCAGTAAATAGTGTTATGCTTCACTGTCTTCTAACTTCTGTCACCAAATCAGAGACCTATAGCTTTGGTATCGTGGCATGTTGAAAAGTGTCATGGTATGTTGAATGAAAAACATAAAAAAAAAAAAAAAAGTACAGTGTGTTGAAAAAAGCAAAAGTCATAGTATAGTATGTTGACAAAAGTTTTAAAAAGTATAGTATATTAAAAAAACATAAAAGTCATAGCATAGTATGTTGAAAAACATTAAAAAAGTATAGTGTGTTGAAAAACGTCAAAGTCAGCATAGTATGTTGAAAAAAAAGTATCACAGTATGTCTAAAAAAGTAAAAACAAGGCATACAATAGCATGAAAATAAAGTCATAGTATTGTATGTTAAATAAGTTAAAATGTCTATTTAAAAAGTCTAACAACAACTAGAAATTTGGTGTAAAAGTTATGAGTATAGAGTTTTGAAAACATGTAAGCAAAAAGTTTAAAAAAAAAGTGAATGAAGGGAAGTCCACAGTGACAGAAGGATGTGTATTGGATGCTGTGTACAGACAATAGAATATCATGTTGAAAAAAGTGATTTTTTTTTTTTTTTATAGTATATCTTATTGAAGAAGTAAAAAATAAAAGTCAGTGTAGCATGTTGAAAAAAAAATTAAAAAAATTTGCAATTTCTCAAATTTTACAATGAGTCCTCAGAGAGACTTACTATAGTGTGTTGAATGATTTCATGGCACAATAAGTTAAACAAAGTTGTGAAAAAACATTACATTTACAGCACATGGGAAGTTGTGAAAAAATGTCATGATATAGTATGTTAGAAAAGTGAGAAAATTACAATTTTTAAAATGTCACAAAAATCAGAAAGACTTCTTATAGAATGTTGAATGATATCATGGCATTATTTGTTGAAAAAAGTTGGTGAAAAAAAATGTATATTATGTGAAAAATATGAAAAAATTTCATTTTTTTAATGTCACAAAAAGTCACCAGAATGAACAGGTAAAAAAAAAAAAAGGAATTTTACAGCATGTGGAAAATTGTGAAAACAACAAACATTGTGTAGTATGTTGAAAAAAGACAGAAAATTAAAATTTTTAAAACGTCACAAAAATTCATTGGAAAAACTTAAGCATATAGAAATTTCATAACATAATACATTGAAAAATAGAATGTGGACAACTGACAAAAGTCAGAAAATTATTTTATAAGTTAAATTCATAAGCAAAAAAAACACTTGTTTCAATACACCCAGATGTTTGCTCTTAAGTCCTAATGGG
The DNA here is from genome assembly GCA_029721515.1 of Synanceia verrucosa. Lineage (NCBI taxonomy): Eukaryota > Metazoa > Chordata > Actinopteri > Perciformes > Synanceiidae > Synanceia > Synanceia verrucosa. Next base: position 20,078,694 of record CM056555.1, read on the forward strand.
TCTTGTAGGATCAGTAGTAGATGGTTAATATTAGCAAACGTTAGCAGATGCTTATGTTATACTACATTATGGCTTTAAGATCAAGAGAATCTGTGGACATGAAGGCAAATTCAGCAACCCGATGTCTAGTGACATTTTAAATGAATGTCAAAAGCACCATAAAAGATTATTTCTTACTAATACACTGTAATGAACTGTGTAATTGTTTCACAATAAAAATCTTTAATAATATTTTTGTTATTTATTTTCTAGGTTGCCAACTCACCATCAGGCTTGTCACCTGCTTTTGATATAAAAGGTGCGTTTGAATGCAATTTGACCTGTTTTATGCCTTTTTACTTCTGCTACACTTCAACTCAGAGGTTGTTTAGTTTGACTTCCTGTATTCACTAATTACTTTCACGATTAAATTTTGGATAGTTTATAAAATGATGCTTAACTCTTTGAGTGCCATTGACCTATTTCAACATCATTTAAAATCTGATGCTTGAGTGCCATCGACGTAATAATAAACGTCAAAGTGTTTTTTCGGCAGCGGGTCGCCAATCACAGTCTCCCGCAGCCTGTGAGTAATGTTGGGGCTTCTGGGAGATGTAGTTGGAGCATAAAGAGATGGTATACACCACAGAGATCAAAGCAGGAAGTGGAGATGGTCGCAATTAGAGAGCAAAATGGACAGATTGAGGACAAAAAGTGCCGTTTTTGGTAGGAGTGGCCTCTACTCTACCTCTGATAAAACAAGAACAGAACAACGTAAAAACAATTTTTTTTTTCATGATGAAATAAAGAGTCTCTTCTTTCATTTGAGCTATTCAGTGTTTTCAGAGACATAGTATAAAATATTTTGTTGGTCTTGAAATATGACTCAAAATTGGCAAAAGCACTTGCACAAGGCACTTTGTTTTATAAAACGGCTGGCACTCAATGAGTTAAACCGCCCAACAGTATGCACCGTTCTCAAAATTAATTTGACAAAGAACAACATCAAAATACGTTTATGCAAAAGCGATGCAGTCATTTCAGCTCACATACTGTTATGTTGCAGTGATTGGGACAGTGGTGTACACTGGGAGTGGGGCGATTGTTGAAAAACATGCTCTAAAGTAAACACCAACTTTTTTTTTGTTTTTTCACCCAAGCCCTTCAAAAAGTCTGTGCATGCCCCTGGACTAACCTCCTCGGATTTTAAATGAAGAACTGTCCTGTAATGGAGTATTTTCACATTATTACATTATCGATATCTCAATGTTTTCAGATCCTTATCGCAGTGTGAGAGAGGAGCAGCTGGCTGGTCCAGAGAGGTCGCTGTTCTCTCTGCCACCCTCTGCTCCTCCACCTCTGCCTGATGCACTGAGCATGCAAAGGTCAACATCAGCCTGTGGTAAGAAAATCATCGCATTTATGTCACGTCTGATGTTTTCCAGATATAACAGATTAGTCTTGATTAATCGATCAAGCATTAACCCACCGTCAATATATTGCCATCAATATATTGGGATTGAATGGGCAACCTACCTTTTTGCGTTTTTCCTTCAGGTATGCTCCCATTTGCCCATGAAGCTCCTCCTCTGGTATCCCAGGGCGCTGGGCTCCATAGTGATAGCACTGTCAATTATGTCAACATCCCCATTCGCCCCCTACCAGCCACTTCTAACAGAGAGCTCCACTACACAGAGCTAAACCTGCAGGAGCCCAGCTCAGCTCCAGGCTCCAGTCCATACAGTCCTGTCAGAGGTAACACTTCCAGTAAGAACACAGAATACATTAAATGGCCATTTTAGATCTGACTTTCCCCTGCTGCTACTGGTTTTTCTTATTTGGCTTCTGAGGAAATTGCTTTATGTCAGCTTTTGAGTCCCACATCTTCACCACCCATAGGTGTAATCAGTGCATTCTTGGCCCACACAGCATCATCGTTTTAACTGTTTTTAACTAGACTGTCTTTCTTCCTTTCAGTATGTATATGGATTCTTACACATGCACAGCTAAAGAAATACATGACCCTGCTATCTTGTCAATATTAGTTCCCTGCTTACATCTGTCTCCCAGTATCTGTGGGCTATATTTATAAAAGTTTTTTTTGCAATGCATAGCATATGTAGGGGCAGATCAGCTCACTGTAAATATAAATATTAAAATTCTCAGCTGTGATTTGGCAACGTAAAGGAAATTCTGGTTATTTTATGCATTTCTACTGATTTCAACTGTTTAAATGGTTTCGTTAAATTCTATCACTACTAATAAATAACATGTCATAATTGGTGTTGTACAGAGTCAGAAAATACAGAGTCAAACTAATTGAGCAATGCGTCTCAGAGCTTGATGGGTGACGGTTTTTCCTGCATGTGTCCTTTTTCTCCCCCTTTACCACTGATTCCCTGACCAGAAGAGGGCTCTATCAGGTACGCCCACCTTGACATCACTGCCATGGCAACAGCTCAGAGAGTGGGGGCGCAGCATGTTCAGGGCAGGAAGGACAGACTGACTCAACTGGAGAGCAGGCGGTGAGAGCCACCATACTGACTCTGAAAACTATTTGAAAGTGTTGGCCGTTGTGTTGCTGATTCTCTCTGAATAACCTAAGTGCTTAATTGCAGTTGATCATACTGATTATTTTTGTAATTTAAACATATACAGTTGTGCTCGTGTACAGAAATTTCCACAAACAATCCATTCCACTATATATGAAGAAAATAGGACGTGATTAGAAAGTCTGTTATGCAGCTTCCATCTTTGATGTGTTTTGTGCTTTGTTTGTGTTTTGTCATGTACTTGTACTTAAAGGTATTACATGTACGATTTTTCTAGAAAACATCCTTGGTTGATCAATGTACACTCATTGTTCAGGTTGAAGAAGTTACTTTGATTGGCCATTTTTAACATCCAGTCTCTGAAATGTTTTCCCGTTTAACGTATAAGCACTGTGTAAATACAGTCGCGGTCAAAAGTTTACATACACTTTAATGTCATGGAGTTTCCAGTTATTTCTACAACTCTGATTTTTCTCTGAAAGCATGATTGGAACAGATAATTCTTCTCTTGACAGAATTGGCGCAGTTAAGTTAAATTTGTTGGCTTGCTGACATGGACTTGTTTCTTCAGCATTATCTACATGTTCTCAATGGGGTTTAAGTCAGGACTTTGGGAAGGGCATTCTAAAACCTTAATTCTAGCCCGATTTAGCCATTCCATTACCACTTTTGATGTGTGTTTGGGGTCATTGTCCTGTTGGAACACCCAACTGCACCCAAGACCCAACCTTCAGGCCGATGATTTTCGGTTATCTTGAAGAATTTGAAGGTAATCCTCCTTCTTCATTGTCCCATTTACTCTCTATAATGCACCAGTTCTATTGGCAGCAAAACAGCCCCAAATAATAATACTACCACCACCGTGCTTGACAGTAGGCATGGTGTTAAAGGCCTCACTTTTTCTCCTCCAAACTTATTGCTGGGCATTGTAGCTCAATTTTTGTTTGGTCTGACCACAGAACTTTCCTCCAGAAGGTCTTATCTTTGTCCATGTGATCAGCAGCAAACTTCAGTCGAGCCTTAAGGTGCTGCTTTTGGAGCAAGGGCTTCCTTCTTGCATGGCAGCCTCTCAGTCCATAGCAATGCAAAACACGCTTGACTGTGGACACTGACACCTGTGTTCCAGCACCTTCTAATTCTTGGCAGATCTGCTTTTTGGTGGTTCTCGGTTGACTCTTCACCCTCCTGACCAATTTTCTCTCAGCAGCAGGTGATAGCTTGCCTTTTCTTCCTGATCGTGGCTTGTTCCTGACTTGTTCAAGTCAGTGATTCCCTTTTTCAGATCTGTGCTGAGCTCCTTTGACTTTCCCATTGTAGCGTTTGTGGGCGTTTGTATCCAGTGAGCTCTATTTAAATGGCCTCAGAGAAGTCACCAGCTGTAGTCACTCATGATCACTCACAAGAAGTTAAGAGACCATACTATGAAGCTCATTTCATTGACACAACTTTCTAAGTCACCAAAATTGCTAATTAATTTTGCTGTATGTATATTTTTGACCCAGCAGATTTGGTCACATTTTCAGTTGACCCATAATAAAGTCATGAAAGAACCAAACTTCATGAATGTTTTTTGTGACAAAGAAGTATCTGTTCCAATCACTCTATCAGAGAAAAATCAGAGTTGTAGAAATAACTGGAAACTCAAGAGAGCCATGACATTATGTTCTTTACAAGTGTATGTAAACTTTTGACCACGACTGCATGTTTGTGATAATCAACTTTCCTGTTCTGTAAGCCCTAATTCATGGACATATGTAGCATACTAATTGTGACAGTGCTTGCAAGGCACCTCAAAAAAACACTAAACATTTTTCATGATGGAAAGCTTTTGAAAGGTGGAACAGAGGCTTCAGTCACTGACTGACCAGTGAATTGGAAGAGCAAGCGTCTTGACTATGCACTCCTGACAGCCAGTTTTGAAACTTATTAAACATCACACTTTAGGACAATACCATTTTATTTCTGATTCACTGCTTTGTTCCCACCAACACCATTCACTTTATTGCTCGCTCGACCATCGTTGTGTTCACAATTGAGAACTGTAACATTATATCGCTAAAAGAGTGATTTCCTGCATTTCTCGTCATTGCTGCATGGCAATGGCATGTCTGCTGAAGTCAGAAGAGAAATGATCTGAATGAATGATTTAAGAGTCTTCAGAGCATTGGTATGAACAGCTTTTTATAATTATGACAGCATGACACCAAATGTTTTCCACTTAAGTTATAGGTAGCATAAAAAAGAGACAGCAGCTGTGTTTGGCAAGTTGTAATTTGATGAGCTGAGATTTCCTTTACTGTTTGGGCTTGGCTCCATGCTGTTGCTTCTCTTACAAAAAGGTAAGAAATGAGGTCAGACTGATGCCTTAGAATCAGCTGTTAAAGAGTCCCCGCTTGTTGGCTATCATTCCTCAAAAGAGCTGAAAAGCATTTGATTAAAATAAGCATTTTGTACAGACTACATTAATCCAGGCCCATGTGGCCAAAGCAGGATCTGATTGAGTAGGCAGCCAGGAACATGATTTAATCAAAAATAATCAGCGTCTCTGCTTCTGGTTGGAATTGATGAAAAGAAAAGCACAGAATGTGTTCTAATTTCTCACCTTCTTCTTCATACCGTGAGGACAAATCGTCCAACATTTAGCACTAATTTAGTTTGATGGTGGTTCCCCAGTGGTGAAACAACACAGGGATGAGGTACAAATATGAAACCAAAAATAGCCATTAAAGGGATATTTTGAATGTTTTGAAGTGGGGTTCTATGATGTGTTATCCATAGGAGTATTACTTACAACACATGACAGCCGGAGCGTGGTGGACAGGGACTGCAGAAAAAATGTTTAGCCAGCTAAATAAGAAAAAAAAAACAAAAAAAAAAAACTAAAATGGATATTTAGAGTATTTGGTGATGGTGAACTGAAAGTATACTCTCTCTAAATAATACATATTATAAAATATATAGCGTAAAACAGACTTTTTTGTGGCTAAAATCTGTATTTCTACCACTTCAAAACACTCAAACTGTCCTTTTAATGTCACTGAGGCTACCGATTTCCACTCCAGGATGTGTAAATAGTAACTGCTTTTATTTATGCCAAGACAATAAGAACAGTATTTAACTATATTTTTAAAATGTTACTGTTTGTATGTTGTTGGCACCTGTATGTTACTGATTAAAGATTGCTGTTTCAGGTTTCTGGGTGTCTGCAAAGCATTCTTCATTTCATAACAATTACACAATAAAATTTCAATATTTCAGCAGACTGAAGTATGAGTTACTACGGCAGTAATAATAATAATATCTGATGTAGCATTTATTACTTGCACAATAACAGATGGATGTGTACATATTGTCTGGCCAGCAATGTGCCAATATTCCTGCAAGAAGTACTCATGCAGTAGGTGGGCTGGTCTGCAGGACCTGAACAAATGCTCAGAAGCTCAACTACATCATCTGGTTAAGAGTGACTCAACTGTTCACCAAACACCCCCACAAAATAACAAAATGATGGCTTTCTTGGAAGTACTGACACATTTTCAGCCAGACAGATTCTGCAGCTGCCCTCCATTATCTGTACAAATACACAAAGTACCAGAGTAGTATGTAAATTATTCATTTCCTATGTATAATATTTACAATCAACCCAGAATTCATTAATCCCCTCCTAAAATCAATGACTAATAAAACTAGAAAAGTAGAAAAATGATTTTTACAGCAGTTGAAGGGGAATGGTTTGTGTATGTTGTGGAGGGCATTATTCCAGTTAACCTCTCAGAGCTCGTTGTGCTGAAGTCCCTCACGTGAGATCTTATTGGACAAGTCCTGCATATGTTTCTTCATCTGAAATCAAACAATGAAAGACAGAAACATGACCATTTAAATGTGGTACTGTGTACTGTGGTTGCCGATACAAAAGAACTTATCTCTAATAAGCATGCATGCTTTATCCTAATGATTTTGAAAGCATTTATTTCTAATGACTATATTATGTGGAAATGTTACTCACTTCTAATAGGGTAAACCTACACATTCCTTGTATGTATTGTCTTGTACAGACAAACTTTTTATCCTTCCTTACCTTGTAACCCATCGCCCTGGTCTTCTCAGCTAGTGTGTCGTACTTTTCCTGGTTCCTCTTAATGTGCTCTTTGTCTCCTAAAGCCTCTACGTGTCGCAACTTCTGGTGGGAAAGTTCCAGCTGCTCCTGGTAATGGCTGTGCTTCTCTACCTTGGTCTCAAAGTGATGCAGCTCCTCCTATGTGAACAAGGAAAGGAGGGCAGCAAACACAGAGGGGTTTAAGTTCAGCTCACCTTCAATTACATGCACAGCTGCACAAGGGAGCTGATATGCATCTCAAGTAGTGACTAGAGAGGAAATGTCACAGAGAAAAGTTTTAGCTGAATGTTTCCCTGTGACACACCTGATCTAAAAACCAGATATCTTAAATGGAAATTGAAATTGAGTTGTTCAGTCGATTCGGTGCTGTGGACAAAGGGTGAAAAGAGCACGAGAGATAGAAATACTTGGACATTTCAAATGCATTATGTATAAAATGGATCATCATAATGTGCACTTAACGCACTGCTCTGCACCTACATATGACAGCGTACCATATACAAGTAGTACTTAGCTTCGAAGTACACTACAAAAGTTTATATAGTTGTGTTCTATGAGTTGGACTGTAGCAGAATAAAGTGTTATCTAAATACAAATCAGTGAAAGTAGAAGAGTCCAAAAGACTGTCAGAGCTACCTTGAGAGAGTCCAGCTCGTCTTCACTAAGGTTGGCTCTCTTGGCAGCCTCCCACAGTTCAATCACACGGGGCTCTCGAAACTCTACAGAGAGACAACAAACAGACACCAGGGGCTTCATTTATCATTGTGGATGCACTTTTTTGTGTGTACGATTTTGTGTGTACACACTTTTCTCCGCCATTTTTGGGATCTATCAGATTAAAACCTTAAAAAAAATAACAATAACAATAACAATACATCTTGGTCGTTAAATGATTTCACAGGTGCTCATAGGCACTACAAAGTGGTAAAAATGACAAATACATCAAATGTGTCGTGGATTTATTGCTGCACATTGCTGCTTCAAACGTGACTGTAATGACCCTCACTCACTAAGTACAGCACATCATTACACCAAATGCCAATAATTTATGGTCACTGTCATCAAGATGTGATAAAGCACACTTCTGTGTGCTGCAAGCATATAAATATCCCAGTCCACCTGTGCATAATAATGGAACAGGATGGGCTGCTGGATGATCTTGCACAATGACGGAGACAGTGTGGGGAGGATGAGGAGGGAGCAGGTGTTCCTGCTGGCCCATGATGACGACTGGCTAATCAGCCTTTAGACTCCCTAGAGGTGTGCTGAAAGGTTCGGCATTGCAAAGGAGCCCCCACCATGTTCACCACATCTGTAACCTCCAGCCACTCTGCGTTTTTTTGTTTGTTACTGATGCAGAGGCTGTGGCTGATGAGATATTTTTAATTTCCAACATTATACTCTGTTTCTCTGTTATGATTCTCTACATGCTATTAGTTATAGCCTATGTTCTTATTCCTAAATGAACCACAGGATGACTGTTAAGTGTTGTAATGTGATGGCGCCCTTACTCCCTGTATTATGGTAGACTGCTGTATTGTACAAGGTTTACGGTACGTAAAGGGTTATGATGTCACTGTGTCCCCGGTTGGTGCCTCATGTTGTTGTGTGTAAGCCATAATGAGAAGAGGACACAACGGTTTATAATTGTCCGCACTTTATTATTAAATAAATAGAGTATGCCAGGAGGCTATCCATTTTCTACCGCTTATGCTCATAGGGTCGCAGGAGGGCTGGAGCCTATCCCAGCCGTCTTAGGGTGAAAGGCGGGGCAAGTCGCCAAGTCGCCAGTTCATCACAGGGCACATAGAGACAGACAACCACTCACACTCACATTCACGCCTACGGTCAATTTAAATTAGCCAATTAACCTAATCCCCATGCATGTTTTTGGATGGTGGGAGGAAGCCAGAGTACCTGGAGAGAACCCACGCAGACACGGGGAGAACATGCAAACTCCACACAGAAAGGCCCCGGGCCAGGAATCGAACCCGGTACCTTCTTGCTGTGAGGTGACAGTGCTAACCACTACACCCATGTACTGAATAACAACTCTAAAAATAAATTAACAACAAAATCTTTGTCACACGCTGACGTCACTCAACAAATCTCAGAGTGTACATGGCTACTTTAGATTTGCGTGCTAATTTGCATCGATCGTGTGGTTGTGTTTAGGAGTGTAGAGGGTGGGATATGAGGCGTGCTCACATTGGCGCTTTTTTCAGTTCATGTGTGATTTATCAATGGAAATTACACAGTTTGATGGATCTGAAAACGGTGTATATTTTTAGCATGTACCACTTGCGTTTTTTTTCCTGTGCACCACAGATTTAGTGGCAGATTTACACGCTTTTTGTAAATGTGGCCCCAGAATGAAGAGATTAGGAGATAGTTTGGAGCCGCACCAGTACTTGCAAGAGGAATGGTGCTTTGAAGAGGAGCAATCGCAGCAGATTTTCAGTTTAATGAGATACAAGTCTTAAAAACAAGCTGAATGCTCAGTAATTAGTTATAAACACACAAAATATAAAGGAGAAGAAAACTCCTTGCATTCACCTCTGTAGAGCTAGCGCATGTAAACAAGTGGTTGAGAAACAAACTACCTTAAGTATGAAACGGCAGGAAAATCACATGATTTCAACTCCCCACTAAAAGAGGGGCCCAAACTAATGATTTTCTTCTGTGGAACAAATGTCTTCTTTTGTTGTCAAATTCCTTTTTTTTTTTTTTTTTAAATTGCATACTGCCATGAGCAATAGAAAAGGTGTGCCAGATCACTATACAAGCTGTATATAAACACAGTTGCATAGTTCACACCAGGATTCCCCAGTGGGATTTCCCCAGAATGACGTAGGACTAAGTCACATATGCGCTTCCATTAAAGACAATGTCGCTACACATTTGATTTATTTGACTGAATAAAATCTCTGCCCTTCAGAGATTTGTCTCTGGGCAATCAACAGGAAGACTGATCTTATGAGTGAGCAGATCTACAGCTCTGGAGCTTCACAGTGATAGCCTGACAGGCTGCTCAGTGACTAAAGCAGAACGCGACAGGCAGATACATTAACATCATCGGATAAAGTTGATTCACACTGAGGAGAAATGATGGCCGCCAACGTTGTAGGAAACATTGAGGAAGACGTTATGCATCAGCCTTTGAAGGTGGTGGTGTTACAGTCTAAGGGGGGTGTGGGGGCGCAAGAGGCCGGGGGGGAACTTTCAGAGGCCAATTCATACTCGGGTGGACAGTGAGCTGACTGGAACCTGCGTGAATTGTCCACTCTGCTCAGAGCTTTCATAGTCCAGAGCACTGACGTGATGTAGTTTTTGCAGGTCGATGTGAAAAGTGCAGTCGCACGCATGGACCTTACGGACATCCGCTTTGAGTACGCGCGAGTATCGACTGGCCTTTACACCGATATTGCAGCCTTCAGTACTGGCTGATACCGATATTGATCCGATACGATAGCAGCACTACTCATACATACTTTTCTTACCTATTTTGTAGTATGTAATGTTAGAAAATACTTTATCAAGTGATATTAACAGAGAACAATTGTTAGTAACTGTAGGTCTGAGAAAAACTGACCCATTTATTATTAACCAACGGGTTGCATAACCTACTAGACATAAGAATATTCTGACTGAATAAAATACATGAAAAATAAATTGTAAGACAACAAAAAAATATAACCTCATACACTATATTGCCAAAAGTATTCACTCACCTGCCTTGACTGGTATATGAACTTAAGTGACATCCCATTCCTAATCCAAAATGGTTCAATATGATGTCGGTCCACCTTTTGCAGCCATAACAACTTGAACTCTTCTGGGAAGGCTGTCCACAAGGTTTAGGAGTGTGTTTATGGGAATTTTTGACCGTTCTTCCAGAAGTGTATTTGTGAGGTCACACACTGATGTTGGATGAGAAGACATGGCTCTCAGTCTCCGCTCTAATTCATCCCAAAGGTGTTCTATTGGGCTGAGGTCAGGACTCTATGCAGGCCAGTCAAGTTCATCCACATCAGACTCTGTCATCCATGTCTTTATGGACCCTGCTTTGTGCACTGGTGCACAGTCATGTTGGAAGAGGGGCTCCAAACTGTTCCCACAAAGTTGGGAGCATGGAATTGTCCAAAACGTCTTGGTATGCTGAAATATTCAGAGTTCCTTTCACTGGCCCAGCTCCTGAAAAACAACCCCACACCATAATCCCCTTTCCACCAAACTTTACACTTGGCACAATGCAGTCCGACAAGTGTTGTTCTCCTGGCAACCGCCAAACACAGACTCGTCCATCAGATTGCCAGATGGAGAAGCGTGACTCGTCACCTCAGAGAACACGTCTCCACTGCTCTGGAGTCCAGTGGCGGTGTGCTTTACACCACTGCATCTGACGCTTTGCATTGCACTTGGTGAAGTATGGCTTGGATGCAGCTGCTCGGCCATGGAAACCCATTCCATGAAGCTCTCTGCGCACTGTTCTTGAGCTAATCTGAAGGCCACATGAAGTTTGGAGGTCTGTAGTGATGGACTCTGCAGAAAGTTGGCGACCTCTTCACACTATGTGCCTCAGCATCCGCTGAGCCCGCTCCATCAGTTTATGTGGCCTACCACTTTGTGTCTGAGTTGCTGTCGTTCCCAAACACTTCCACATTCTTATAATACAGCTGACAGTTGACTGTGGAATATTTAGGAGCGAGGAAATGTCACAACTGGATTTGTTGCACAGGTGGCATCCTATCACAGTTCCACGCTGGAATTCACTGAGCTCCTGAGAGCGACCCATTCTTTCAAATGTTTGTAAAAGCCGTCTGCATGTCTAGGTGCTTGATTTTATACACCAGTGATTGGAACACCTGATTCTGATTATTTGGATGGGCGAGTAAATACTTTTGGCAAGATAGTGTTTATACGTATGCACGCACGCACACTATACACTGTGAGTATATGGCATATTATACAATGACGTTTTTTAATATTATTATTTAATAACCTATACTATGGCTGTTTTCATTACATGTTATGACATATAAAACTATGAGTATTATAACATTTTATGACATAGTATTGTCATAATATTGTACATTGTAATAAAGTTTTTTTAATGGCACACTGAATTTCATGGCATAATTTACTATGACATTTTATGACTCATAATTTTATGACATACTATTACTCTTTGAAGACACTATACTATGTTTTATATGTTATACTATCTGTTATTACTTGATTGACACACCATACAATGATGACATTAGGGCTGGGTTAAAAAAAATTGATTCAATCGATTTTAATCGATCTCCATGGTTGATAATCGATTCATAAAACCCAAAGATCGATCTTTTAACTCACATGTTTTTTTCTTCATTGGACGTGCGCAGAAGCGGCCTGAAGTATAAACCCGCCTGCCAGTCTCGCGTGAGGGCATCAATCACTATACATACGTCTAGTCTGCATAGCTCGTCTGCCGAAACCAAAGAAGAAGTCGTCTTGCGTGATCAGCGTTTGATGCTGCTTTCCACTGCTTTCCAAGGAACAAGATCTTGTGAGATGTTACTGCCAGCAGTCAAACAAACATGGCGGAAGCGAGTCCACCTCTCCAGGCACCGCCGACGAGTTTAACAGCTGATGTTTGGATGCATTTCGCATTTAAGAAGTTGGAAGAAAATGGAGAGTTGGACAAAAAACAAGTAGTATGCAAAATATGCAACGGGAAGATAAAATACAGCAGCAATACGACGATTCTTCGCAACCATTTGACGAGACATCACCTGGAAACACAGTCAGCAGACTCGGCATGGCTCAAACAAACCAGCCTGGGGCAGGTATTGGCACCTGAGTTACCAGCAAACTCTCAACGTGCACAGAAAATAACAGAGCATTTATTTTAACTGAAATATCCCTAACTGAATCTATATTGAAATGAATCGGATGGAATCGTGAATCGATTCGAATTGGGACCTTGAAATATCGAATTAAATCGATCTGGAAAATCTGAATCGATACCCAGTCCTAGATGACGTTACGAAATATTCCATGACATGCTGTACTACGGCTTTTTAAGGTGCACTAAAATTATTGCTTTCTTCAAGTTAAATGTTGGCTCACTTGATGCAGAAATGTGGGCTAAAATCTAAAAGCATAAACACTTAAGTTGTTCATCAACACTCACCAATAGTGAGTGTGTTATTATGATTACAAATCCCAATAATTAAGCTGATGAGATAAATGCAGAGTGAGACTGAGGAGTACAAAGTGATGTGCTGTGTGTGAGTGAGTGTATTCTCTCTCTCTCACCGCTGTCTTCAGTGAAGCCTTCGTGGCTCAGCTTACGAAGGCGCTCAAAGCCCTGGTTGAGGTCTCTCATTTTCTGCTTTAAGTCTGTGTGCTTCTGGTGCAGCACATGCTCTTTGGCGTCACCCTCCAGGGGAGAGATCACATTCTTGTGTATTTCTGCTGAGGTGAACAGGAGGAAAAGGGGTGACAGGGCAGGTTAGGAGTCAAGTTGGGCGGGTGGTTTAGATGGAAGACAGGGAAGAAGAGTACGGTCAAGGAAATAAATGATGGATAAAACAAGAAACCATGAAAAATAGATAGAAGAAATGGGGAGTAAATAAAAGCGATGAGACAAGAAAAACATTATTTAACAAGTAGAGTTTAGTAGTAGTGATAAAATAACCAGTAATGTCATGACATTTCAGAGGACTGACTTTCTCTTCATATATTACATTTATTTCAGAGCCTATGCGCCTAATCATACTGGTTAATACCACCATGCTGCAATAAAATACTTGTCTACCTTACCCTAGGAAAAGAGTTAAAAAGCGGACGAAGACCAATTGGAAAACACTGACATTTGGATCAAAAGAAAATCGAGGCAAAATGAAGACAGGGAAAGACAGACAAGGTGTCTCTGTGTGTGTGGATGGTGATGTTGCAGAGGTACTCCCTTTAGGGCTTGTTTACTACAAAACTGCATCGCTGTGGAGCGCTAGCAGCAAAGTTCTGGCACAACGAAACAGCTGCAAAGTGTCAGCCTGTTCTGAAGGAAACAAGCTTGTCCTCTCCACATCCATCTGAAACACAGTAGGATCTGCCGGCTCGGCTTAAAACTCACAGCTTGATGTGATGTGACAAGCACTGATAGAGCACAGAGCGGTGGGAAGCAGCATGTGCAGTCTGATACCTTCCACCTACGTACATGACCAGAGGACTGAAGGAACAGATAAAGAGCCTTTCAGGCTTGGGAATGATCGGAATGAAATATGGATGACTGACCTGAGCAACAACAGAATTGAAATGAGGCTAAAGAGGGTGACAATGTGTTTATCTTTCCATTTATTTACTGTAAACTGTCCTGATAGTTAGAAAGTAGAAACCTAGTTGAATTCTCTCTCTGCAAGTTTGATCTGAATATGTAAACGAAATGTAGGAAGTTATTTTGGTATGGGCTTAGGAGTAAATTTGGGATCAGAAACTTAATTGTGCCTGTATAAAAAAACATGAAGTAAAGAGGAGGACAGGGCTTAAAGGCTCAAAAACCTGGTCTCAGAAGATACAGTTATAACTCAGTGGAGGTGGTATGACACCTCTGCTCAGCAGCAGAGCAAAGAGAGTGATTCACGTGGCTCACCCTCAGTTCTGCTGACGGTATCCATCAGGATGTTGTACTCGTGGATCTTGTCCTTGTGATGCTGGAACTCCCTCTTCAGACTCAGCATCTCCTCATTGGAGAACTTCCCTGAGCTCTTGGCCTGGTGGGAAAAGAGTCAATGATGGCAAAAAAGGAGTTAGACATTTTTTCTGTGGATGAGAAGGAGTGTTGTTTGGAATGCTTTAAATTAGGATCATCACTCAGTATGGTACAATCCCTTTACTAGACATTTGAGAAATTTTGGGTGGCAGAAAATACAGCAATGTCTAAACACAATGGACTGTCACAACAGATGTCAAATTGAGAAACATCATCATAAAGCTTAACGATTTTGTTTTGGCAATGGAAATAAATGTAGAGAACACTATATCAACATTTAAAAATATAATGCTCACTTTAATTGTTCTTATCCCCACTTTGTCACACTAGACTTGAATTGTATCATTTGAGACAGTCTGAGAGAGCTGCAGTAAAACTTTTTCCATAGCCTTTCTCTAACTTGCTGCATACTTCCCTTCATAATGTTCTGAAAGGACAAGCTTTTGAAAATCATGCTTTAGGCACAAGCCTGCACTCACTACTGGGTAATGGCCTTGTTGTACCTGATCTTTTTAATATGAAAACTGGCAGACAATTCTTTTTAAGTGAAATCCAACAGCTGTGGTATGTTTTCATTCACTAGCAGCAACAGAGCGCAAACACTCCCACAATACCACTACAAAAACAAGGGCATAAATTCAAGGCAGCATCTCCAAAACACATTTGAATATTTTTATTTCTCCGTCTGCACAAATACACACCTTGTTCCAGAGTTTATCCAGCCTGGGATCATCAAATGTGTCTCCATCTTTCGTGTCGTGGTCCTTCAGGTAGTTGCTCTCCAGTGGCCGAGTGTCTCTTTTCCCATCCATTCCATATTTGGCCAGGATTACTATGTAACATAACAGACTTTTTCTTAAAAGCTTAAAAATTACTACAATACATTATCCTGTAAGGAACAGTAAATGAGGCTGTCATGAGAGGAAAACATTTTGACAAGCTAGAGAAACTAAAGTGACTAACACAAGAGAAATTAAAGTGACTAATACACATGCACACACGCCAGACGGGCTGGTATGAGTATTTAAGAAACTGATGATCTACTGGGATTTTCAATACCACCATCTCTAGGGTTTACAGAGAATGGTCCAAAAAAGAGAAAATATCCTGTGAACTGAGAGCAGTAAGACATTTCGCATCATAAAATGAACAAGATGTACACAGCCCTCGACAGCAATTCATTAATTCAAAAACTACCACCACACATTATTTAAAGAACCCCAAGGGCAGTGGCTTCTCTGATAACAGGTGCTGAGAATAATCTGAGCAGGACAAGGAAAAAAAAAACAAAACTTTAAATCTAACAAGACTTATCAGAACAAAAAATAACTTTAGTCTTGACACAGAGTAGGTGATATCCATGTGCTTTTTGTCAAGCTCTCCTTAACCTGAAAAACTACAAATGATGAGAGGAAAATGCTCAGTCGCCCTCCCACTAACTCACTTAACAGAGCACCCCACTAAACCCAAAACTTGGCAGGAAGCCTGACCATGCAAGGAAAACAAAAAACTTTGTGGTAATAGTGTCATTTATGTGGAAAATATAGTGAGCAGCTCCTGAACATAAGTATTACTTCTGCAACATAAAAATACAAAGTTGGACTTCGCTCCAGAGAAGCTCTGCCCTCATTATTCTGCTCTAGTAAACTGTTGTTACAGCCGCTGATTCAGCACCATCTTAACCTGTTGGTAACCCATCAGTGTCACTTATTAACTGCTGATACTTAATTAGTAGGGTGTCCACATGCAGAAGGCTCATTTAAAATCCCCATAAACAAGATGCAAGACAATCTCTGTGGTAAGGCTGGGCTCGTATACTTCATATTTTATGGGCTCATTTGAGGCTCTTGACATAGGTGATCTGAAATATGTGCAAATTGTACACAAGCTTACATTTCCACACCAACCAATTTAGATCAAACACGGTGAGCATATCAAAAGTGCTGTAAAACGACGACCAAAACTTTTTTTGAGCCTAATTAGAATGATTCAATGAGCACTTGATTCAGTGTGGAAAAGCTGACTTGAGGTTCTCCTTAAAGATTTACAGTAGATGGTCAAAAGTTTACATTCACTTGTAAAGAACATAATGTCATGGCTCTCTTGCATTTCCAGTTATTTCTACAACTCAAAAACATTCATGAAGTTTGGTTCTTTTATGACTTTATTATGGATCAGGTGAAAATGTGACCAAATCTGCTGGGTTAAAAATATACATACAGCAATGCTAATATTTGGTTACATGTTCCTTGGCCATTTTCACTTCAATTAGGTGCTTTTGGTAGCCATCCACAAGCTTCTGGCAAGCTTCTGGTTGAATCGTTGACCACTCCTCTTGACAGAATTGGTGCAGTTCAGTTTAATTTGTTGGCTTTCTGACATGGACTTGTTTCTTCAGCATTGTCCACATGTTCTCAATGGGTTTTAAGTCAGGACTTTGGGAAGGCCATTCTAAAACCTTAATTCTAGCCTGATTTAGCCATTCCATTACCACTTTCGATGTGTGTTTAGGGTCATTGTCCTGTTGGAACACCCAACTGTACCCAAGACCCAACCTTCAGGCTGATGATTTTAGGTTATCTTGAAGAATTTGAAGGTAATCCTCCTTCTTCATTATCTCATTTACTCTCTATAATGCACCAGTTCTATTGGCAGCAAAACAGCCCCAAATAATAATACTACCATCACCATGCTTGACGGTAGGCATGGTGTTCTTGGGCTTAAAGGCCTCACTTTTTCTCCTCCAAACATATTGCTGGGCATTGTGGCCAAACAGCTCGATTTTTGTTTTGTCTGACCACAGAACTTTCCTCCAGAAGGTCTTACCTTTGTCCATGTGATCAGCAGCAAACTTCAGGTGAGCCTTAAGGTGCTGCTTTTGGAGCAAGGGCTTCCTTCTTGCACGGCAGCCTCTCAGTCCATAGCAATGCAAAACTGTGAACATTGACACCTGTGTTCCAGCAGCTTCTAATTCTTGGCAGATCTGCTTTTTGGTGGTTCTCAGTTGACTCTTTACCCTCCTGACCAACGTTCTCTCAGCAGCAGGTGATAGCTTGCATTTTCTTCTTGATCGTGGCAGTGACAAAACAGTGCCATGCACTTTATACTTACAAACAATGGGGCGGCATGGCTCAGTGAGTAGAATGGTTCGATCCCGGCCTGGAGCGTGCATGTCGAGGTGTCCCTGAGCAAGACACCGAACCCCTAACTGCTCCTGATGGGTCGTGGTTGGTGTCTTGCATGGCAGCTTTCACCATCAGTGTGTGAATGGGTGAATGTGACGTATACTGCAAAGCGCTTTGGGTATTGTTTCGGGTATAGTAAAGCGCTTTATAAATACAGACCATTTACCATTTCCAATTGTTTGCACTGTTGTTCTTGGGACCTGCAGCTGCTTTGAAATGGCCCCAAGTGACTTTCCTGACTTGTTCAAGTCAATGATTCGCTTATTCAGAACGGTGCTGAGCTCCTTTGACTTTCCCATTGTAGCATTTGTGGGCGTTTGTATCCAATGAGCCCTATTTAAATGGCCTCAGAGAAGTCACCAGCTGTAGTCACTCATGATCACTCACAAGAAGTTAAGAGGCCATGCTATGAAGCTCATTTTATTGACACAACTTTCTAAGTCACCATAATTGCTAATTCATATTGCTGTATGTATATTTTTGACCCAGCAGATTTGGTCACATTTTCAGTTGACCCATAATAAAGTCATGAATGTTTTTTTGTGACAAAGAAGTATCTGTTCCAATCACTCTATCAGAGAAAAATCAGAGTTGTAGAAATAAATGGACACTCAAGAGAGCCATGACATTATGTTCTTCACAAGTGTATGTAAACTTTTGATCATGACTGTATGTTTAAGTACAAAATACAGAGAGTGACGAGGCTGCTCTGCCTGGAGCTGGAAGGTCAGTCCACCACTGGGGAGTGAGGAAGGAGGGCAGCCAAGAGCAGAGTACTGGTCAAGCTGCCAAAGGGTCAGGAAGTGTGCACTGGCTGCTAGTGGCAGAATTCTAAACACACTGGTGTGTGTGGTCATTGCCTGCAGGTACAGAGGGGAAGATCTCTTCACACAGCTTTAGAATTAATCAGGATTGGATTAAGCATTTGAGCATCAAAATATGCCAGTCTTGTCCTTTTACCACCTTCGAGCCGAATACAGGAGCAGCATCTGTATCTTACCACTTTCTTCACAGTTGAAGCATATATCATATACTACATGTGATTCAGTATCAAGAATGCAACATGCCCAGCATGCTCTCACATCCATGTGGAATTGACGCTAATCAACATTTAGTCGGCTTGAAAAACAAAAACAAAATGTACCATAAATAACATATATAGTCATGAATCTGTTTAAGCCTTGGTGCCATTAATCCAATTTCAGTCTTCAATTTTACAAAATAAGCGTTCTACAGGATCAATAGGTGAAGACAATTAATCGTCTAAAATCTATGAACACCATAATGATATGAATTCATGAATATTTCTTTGTCACTTTTTCAGAAATAAGTACACTCATACCTGCCACAAGCTAAAAATATATGCTAACATATTTAGTATGGAGTACGAATGATGTAGTGTCAAGTAGCACATTAGTTACTCTACCAGGGCACAGTTGTATTTTATTGTACAAACTTGTATTGCTTTCTGTGTGATCCTAATAATTAGCCTTAACACAACATGCTCTATCAAAATCTATCCTCTGTTTCTTTTATTTTGTTAATATGCTTGTTCTTTTATGTCATTTCTGCTACTTGGTGAATACCAATGAGGTTCTGTTGAAATCCAACATTTCAGGCTGATGAAAACTGAGCCACATTACCAAGATGGATGTCTGCATGTTTAGTACAGAGACAGACCTACTCTACAGTGAACTCGGGACAATAGTTCAACTTCTCCCTGACTGCAGCAGCAGACAGAGCTCTCTCACCATTGAAGTTACGTCGAAGCTGGGCCTCTTTCTCCCCGTTTTCATCCAGCCCTTCTACCATTGCCTTCTTCCAATGTAGCTCATCTTTCTCCTGGATCTTCAGATCACTGTGTAGCTCAGCCTGCAGCACTGGGGACAACTGCATCTAAATAAAATAAAAGTAAGAAACCACATAACTTTAGTTTGACATAATAAACCAGACAGCAAAGGGACAAATCTGACCACGTTAAAGTACAAAATGAAATAACATATAACTTTGATTGTAATACTACATTCTTTACTCCAGAAGCTACAGTGTTAATAATTGGGCTGTAAACGGTGGTCACTCCACAATAACATCATATGTACATATTTTCGAGCAACCCTCCAGTACAAACCACCCTAGCTTCTTGGCTATTAATCCCTCGCACCTTTAACAAAATTGGACTTGTCAACTAAAACACCTGCTTTTTGTGGCTAGGAGTCTATCATCTCCTCCTGCCTATCTAATGTAACCCGCTGTGTAAATCTGCTGCAAATTCCGGTCGTACCAGACTGTACTGAGGAAACGTTAGCTAACATCATAGCTCACTTCACTCACCGACAGCAAAAGTTAATATGGAATTAAGTGTTGTCGCGCTCTTTCCGACAGCCGTTTGCTTATGCCTCATATAAACCGTACAGATAATAGTTTTATATACGTACCCTTTTAGCCTTCTCCCACACCTGGTTCAATTTAGCTATCCTGAACTCCACCGTCTGCCCATCACTGCTGCTCGGCTTGGGCTCATTGAATTCGCGAGAGTATTTTCCAGCCATTACAGCTACGCCGAAGCACAGAGCAACGACCAAACACGGCAGCTTCATTTTAAAAATAACTAAAGATAACCAGCGACGGAAAAAAAGAGACTAGCTAAGCAAAGAATTAGCCGGAAAACACTGCAAACGTTTGTTCCTGTGATTGCGGCTCGCTGGAGTACCATAAGGATCATGTGCTATTAACGGGAGGGCACATTCTGAAGACATGTATGCTGGGATATGTAGTTTATTACCCTAGTCTTTGTGCTTTCAGCAAAGCATGTATGACCTTTTATGAACTACAATTCCTGAAATTCCACTCTTAAGGCATATGATGACGAAAGGGATCCTGGAGTTTTCCTTGAGAGGTGGGAATCGGTAACTACAGAGACATTAAAGAACTAGAGACTTTTTTAAAATTATAATATACATTCATACATTTATTTTTATTGAAGTAGACATCTTGTGTAATAGTGAATTAATTATAATCCATTGTTTAAGCTGTGCTCAATTTCAGATAAAAAAGTGTAGGCTGTTTTCATTTTTGTTTTTCATTAAATTTAATTTAATATATTGAACGGGAAACAAATGGAATTGGTCATAGATCGTTGTTACTCTATTTCTAGCGTCAAACCCTTTCAGATTATGAATGTATTTTATGTTTTAAGTGTTCATATAACTAGATCTTTGTCAGTTGCAAAATCTGGACCAAAGGAGTTGAAGACACACAGATACAAGCATACACGCGCGCGCGCGAGCACACACACACACACACACACACACACACACACACACACACACACACACACGATTTAGCGATTGATATGATTCATCTCATATTCATGCCAGCCTGGCAAATGCAATTAGTAGTAGGAGATAGAATGATATTTTTTTTATATTATTGATCTACTGAACTGGTCTCTTTGACAATATTGTTTATACAGCATTCATGCCAATACACCGCAATGACTGAGCTGAATTCAGTTAAACAATATTAAACTGGGAGGAAGAGAGGGGCAAGTGAGAAAGACAGACAGAGAGACAGACAGAACAAAATTACATTCTACTCCCTTTGCCTTGACAATATTGCTTTAGAACATTAACGTCCATATATCTCTATTGAGTCTAAGTGAATTGAATTGAAATTGAGAGAGAGAGAGAGAGAGAGGGAGAGATAGAGTGTATTGGATTTGTGCCAGGCAGAAATTCACATTTGCAAGACAGATTGTGTACAAATAACATACCAAGAATTGGAGACTTGACAAATTAGTTGCAAGATCAATTTGCTTGCCCAGTTAACGCAGATGTCCAGGTTTATCAACTGGACAGAGCTGTCCTTGCCATAGGGGGCACACTTTTCACAAGACTGACACAGGATCTCTATTTTATACTTAATACGTTTAGTTATGATAAGTTACTTTGCAGATTCAGATTAATAATGCAAAACACATTCAACAAATAAATCACAATTATAACTGCAGCTTAATATAAGGCTGTATTATTTGAAAAATTACAAGCTACCTAGCGGCATGTAAAATAATATGCCCCACCTTTATCAACTGTAACAACAAGCTATGTAATATTAATGCATCAAATAATGCAATATACAATGCTGTGAAATTTACTTCCCTTAATTAAAAAGTGGAATGCATTTTTGTAACACAGTATTTCTAAATTGTGGTGCTGAACTGAGCACAGTTGAATAATGATATTATACCTAGTAATTTTTGGACTGTGTTAGCACCTGACTATGAGCATTGTGATGATACGTTCTGCTTACTTACTACATGTCCACCAAATTAATTTGTCAAAGTGTAACTAGGCTAATATATTGTGAGTCTAACCCTGGACTAAAGAAGAAGCATGTTGATCTGGTATCGCAGGTGGTGTTCATTTGCATAGAAAGATGCATCATAAACTGGGCCACAATTTGCAACTCCTTTGATCCTTGTATTGCATCTCTGTTTATTGGACTTCCAGTTGACAGGCTTTTGCTTTAACGAGCAAAGACAAAGCCTGTCAGAGAACCGTTTTTGCTAGAGCCACACTTAATGAATGTGTCCACCTATGAGGACAGCAGGCTGAATTGAAAAGGTTAACACCAACTCCGAAGGAGCCAATATTTTGTCAGGAAAACAATTGAAACTGTCACATCTGTCTCAGCTTCTGACCTATGCTTCTGACACACACACACACACACACACAACATGAATCAACAACAACAATGTTGAGCTGTGAGTAAAGTAATGAATGACTATGTTGGGATGTCAATGTCATTCAGCTGACATTGTAATACACATCATTGAGCTACATCCTCAGATGACAAATCTCTAACTGGAATTCACTGCATTCAAAAGATGTGTTATACTTCCTGTCAGAGTTATTATGAGTAAGGATCATCTGAGTAAGTTCTGGCAAACATTGCTGCTTCTCTTAAGTCTTGAAACTGATATCCTTGCACTGCCCTGGATTACTTTACACATTTCAAAGTTCAAGGTTACTTTATTGTCATTTGCATGCTTACGCGTGAAAACGAAATTTGAACCCAGGATCAGCAGCGTACAAACTAGTCCTATGTAAAAAAAAACAGACCTAAGAATAAAAATATACAACAAATAACAGTGATAAAAACATATGCACAATATATATGATACCTTCAATAAATATCATGTATTCATGAATCAATAAATCAAATCATATCAAGTTTTATTTATATGGCACTTTTCGTACATTTAGCAGTTCAAAGTGCCTCACAGAGACTAAAAACAACAAATAAATAAGCCAATAAATACATGGATTAATAAAAGAAGAAATTAAAAAAAATGATCAAAAGAAAAAATATGAAATAAAAGAGATCAATCAAAAGCCTGATTAAAAAGATGATATAAATATGGATCTGCCAGCGAGTGAGAAGTCAAGAAGGAAAGAGATATTTGACCAGTGTGAGACTGCAGCACAGCAAAAAGCCCACAGTACCATGACTGTTACATAAATGACATCATTTTGTCTCCCTTTTGGCTTCCATTAGGTGAAAACAGAGAAACTGACTGAGGTGGGGTGTGAGAGCAATGAGGCACACAGCAACGACAGAGTGAAAGAAAGCAAGAAAGCGCAAAAATAAGAGGAAAAAAGAAATGAAGAAACATAAGATTGAGATAGCAGGTGTTTTGTCAGCTGGTTGCATTGTCCTGTGGGTGTTAGGGAGAGTCATAATGAAATAAAGGATGTATTCAATCACTGCCCATGAACAAACACAGTCATTAAGACCAAGTGATTGCAATAAACAGGCTTCGATCATCTTATTACTTGTGCTAATTTAACCGCAGGGAACAACAGGAGCAGACATGCCATTAACTTAGAGTCTAGTCTGGCTCGAATCAGCTCTTTGCTGATGAAACTTTCAGCATTTCAAAATCTTCTAGCAGATATTTCATTTCTTTTTCAACAATACTGGGAATATTTCCCAGTTTCCACATGTTATTTAAATAGCAGTATGCCTACATTTTGCAATAGCTTGGCAGTACAGCAACAAAAGAATGCATATTCAATGACTGCAGGTAAATTTAAAATTTCCCTTTTAATTGTCACTTTGCTTGAATTATTATGAGTTCTGAGATACAAACACAAGAGTTAAATATTCATTCTCCACTTTGTAAAACAATATTGAGTAATATATTGAGTTGATTGAATTATATAATGTACTTTTATAAAGAATTATACTAAATTAACAGCATTTAAATGAATGAAAGGACAACATAAGCTCATTACAATGTAAAAATTACCAGAGCTGAAAAAAATACAAGAGATTGAATGCACCATCTGTCAAATCAAACTCTTTGCGAAATCAGTTAGAAGAGCAGGAACATCTTTTCCAAAGAGAAAAGGCTTCTGTTCTGTACTTTGCTCTTCGCACAACGAAAATCTATGCCAAAGTTTTCAGGAGCAACCATTTTTGAGCATTTTGAACATACAGTCGCCTCTCTATGTTGTTGCCTCACACACACTCCTCAGACACTGTAGCTGCCTGCCTTTCTTCTCTGGTTTGCTGCACACCAACACATTACCTGAATATGGATTTTGCGTGATATATGATCCAGCTGTTTGCAAACACTGGGAGAAACCAGCTGCCATGCAGTGTAAGTATACAATAGCACAAAATGGAAATATTTATTAGAAGTATCTCAAACTTGTAGGCTACTTATAATACAATAAGTGAGAAAATGTACTTAGTTACTTTCCATTACTAAATCAAATGTAATTTGTATTAGATAGAAAAGAAAAACCTACATGAGAGTTTATATTGTTACAATTATAAAAGTGATGTTTTTGTGGGTTCTTGATGACACTGCAGATGCAGCTATATTATTTCTTTTTAAAGTCAGCATCTGCCTCTCTCCCTTTCATCTGTCTCTCTGTGTAGCAACCTTACCCGGGTCTTTGAAAAAGATGAGGAAGCTATCTCAGAAGTCTCACAAAAAAGAGAGGAAAGAACATCTCAGTTGACTTTGTTGTGTATGAGCCTCATCTTGTCGAAATGTGCCAGATGTCCAGGTAGTGGACTGGGCTCATGCTCTCTGAGCAGGGCTCATTTTTGATATGTTACTGGACCAGTCCCTGCGTTGTCAGCACAGCTCAGCAGGGTCCAGAGCCTTACTGGGAGGCAGCTGCAGCTCATTTGATGTACTGTAGTGCCAAGAGCCATATAGTATATCCCTATCATAACAATTAAGTACACCTGTTACACTTATAGAATAATTTAATTTGTCTTTTTCAACTTTCCTGTTTCAGCTAGAATATATCAAATTGGTTGTTGTTAGCTATGTAGTTGCTGTCCAGCCATGTAGAATACAGGCAGACTTCTTAGCAATTCAATCCTCTTTAAACAGACTCTATGTAATTTTTTTCTCCCATCTAGTGGTAAAAATTTGACTTTCCGCTCATTTTTCCCCAGACTTCCACAGTCCTTCATCGGTCTGGAGGACTTCCCGGCGGGCCCCGGATGGCTGTGGACAGGCATGGGGTGCTCCCGGGCGGCCACTTAAGACGGATCCCCGGCCCGGAGCTCCGGTCATTTTATGGCCCTTTTACGCTTTTTTGGTGATGAGGATTCGGTGCAGTGGTATGACCAAAAGTGCAGTGCATGTTTTAGTTTAGTGCCGGGTAAGTAAAACTGGTGTCTCCACCTTGCTTCTCTGTGAAAAGTGAATCGGAAAACGCAGAAATGCATTTTGTTCTATAGGTACTAGCAGGTAGTGCTCTTATGCCCCTCTCAGCAGTTCATAGTTTTTGATAGACTGGAAAGACATGGAAGCCTCCATTTGAGCGAGCCGCTCTATGTAAAGACAGATAACTGATTCTTCGCCCAGGAGGATAAGTCAGATTGTTGGCATGTGTTATTTTACACCAATGAGGATCTATTCAAGAATGAAGATGTTGAATTGAGCTAATAAAATACTTTAAAAATTACATAGTGTCCCTTTAATGATGCCTACAAGCATGGTGAAGTATGTAAACAATGAACGAGGATACTATGACTGAATTGAAATTTTCAGAGCATGGTTTTAAAATAAAAGAGCTTCTATGTTTGCTTTTTCAGCAAAGAGTTTTTTGTTTGTCTAAAGCGTCCAGGTTTGCCTGTCCTCATTTTAAGTATTTCGAAATGAACAGTTCCTACTAGCATATTTCAGCAGTTGCGACTTTCAACTTGTGACATCTTTGATGCAGCCTCCAGCCTGAAAAGCCAGTGTGATATTTTTTTTTAGGATTTTGTCAATTTGCAAAAATAAAAAAAAGTTTCAGTTAAGGAAGTACATTATATAAAACCTGCATGGCTTATTAAAAGAAATGAAAACTCAAGATACAAAGGTGTTTATGTTATGGGTCAACAATTAAAATGTGCTTTGGATGATCATCTACATGTGATTAAAAACTGTACATGTGACATCAAAGTTCAGCACATCAACAAACTATAATGAAGTCACACTTATGGAATCTGCTACTACAAATAGGATCATTATTATGGGATGTTATTCAGGGGACAACGAGTAACTGTTTTTAAACTGCATTGTAAGCACTTTTGTTCTTTTAAAGTTGCCGACCTAGATTTCCTGTCAGTCTTGTCGCTATAAGATTTCTATTTTAAAACATGCTGCCATGGAAAGGCAATGCATTTTTAATAGGAAATGGATATGGTTGATGTGTCCCTAATAGCATGAGTAATATCATGCACAGTGCTGCCAGTAATGTGTCATTCTGAGTTACACTCAGTTTCACTGTGGTTGAAGAAAATCACTCAATTCACTCACCCCAGTGAACACAGTGGAACTATATGTCTCCTTTTTGAAATTCTGACAGCTCTAGCCATGCATTTCTGGAGGGCTGGAGCCTATCCCAGCTGTCTTAGGGCAAAAGGCAGGGTAAACCCTGGATGCCAGTTCATCTCAGGGCAAATAGAGACAGGTGGCCACTTGCACTCACGTTTACACCTACAGGCAATTAAATTAGCCAATTAACTTAATCTCCATGCATGTTTTTGGATGGTGGGAGGATGCCGGAGTATCTGGAGAGAACCCACGCAGACAAAGGACGGCCTCCACAAAAAGGCCCCGGGCCGGGAATCGAACCCTGTACTTTCTTACTGTGAAGCGAGCAAAAAATTCAAGCCCCCCCCCCCCAAAAAAATGCTTGAATTCAGCAAAAAATCTGCCAATGGACCAAGCATTTTTTGCTTGAATTAAGCAAAAAAATCTACCAATGAACCAAGTGGAAATGTCTCGATAACATTTCTTGAAATAAGACATAATTTCTGAGAAACAAGTCCATAATTTCTCAGAAATTATGTCTCATTTCAAGAAATCTTATCGAGACATTTTCACTTGGTTCATTGGCAGATTTTTTTGCTGAATTGAAGCATTTTTTTTTGCTTGAATTTTTTGCTTGAATTTAGCAAGTGCAAATTTTGTTCTAAGTGATATTGTCTGAAATTAAGTGTGTAGACATAATTGGACTAGCAATGAGACAAATATTCTGGGGAAGATTTTGATTTTTTGTAGTGTATTAACTCTTTGACTGCCATTGCTGTTTTTGAACATCATTTAAAATCCGACCCTTGAGTGCCA
The DNA here is from genome assembly GCA_029721515.1 of Synanceia verrucosa. Classification (NCBI taxonomy): domain Eukaryota; kingdom Metazoa; phylum Chordata; class Actinopteri; order Perciformes; family Synanceiidae; genus Synanceia; species Synanceia verrucosa. The sequence continues at coordinate 20,105,935 of CM056555.1, forward strand.
TTGATGTCTATAATACGCCAAATTGTTTTTTCGGCAGTGAGTCACCGATCGCGGCCTTCTACAGCCTGTGAGTAATTTTGGGGCTTCTGGGAGATGTAGTCGGAGCATAAACAGAGATATACACCATGGAGATCAAAGCAGGAAGTGGAGACGATCGCAATTAAAGAGTAAAACAGATAGATTCTGGACAAAAAGTGCTGTTTTTGATGAAAGTGGCCTCTACTCTACCTTTGATAAAACAAGAACGCAACAAGGTAAAAACAAACATTTTTTTCATAATGAAATAGAGAGTCTCTTCTTTCATTTGAGCTATTCAGTGTTTTCAGAGACATAATACAAAATATTCTGTGGCTCTTGAAATATGACTCAAAATGGGCAAATGGCACAAGGCACTTTCTGTTTTATAAAATGGCTGGCACTCAAAGAGTTAATAAACTACATAAGTAACAGTGTGGACAGTGAGGTGGCAGATTCATTGCTTTCAATCCACATGAAACAAAATCAGAATTCATTTTACCACCAAATAGATTTTCACCTACAAAATAATTTGCTTTGTGTTTTTAAAAAAATAGATCTACTATTTAAAGAAAAGTTTAAAGTTAAAGCTTGGCAGAAATGTACAAAAAATTATTCAAGAGGATACAGAGTTTCACATTATTAAGAATAAAAAGAATGTGCAAAAAAACAACACATTCCACGCCTCCTTGGTGGTATTTAACGACTGACAGATAATATGACAGTTGTGTTTCTAACAAATGGTGACAGCACTGACTGGGTAAAGGACTTTCATGTATATAGTGAAAACTTTTGTTAGGCAAGTTCAGGCAATCACAAGTGTAAGAAAGAATAAGATGTAAGCCAGAAGAAACTTAAGATAATGGAACACAAAATCATTTAGTAAATGTCACAGTGAAAATTTAGTTAGGGTAAATGAGCAAAACATCTGAAATGGGTTGGATGTGGATGTCTAAAAGACCAACCTGGCCTTATGTTATGCACTTATTAAATGTCAAAGTATGGCCTGTTTGTAGTAATGTCTCCTTCTCTGAATGCTTTTGTGGCAAATAAATGTATTCGACTTACTAAGTGGCTTACTCACTGTGCACAGAGTGCATTACAGAACTGGTATTTACAGATAATGAAATAATTGATTTACATTTCAAAGACAACATGAGGTTGTGAAGGATTTCCTCTCTTTGTTGTGTGAATATGCTGTGGAATGGAGCCACTGACCACACTGACTTACGTGAAATACCATATCTGCGTTCTCAGCCAGACAAACCTAAACAAAGATGCAAAAACACCATATACCTGAGGAAACTACTCTTTTACAGTGGATTAGTGGTTTATAGATGCATTCAGATGAAACAAATCATGGTCCCATTTTGAACTCATTTAAACAAAACAGTTGCAACTTTTTATAAGGTTTAAAAGCAATCAATAATTTCACTCTTGACTGCACTTCAACAAGAGTAGTAATTACTCTATTTTTTAGCCCATTCACCTCTCCAATCCCAGTGGGAAAATTGTACAAGTACTGAATATTATCATTGCTTTTTTTGTACAGTTTATCTTTGTAGATGTGGGATATGGGGGGCATTTCTACTGATTAAAACATCTGCTGTCTCACCTGTGTGTGTTTGTGTGTGTGTGTGTGTGTGTGTGTGTGCTTATGAAAGAGAGTGGTGTTGGTGGTGGTAGATTCAATATTCATTAAATGTCCTCAGTCTGCTGACCTTTTCCCTTCCTCACTCCCTGAGCCCATGCTTCATTTGATTCAATAAGAGGTGTTTATTTTCAAAGCAGGCCTTCATTTACAGATTTATTCCCTGGAGGTATTGCTTTGTGTATAAAGAATAAAGGGGAAAAAAACAGGCATGGTATAGATCAATGGAGAGGAGGCCGATGAAGGTAGAACAGAGAAATAAAGACAAAAAGGCAACTCGACTATTTTGAACTTCAGTTAATTCTGAGAGAGAAAAAAAGGAAGAATTCCAGTCATTTATGCTCTGATATGTTCCTTGACTCTATGCAGGTGTACTGATTTACTTTTCAATTCCACTGAAGAAGATATTTATAATTGAGCTGGAATTTAGGAAAAGGTTGAAAAAGATTCTTTAATAAGTAGAGTATAAAGGAAGATTAGGATGAAGTGTTTTGGCTCAAGCAGTGCACAGTATGAAGTTGCCTATGGCAAAATATCAGCTGTCAGACTAGTGTTTATTGGTTGCAGTCATTTGTACTACACTGATAGGTATGTGTGAGTTCTCTTCCATGTATTGATACAATACTTCAGATCACTCAAGCATAAAATAAGTTGTTGTGAAATGCACGGCTAAGGCATTCAACTGTTACAAGACATTTATGGATGAGCTGACAAAGACTATTTTATAAAGCACTTAGGCTTAGGGTTGGGGGGAGTTAAAAATGCCTAAATACCTCAAAAGTGACTTTAGTAAACCTGTGTGTGTGTGCGTGCGTGCGTGCGTGTGTGTGTGTGTGTGTGTTTGTGTGTGCAGATGCCCACTGGACAGAGTCAAATGTCTTGGCTGCTGGGTAGAAGGCTGCGTTCAGAGCTGCCACAACAAAAGGAAGCATGAACAAAAAATCTGCGTGACTGTTTCCCCAGAAAGAGCATCTTTGTCCACAAAGATCTATTTCTCAAAGGCCAGCTGAGGCCTGGGGCTGACTCCACAAAACCAACAGTAAAATCTTGTATCTCTAGTTACCTTGCAGACCCTGCTGCTTGTGTTGACCTGAAACTAACATGGACACAGGCAGGCAGCCGGGAACTGATCTCTGTGGATCAGTGTGTATTTATCGCACCATATAGTACTTAGTTGTATCGTATACATATGGTGGCCATAATGAACATTCACATATTCCACTCATAAAACAAACACTATAAAAATGAATACTATGTTTGTGTAATAGCACTACACAGTAATAGCATGGCATGGCATGGCACGGCACGACTCAGTTTTGGTGCTTTTCCATTACCTCTAGTATCCCCTTGGTGTGGGCGGGGTCCTTATACAGCAGCGCAAAACTGAATTTACCTGCGACACAAAACCGGGAAGAAGAAGAAGAAGAAGATGAACAACAACTCTACTATCACAAACAATGGGGGACACCAAACCGATCATGTAAGCAATCAAAAGCAATCCCATTTTCTCGTGTAACAATAGCAAAGCAATTGTCGGTTTTAAAAATGACGGGGTCGAGTTATATTTGGCTTTTACGGTCTCGTTGGATGCCACGACATTCGTTGGCCAATCAGTGGAAGGTGGTCGGCTTGCTTGGATCCAGGGCTGAGGACGTAAGGAAGAAGTACCTCGTACCAGGTACTAGTGGAAAAACGCCACAACCGTGTAGAGCCATGTCGTACCATACTGTACCACTGTTGTGGAAATATTCTGTCAGGATGGTCTAATCTCCACAGGGTTCTTTAATTACACAAGGAATGAGTAACTTCACAGTTGCCCAAAAAGTTGCCCAAAAGAGTTGCTTTTAATATCTGTCTGCAGAACAGAGATGAGAATTCAGACACACAGCACAGAGCTTTGTGAGTGAATGCCCATACAGAATGTAAGGAAAAACAATATTTATGCACTACTGATACATACATGCTTACGTGAGTTCCTGCTGACAAGCAATACCGTCATAGTGATAAACGAACATGCTGTATGTTTTACTGTAGACAGAGTCCACAAGTCTATCAGGCCTGATGGCGAGGAAAAGACACACACACTGTTCTCTGTGAAAACTAAAACAAGATAACTTCCAGCGACATCATCATGAGTTCAGACATAACAGCTTATACAATCAGCTAAATTTGCATCACACCACGCCTGTGGAAAAGCACTATAAGTGCTGCATGTTCTCCCATGTCTGCGTGGGTTCTCTACAGGTACGCCGGCTTCCTCCCTCCAAAGACATGCATGGAGAAGATCAAGTGGCTAATTTAGGCTCCGTCCACACAACAACAGCAAGATAAGGGTTGTGAGATTTTTCTCACAACGTTGCCAGAAGTATTTCCGTCTACATGGCAACGTGATAACGAGTGACATGGAGTGACAAGGATGTAATACATATGCCATGCCGATATGTGGCGCTACAAAGAAACACAGAGATACCCATGAAAAAGAACGAAATAATGCAATGGTCATGCGCATGAAGTCCTTGTTTACTACTACTTCTGGTCACGTGATGATGTGACATCATCGTTAGCAACAATGCTGGGTACACACTGCAACTCTGAAATGTCAGATCTTTTCACTCTGGAACCCGTTGTCAGGAAATACTGTTGTGGGTCTCCGACAATGCCGGAGACCCTCACTCTTGTCCAGTCTTTCCTCTCTCACATTCATCCTATCCACTCAGTCACGGCATGTGTCCAGACCTTCTATTCTTTTCAGAGACAAGCACTTTTCATCGTTCTCTCGCTCATCTAGTAGGCACTTGCAGTCACCCCAGGTCCACGCCCCTGAGCACAAGACTCATAGCGGGGGTTGAATAGATCTGCTTTGGCCTTGGCCATATGATTCATGGTCATGCCTTTCCACTCCACTCCATCCAACAACTTGATGAAATGCCTCACAAAATATAGCATTACATTAGATATATGTTATTATTTTGTGAATGTGTCTTGACTTTGGGTGTAGCATCATGGAGTTATGTTAAGATTTCTATGCTCACTCTGCTGTGCGCATAAACTTCCATTTTCATTAAATATGTAACTGTTGCAAATGTTCACTAGTAAATTCAGAGGTAATCTCATTTTTGCCAAACTGAACCCTCAAGGTCGTTATGAAAGCACGTGGCAATGAAAAGGCTGGTTTTGCAACATGAATTTCAACTGAAACCAGAAAACCACAAGCGGTTATGTAGGGCCCTCGCGGTATGTCGCGGTCGGGTATCAGATGGGGGCAGCAGTGCGAGCAGGGGGCAATAAACGTCAAGCGATTTGGCCAATACACAAAGGAGGTACGGCCATTCGATGGTTCAGTGTGGAAATCATGCCAAAATGAAGAGTGGAAACAAAATAGCCGACTTCCCATTTGGAATAGACAGTCGGTGCAAGAGACTTTTTTGTGCGTCTGGTCAAGGTACACATGTGTACTGATTTTCATGTTCCAACTCCATAAAAACCCCTATGGGGAGGGGTTTTTGAAAATTTGAAGGGGGCGCTATGGGGTCATGTTGCCCTGCCCATTGGTGTGGACCCCATCAGATGTTAGAGGTCACCACCCTTGACCTGTGTATCAACTTTCATGATGATACGAGTTTATTCAAGCCATCAAAAAGCCAAAGAACTGGTCACTTCCTGTTACCACCAGGGGGGTGCCATGAGTAAGGCATGACATTAATATATGAGCACGTTCAGGGCTGAGTCCCCGTCATGCTCAGAAAATTTGAAGCTGCTCGGATAGAGTATGTGAACGTGAGAGTCGTTTGAATTTAGACAGCGAATTCGCCAAAGTTTCTCAAGCCTTAGCAGCCACGCCCCTTTGACCGAATTATGTGCAGAGCACAACTTCTGCTCGGCTAGGTCTGGAGATGATCTGTACCAAATTTCAAGTCAATCGGACAAAATCCCTAGGACGAGTTCATTTTCATCAGAAAATCAAAAATTAAAAATGGCCGATTTCCTGTTGGAATTTCAGTGTCGTGCCAAAAGACAATTTTGTTCCTCTGGGTATGCTTAACATCTGAACCAATTTGCGTTCAGGTACAACAAAGTCATCAACATTCCCTACGGGAAATTTTCAACAATTTAGGGGGCGCTATGGAGCCATTATGCGCTGCCCATCGGCGTGGCCTGCATCAAATGCTAGAGGATACCACCCTCAACCTATGTATCACGTTTCATGATGATACAAGTTTATTAAAGCCATCAAACAGCCAAAGGTGTTACTAGCAGCCTCACGGCGTTCGTCATGTAGCTTCACCAACTTGATCTGGATGTTTTAGAAGTAGAATGAAGTTGATAATGTCAACTATGTGGTATCAGTACATTTAAACGTAAAGGGTGGCGCTGTGGAGCCATTTGGCCCCGCCCAGGGGCGTGGCACGCATCAGATCCCAGCAGAGGCCAGCCTTGACCTGTGTATCAATTTTCATGATGATACAACTTTGTTAAAGCCATCAAAAAGGCAAACGTATTTTCATGGCGAATGATCAAAAAATCGCATGGGTCACTTCCTGTTACCACTGGGGGGGCGCCATGAGTAAGGCTTGATATGAATACATCGCTTGTTTAACTTGTTTCCAATGACAATTCCCCAAATACAGATTCACATCTTTACAATTAGTAAAATGGCATCTATTACTTGGGTATCCCAGTAGTTTAAGGATGTTACATCTTCTTTTCTCAAACTGCAAGCTAAAGTGTGTGTGTGTTTTTTTTTTTTTTTCTGAAGGTTAATTCATTTATTGCCAGTATTTAATAAATGCAATCATTGAAAACAACAACACAATAGTTTAAAGAGCCAGGAGAAGAGAATCTCTAACCCTATTATGTTGCATTCCAAGGAAGTTTGGATGAAGATACACAAAATGACTAAATTATCTCATTCTAAACAGCCATATTCATCTTTGTGGCAAAATCCTGCAATCCGTATTGGTAAAGCACCGGTCTATTGGAAGAGTTGGCACAACCATGGAATATGTACACTGGATAATTTGTATGATGGCAAAGTGTTCATGTCTTATAATGATGTATTGAAGAAATACAACCTAAAGGGAAAGGAACATTTCTGGAAGTATCTTCAGATAAGGCACTGTGTTATGTCACTAGACTGGCAAACTGAAGACAACCATATTTTGGAGTACTTGGTTTTGCCATCACACCATCACAGAGCCTCGATATTTTACAGAAGAATGAACTCTGCACTCAGCACTGATCTAAAGAATTTGAAGGTTTTATGGGAAAAAGACTTGGGGTTGTTTTGGGAATGAGGAATGGAGGAAATAATATCACAATTTGGAAAATTTTTAAGGGAATGTAAAGGCAAATTCACGCAATATAAGATTGTACAAAGATATTACTGGACTCCTGTGAGACTGAATAGATTAGGCCTCATGAACAACTCATTGTGTTGGAAGTGTCAAAATGATAACGGTACTTTGATACACTGTTTGTGGGAATGCCCAATTATTAAGCGCTTCTGGATGGTTGTAAATGCGTATTCTAAGCGATTGGTTAGAAAGACCTGTGCCACTCTGTCCAAGACTGTGTTTACTGGGTGATAAAGGACAGATAGATAATATATCAAAAGGAAAATTCTCTGTTATCATGGTTGGTGTCTCAGTGGCAGTTAGGATCATTCTTAAACACTGGAAAGCTTCCAAAACTCCACAGTTTAAAGAATGGGTAAATATGATGATAAAGATTTCTTCATATGAATGTATGCTTTATAAGTTGAATAATAGAGATGGTACCACAGCGCCAGAATGGGAACCTTTTTGGTCTTACATTACTCTTACTGTCAGTCAGCAGGACGACAGCTGATTGTCTTCCCTCCGATATTTATTTATGTTATTTACTTTTTATTTTTCTTTCTATGAACTTCCACACCTTGTAATATCATTAATATTATTGATATTTTTCATTTATGTATAAGAGCCCTGTTCTGTAACGTTAAAAGAGCATTATATTATTGTCATGTACCAAGTAAAAACTCAAATAAAAACACTTGAATTATAAAAAAAAAAAAAAAGAGCCAGGAGAAGAAGCCCTGCTTGTTGTTGGTTGTCCAGTCTTCCTCTGACACCGTAACAACGACCACTGGTTCAACAGGAGCAGTCAGAGGAGCTGAAGGAGCTGGAGTCACAGCAGGGTCTCCTTCTCTTCTGAGTTCTGGGTCCTCCTTCACCTTTGTCTTTTCTCGTGCATCCTCCCAGTGTTGGACGTCATTACTGCTGAGAGGTTCAGGAGGGGTCAGTGGGGTCGGAGTGACAGCAAAGTCTGGTTCTGTGGTTGGTTTCAGGTCTTCATCCCCTCTGGCCTCAACATCAGTGATAGATGGAGGCTCAGCAGGGGGTGTAGGAGAAGCAGGGATGTTATCAGTGTCTGGTTCTCCCTTTGGTTGTTGGTCAATCCGGTGGGGTTCGTCATCTTCATCCTCTGTGGCCTCAACATCAGTGATAGATGGAGGCTCAGCAGAGGATGTAGGAGAAGCTGGAACAACGTAGGTTTCTGGTTCTCCATTTGGTTCTGTGTCTATCCGGTGGGGTTTGTTGTCTTCTTCTTTGGCCTCAACGTCACTGATTGATGGAGGCTCAGAAGGTGGTGCAGGAGAAGCAGGAACGTCGTTAGTGTCTGGTTCTCCCTTTGGTTGTTGATCAATCCGGTGGGGTTTGTCATCTTCATCCTCTGTGGCCTCAACATCAGTGATGGATGGAGGCTCAGCAGAGGATGTAGGAGAAGCTGGAACAGTGTAGATTTCTGGTTCTCCATTTGGTTCTGGATCAGTCTGGTGGGGTTTGTCGTCTTCATCTTCTTTGGCCTCAACGTCAGTAATAGACGGAGCTTCAGAAGGTAGACAAAGTGGAGGAGGTGACACCTGCTCCTCAGTTGCAGCCAGGTTTGAATCGTCCTGGACTGCAGGATCAACCGCTGGCAAATGAGGTTCCACTTTTGGGCTCTGGAGTGGGAAGATGCCACAAATCTGTCCTGCTGCAACGTGCACAATCTCCGTCAGCAGCTCAGACGCAAAGCTCTTCAGTTTGTCCACCAGGACGTCTTGTGTGTACTTCTGCCTGATCTCTGTCAGGATAGACAAGACCATGTCGTCCCTGGTGGAGCGGGAGAAGGTGGCCTGACACTCTGAAGCTGGAAGAGCATCGGAGACTCGGTCCAAGACAGCTTGTGTGACGCCCACCGACATGTGGCTTAGCTTCTGGGACGCCATATTTAAGAGGGAGCGAGGAGGAAGAGTCCAGAAGCCCTGCAGGACTCTGGGCACAACCTCTAACACCACCTCTCTTGGAGTGAGCTGCTTGGAGCTGTGAGCCTCCTTCTGCCTCTGTCTCAGCTTCTTGGCGTAGTCTTTGGCCAGCTCGAGAACTCTAGGATGTTGAAAACTAGGAGGTAAGGCCTCTGGGGACTTGAGGAGCGCCTTGGCTTCAAACTCAATGTCCCTCTTTTTGTGGCTGACATTTACTGCCATCACCAGCATCAGCAGAGGCTGAGCATCCTCCTCATCAAAATCCTCCAGTTCAAACTCCCAAAGCCGTTCTCTCACAGTGCTTTGGCTGTCCTGGAAAATGGACTCAATCATGTCTTCAGCAGTCACCTGAGATGGGATCTGGTTTTTCTGCTGAAGACTCAGGAGCTCCCTCACCAGTGCAATCTGAGTCTTGTAGCTGCTCTCATGCCAGCAGATCTGCAGAGCCCGCTTATAGATGGGTGTGTCAAACAACACCCTGATGCGTCTGTAGACTCCTCTGCTTCCTTCAATAAAATCCATTGAAATTTTGTTGGTGTATATAACAATATAATAATCAAACCACACAAAGTGACGGCAGAAAATTTGTGCTCGATCAACGGCAGACTCTAGAGAGTACTCACTGTTGATGTCTGTGGAACAAATGAGCAGAAGGTCTTTCATAGTCTGTGAGTTCTAGAACAGAATCTGAACTGACTTATAGAACTACAAGTCTGTCACCATGGAAACACTTTTTGAAAGCATCCTGTTGTTAAATAACATGTCTGTAACCAGCCATATGACACTACTGTGAAATGATGCATATATAAATATAATATATTCAGTAATGTTGTCATCATAACCTCAGTTGATGGTCTGAAGAGCTGCCAGTAATTACCATCATTTTATTAGCCAGTGAAACCCTCTGGTACATTTCCCTGAGACTAATAAGAAGAATAATGATAATTTTAATAATAATAATAATTACAATAACAATAATGCTAATTTGTAACAATAATAATAATGATATTTTAATAATAATAATATTAATAATGATAATAATAATAATACTTTTTTGTCACTTCCTCACCTTTGTGTCAGTGTTTTTTTTTTTGTCAGCACCTCTTTCCATCGTAAAACACCACAGTATGGAAGGTGTCAACTTTTTTTGGGATTAGTGCTTATTTTAATCTTGCAGAAAAGTATGATATTTTGTGCATGTGTGTGACTGGCCCCAGCCCTCTCTGGAAACTAAGCTATCATTCTTTATTAGAATTTCTTATAATGAGCCAGAGAGGAAAGTGCTGCACCTTTTGTGAATTGAGGGGGAAAACGGATGATAGACAGGATGACATTGGATGGATGGGAAAGGGGTACAAACATGCAGTGTTATTAGAAATCAGGAATGTGAGATGCATTATTCCTAGCAACCAATCTCCCCGAAATAAGAAGAAGACAGAAAAGATAATAACAATAATAATGATGATAATGACAATAATAAATAACTAAATAAAGGGTTGAAGGTGAGATGTAAGAATGCATAAAAAGCATGAATTTGGTGTGAAGCCCGAAGAGTGATTTCACCCATTCTGGCGGGTCCCATCAGTACTCAACAATGGGACAAGACAGGCATTCGTACACCCTGAACCAACATGCATGAGTGACTGGCACCGAAGCCCACAGCAGCTAACATTTCTTACATTCCCATAGGTTTAATGTATAGCATTAAATCTGCACAAATGCGTGCATCAATGACAGTTATTAAATCACTAGTTTAGTCAAATAAAGCTATTCCGGGTATAAAAAACATCTGTGTCCACCATTCATTATCTGTGGAGCAGCTCCGGACTTTATAAGTGACAACATCACAAGTTTGAGATAGAATTGTTAATTTAGCTGCTGTTCCCCTTTAAGACTTCTGTCCTCTGCAAATTAAATTACATGTTTAACTTGTTTCCAATGACAATTCCCCAAATACAGATTCACATCTTTACAATTAGTAAAATGGCATCAGTAGTTTAAGGATGTTACATCTTTTCTCAAACTGCAAGCTAAAGTGTGTTTTTTTTGAAGGTTAATCCATTTATTGCCAGTATTTAATAAATGCAATCATTGAAAACAACAACACAGTCGTTTAAAGAGGCAGGAGAAGAAGCCCTGCTTGTTGTTGGTCGTCCAGTCTTCCTCTGACACCGTAACAACGACCACTGGTTCAACAGCAGCAGTCAGAGGAGCTGAAAGAGCTGGAGCCACAGCAGGGTCTCCTTCTCTTCTGGGTTCTGGGTCCTCCTTCACCTTTGTCTTTTCTCGTGCATCCTCCCAGTCTTGGACGTCAATACTGCTGAGAGGTTCAGGAGGGGTCAGTGGGGTCGGAGTGACAGCAGAGTCTGGTTCTGTGGATGGTTTCAGGTCTTCATCCCCTCTGGCCTCAACATTAGTGATAGATGGAGGCTCAGCAGGGGGTGTAGGAGAAGCAGGGACGTTATTAGTGTCTGGTTCTCCCTTTGGTTGTTGGTCAATCCGGTGGGGTTCGTCATCTTCATCCTCTGTGGCCTCAACATCAGTGATGGATGGAGACTCAGCAGAGGATGTAGGAGAAGCTGGAACAGTGTAGATTTCTGGTTCTCCATTTGGTTCTGGATCAGTCTGGTGGGGTTTGTCGTCTTCATCTTCTTTGGCCTCAACGTCAGTAATAGACGGAGGTTCAGAAGGTAGACAACGTGGAGGAGGTGACACAACATCAGTGATAGATGGAGGCTCAGCAGAGGATGTAGGAGAAGCTGGAACAACGTAGGTTTCTGGTTCTCCATTTGGTTCTGGGTCTATCCGGTGGGGTTTGTTGTCTTCTTCTTTGGCCTCAACATCACTGATGGATGGAGGCTCAGAAGGTGGTGCAGGAGAAGCAGGAACGTTATTAGTGTCTGGTTCTCCCTTTGGTTGTTGGTCAATCCGATGGGGTTCGTCATCTTCATCCTCTGTGGCCTCAACATCAGTGATGGATGGAGGCTCAGCAGAGGATGTAGGAGAAGCTGGAACAATGTAGGTTTCTGGTTCTCCATTTGGTTCTGGGTCTATCCGGTGGGGTTTGTTGTCTTCTTCTTTGGCCTCAACGTCAATGATTGATGGAGGCTCAGAAGGTGGTGCAGGAGAAGCAGGAACGTCATTAGTGTCTGGTTCTCCCTTTGGTTGTTGATCAATCTGGTAGGGTTCGTCATCTTCATCCTCTGTGGCCTCAACATCAGTGATGGATGGAGACTCAGCAGAGGATGTAGGAGAAGCTGGAACAGTGTAGATTTCTGGTTCTCCATTTGGTTCTGGATCAGTCTGGTGGGGTTTGTCGTCTTCATCTTCTTTGGCCTCAACGTCAGTAATAAACGGAGGTTCAGAAGGTAGACAAAGTGGAGGAGGTGACACCTGCTCCTCAGTTGCAGCCAGGTTTGAATCGTCCTGGACTGCAGGATCAACTGCTGGCAAATGAGGTTCCACTTTTGGGCTCTGGAGTGGGAAGATGCCACAAATCTGTCCTGCTGCAACGTGCACAATCTCCGTCAGCAGCTCAGACGCAAAGCTCTTCAATTTGTCCACCAGGACGTCTTGTGTGTACTTCTGCCTGATCTCTGTCAGGATAGACAGGACCATGTCATCCCTGGTGGAGCGGGATAAGGTGGCCTGACACTCTGAAGCTGGAAGAGCATCGGAGACTCGGTCCAAGACAGCTTGTGTGACGCCCACCGACATGTGGCTTAGCTTCTGGGACGCCATATTTAAGAGGGATCGAGGAGGAAGAGTCCAGAAGCCCTGCAGGACTCTGGGCACAACCTCCAACACCACCTCTCTTGGAGTGAGCTGCTTGGAGCTGTGAGCCTCCTTCTGCCTCTGTCTCAGCTTCTTGGCATAGTCTTTGGCCAGCTCGAGAACTCTAGGATGTTGAAAACTAGGAGGTAAGGCCTCTGGGGACTTGAGGAGCGCCTTGGCTTCAAACTCAATGTCCCTCTTTTTATGGCTGACATTTACTGCCATCACCAGCATCAGCAGAGGCTGAGCATCCTCCTCATCAAAATCCTCCAGTTCAAACTCCCAAAGCTGTTCTCTCACAGTGCTTTGGCTGTCCTGGAAAATGGACTCAATCATGTCTTCGGCAGTCACCTGAGATGGGATCTGGTTTTTCTGCTGAAGACTCAGGAGCTCCCTCACCAGTGCAATCTGAGTCTTGTAGCTGCTCTCATGCCAGCAGATCTGCAGAGCCCGCTTATAGATGGGTGTGTCAAACAACACCCTGATGCGTCTGTAGACTCCTCTGCTTCCTTCAATAAAATCCATTGAAATTTTGTTGGTGTATATAACAATATAATAATCAAACCACACAAAGCGACGGCAGAAAATTTGTGCTCGATCAACGGCAGACTCTAGAGAGTACTCACTGTTGATGTCTCTGGAACAAATGAGCAGAAGGTCTTTCATAGTCTGTGAGTTCTAGAACAGAATCTGAACTGACTTATAGAACTACAAGTCTGTCACCATGGAAACACTTTTTGAAAGCATCCTGTTGTTAAATAACATGTCTGTAACCAGCCATATGACACTACTGTGAAATGATGCCTATATAAACATAATATATTCAGTAATGTTGTCATCATAACCTCAGTTGATGGTCTGAAGAGCTGCCAGTAATTACCATCATTTTATTAGCCAGTGAAACCCTCTGGTACATTTCCCTGAGACTAATAAGAAGAATAATGATAATATTTAAAAATAATAATAATAACAACAATAATAATAATGCTAATTTATAATAATAATAATAATAATAATAATGATAATTTTTTTAATAATAATAATAATAATGATACTTTTTTGTCACTTCCTCACCTTTGTGTCAGTGTTTTGTTTTTTTTGTCAGCACCTCTTCCCATCGTAAAACACCACAGCATTGCAGGTGTCAACTTTTTTTGCAGAAAAGTATGATATTTTGTGCATATGTGTGACTGGCTCCAGCCGTCTCTGGAAACTAAGCTATCATTCTTCATTAGAATTTCTTATTATGAGCCAGAGAGGAAAGTGCTGCACCTTTTGTTAATTGAGGGGGAAAACGGATGATAGACAGGATGACATAGGATGGATGGGAAAGGGGTACAAACATGCAGTGTTATTAGAAATCAGGAATGTGAGATGCATTATTCCTAGCAACCAATCTCCCCGAAATAAGACAATAACTAGAAAACCACAAGCGGTTATGGAGGGCCTCGCGGTATGTTGCCGTCGGGTATCAGATGGGGACGGCAGTGGGAGCGGGGGGCAATGAACGTCAAGCAATTCGGATAATACACAAAGGACTTACAGCCATTCGATGGTTCAATGTGGAAATCCAGCCAAAATGAAGTGTTGAAACAAAATGGCCGACTTCCTTTTTGGAATAGACAGTCGGTGCAAGAGACTTTTTTGTGCGTCTGGTCAAGGTACCAATGTGTACTGATTTTCATGTTCCAACTCCATAAAAACCCCTATGGGGAGGGTTTTTTGAAGATTTCAAGGGGGTGCTATGGAGCCATTTTGCCACGCACACAGGCACGGCCCCCATCAGATGTTAGAGGTCACCACCCTTGACCTGTATGTCAAATTTCACGATGATACGACTTTATTAAAGCCGTCTAAAAGCCAAACGTATATTCTTGGTGAAAAATCGAAAGACGCGGCACTGGCACTTCATGGCACTGCCACATGAACTCCGTTACTCGTAGCCTCATGGCGTTCGTTATGTAGCTTCACCAACTTGTTCTGGACGTTTTAGAAGTAGAATGAAGTTGATGGAGTCAACTATGTGGTGTCAGTACCTGTAAACATAAAGGGTGGCGCTGTGGAGCCATGTAGCCCCGCCCAGGGGCGTGGCCCACATCAGATTGCAGAGGACGCCAGCCTTGACCTGTGAATCAATTTTCATGATGATACAACTTTATTAAAGCTGTCATAAAAGCAAATGTATTTTCATGGCGAGCGATCAAAAAATCATAGTGACGCCATACAGGCGCCGTTAATCGTAGCTTCACGGCGTTGTACAAATTAAGAACGGGTCACTTCCTGTTACCACCGGGGGGTGCTATGAGTAAGGCATGGCATTAATACATCGGAACGTTCAGGGCCGCTCCCCGGTCATGCTCTGAAAATTTGAAGCTGCATCGAGTATATGAACGTGAGAGTCGCCCTTTGACCTAATTACGCGCAGAGCACAACTTTTGCTCAGCTAGCTCTGGAAATGATCTGTACCAAATTTCAAGTCGATCGGACGTAATCCCTAGGACGAAATTAAAAATGGCCGACTTCCTGTTGGAAATTCAGCTTCCTGCCAAGAGACAATTTTGGTCGTCTGGGTATGCTGATTTTCACTGAGGTACGCCAAAGTTGGCGACTTTCCCTATGGGGATTTTTCAACTTTGTAGGGGGCGCCATTCAGCCATTTTGCCTGCAACGTGTGCGAACACCCCAGAATATCGAATTTCGGGGCGGGCCGCAGGAATGTGCAAATTTATACTACTTTTTAACATTGGGAAAGGGGCGAAAATTGGGAAAACAGGTGTTCAGGAATAATAATAATAATAATAATAATAATAAACACTACAGTTTCAATAGATCCCTTGCGGACCTGTTTCACAGTCCGCTCGGGCCCTAATAATAATAATAATAATAATAATAAACACTACAGTTTCAATAGGTCCCTTGCGAACCTGTTTCACAGTCCACTCGGGCCCTAATAAACACTACAGTTTCAATAGGTCCCTTGCGGACCTGTTTCACAGTCCACTCGGGCCCTAATAATAAACACTACAGTTTCAATAGGTCCCTTGCGGACCTGTTCCACAGTCCGCTCTGGCCCTAATAATAAACACTACAGTTTCAATAGATCCCTTGCGTACCTGTTTCACAGTCCGCTCGGGCCCTAAATAGACCTTCTGAGATTTATCTGGTTTTATTTTTGTATCATTAAATAATTCATAATAACTCATAATCTGTCAGAATTTGTGTAAGCAGTTATTTAAATCTTTGCTTTTATAACTTCTTAAAGAGAGCCATTTGAAAATTGGAAAGAAATTAGGCAAAGAATCTAAACCAAGTTTGAATACAATAATGATGGCTGAATAATTCAACATGCTTCTGTTAAGCCTGCTTCCAAATGCTTGAGGCACCTGCGAGATGTTTTTGTAATGTAATCAGCATCAACAGCAGACTCACAGAATATCAAAATGTTCACACGGTGCCTTATCTTTGGGATTGGAGTGTTTTGTCAGATAAATGACAAGGCTGGAAAAATATACGTGCAGCATCGCTTTATGAATCACACATTGTAATTTGATCCCAGCGTGGTTCCACCTGCACATATGATACCTTTTACATTTTTCTGACAGCAAAAGCTGGAAGGTTTCATGAAAAAACAACCAATCTCATGTACAGAGGCATGCGACATTATATCCATATGAATGAATGTCGCGATACCATACACCTACCACTGGCATTCAAAAAAATGAGGACCAAAGACTATAGGATCCAAGGTGGGTGTGGAATTGGTGGTAAAATATAAATAACTTTATATTATATTTTATTTATCTTTGATAAATATTTATCTAGATTCCAAAACAGCATATAACATGGAGCAACAGGATGTGGCATTAAGCAGCGATGACATTTCATTTTAAATCAATTTCTTGTTAGATGAATGGGGGAGGAGGAGTTTGTGCGACCATTCGCTTTTCTTTCTCTGCATTAATCATAAATTGCCGTTGAGCTATAACACAAGGAGCAAAGGGAATGTTGAAAGAGATGGAAACAAAAAGGCAGATGAAGAGAGGCAGTGTTATGTGTTTAGAGAGAATCCAATCTTCGGTCTGACATCGATCTTGCTGAAAAACTCATCATGCCATTCAAGTTCAAAATATTCATCTACCTCATTCATCCACAGAACCTGTATGCATGCTGCTGTTTAGGGGAAGAACAGCTCATTCTAGCTCAAGCTTTTCAGTTTCACAATTTATATCTTGAGAATGTCATCTCAATGAAAATTACATATGATTTCAGTTACCCATCCACTGACAGTCCTGAAGGAAATTATCATTTAGATGCTAAGGTGTAGAGAGAATTAGGTTTTGTGTGTGTGTGTGTGTGTGTGTGTGTGTGTTCTCATAAAAGTTTGTGGAATGTGTCAAAGAGCGAGCACACTACAGTTGGATTGAGGGGATGCTGTTTTCTATAATTCATAAGATGCAAGACCATCATTGAACATAATGTCTCAAAGAAAAACTGAGAGACAAAGGACAAGGGCAAATAGAAATAAAGGAGAAAAAAAAATGAAAAACAGCTCAGTAGTGGATGACCTTGACCTGTCATGTGTCAGATAAGGAACCTCCTCCATCTCCGCAGAATAACCAATTTTCTCTCTTTTTACGTGAGGATATAGAGTTTTATGGTTTAAAGGGACAGTTCGCTGATGTCATAGTGATATTTATGATTACTGTTACTTCTAAGAAGATGATAGATCACAGAGGAAAAATGCAAATACAGTATATAATAGAAAGACTGTGTTACAAACTGATGGCATGGAGTTGTGAGCATTTGCCAGACAGGCAAGTTTTGTGTTGCATTATGGAAAATGCACCTTGACTCAGCCTGTAGAACAGTACCCACTGATCACCACTGTGGTGCCAAAACTATATATAATGTATACATACATACATTTTCTTCCAGAGTAGAAAAATACAAATCATACAGTCTTGTAAATATATCTGTCATATTCGAGTCAGATTTGTGGTCAGACGTGTGTCTATGCTTATATTTTTAAGGAGACTATATTCTGCCTGCCTGTGTTCTTTTTTTTGTTAAATCTCAGCGAGAGTACATGCTGAGTATAACTAACATGGCACTACGACTCCATCACATACTGTATATTCTGTAATGAAGCCGCATGTTAGCCCTGAAGCTATAGCCAACTGTGAAATACATAAAAGCACACAGTTCAGTCCTGCCTAATTACTTAGGCAAACTGAGAACAATCAAAACAGACAAAGCAGACCAATTTGTTCTCTTTCAGTCTCCCCTGAAGATAGAGAATATTTTGTACTATACATGACACACAGTGATTGTCTGCTGTCTATGTCCTTGATTCATATGATTAAATGAAATTGTCTGCAAACATCAGCCATAGAAAAACATTAATGTGACATCAAGTCACAAATACACATTTATATTTACATCTACATTCATGATTGTTGGCAGACACTCAACTTCCAATGCTGCACAGTATTTATGAGTTGGACAACAGCATCAAATGAGTACAAATGTCTGGCAACAATCAAATCTTTTAGAGGTAATATAATCAGGGCATCCAAGCAAGGAAGGAAAGAAAATGCCCTCATTTTGTGTATATATATTAAGATAAGATAAGATGAACCTACATTAGTTCCACCAATGGGGAAATTAACATATTAAAGTAGCAAGTGGATAGTGCAACAGCATAAGGGCCTATATAACTATATAAAAAAATAATAAAAAAAAGAGAACATCCCATTCCTAATTCATAGGGTTCAATATGAAGTCGGTCCCTCCTTTGTAGCTATAACAGCTTCAACTCTTCTGGGAAGGCTGTCCACAAGGTTTAGGAGTGTGTTTTTGGGAATTTTTGACCATTCTTCCAGAAGCGTATTTGTGAGGTCACACACTGATGTTGGACGAGAAGGCCTGCCTCTCAGTCTCTGCACCAATTCATCCCAAAGGTGTTCTATCGGGGTGAGGTCAGGACTCTGTGCAGGCCAGTCAAGTTTATCCATACCAGACTCTGTCATCCATGTCTTTATGGACCTTGCTTTTTGCACTGGTGCACAGTCATGTTGGAAAAGAAGGGTGAGCTCCAAACTGTTCCCGCAAAGTTGGGAGCATGGAATTGTCCAAAGTGTCTTGGTATGCTGAAGCATTCAGAGTTCCTTTGACTGGAACTAAGGGGCCAAGCCCAGCTCCTGAAAAACAACCCCACACCAATAATCCACCCTCCACCAAACTTTACACTTGGCAAAATGCAGTCTGACAAGTATTGTTCTCCTGGCAACCGCCAAACCCAGACTCGTCCATCAGATTGCCAGATGGAGAAGCACGATTCCTCACTCCAGAGAACGCGTCTCCACTGCTCTGGAGTCCAGTGGTGGCGTGCTTTACACCACTGCATCCGACGCTTTACATTGCACTTGGTGATGTATGGCTTGGATGCAGCTGCTCGGCCATGGAAACCTATTCCATGAAGCTCTCTGCACACTGTTCTTGAGCTAATCTGAAGGCCACATGAAGTTTGGAGGTCTGTAGTGATTGACTCTGCAGAAAGTTGGCGACCTCTTCGCACTATGCACCTCAGCATCTGCTGACCCTACTCTGTCAGTTTACGTGGCCTACCACTTCTTGGCTGAGTTGCTGTTGTTCCCAAACACTTCCACATTCTTATAATACAGCTGACAGTTGACTGTGAAATATTTAGGAGTGAGGAAATTTCATGACTGGATTTGTTGCACAGGTGGCATTCTATCACAGTTCCACGGTGGAATTCACTGAGCTCCTGGGTGCGACCCATTCTTTCACAAATGTTTGTAAAAGCAGTCTGCATGCCTAGGTGCTTGATTTTATATACCTGTGTGTCCTTGGAAGTGATTAGAACACCTGATTCTGATTATTTGGATGGGTGAGCGAATACTTTTGGCAATATAGTGTATATATATATATATATATATATATATATATATATATGTATATATACGTATATGTATATATATATATACATATACGTATATATACATATATATATATATATATATATATATATATATATATAGTGGTTACTGGGAGCAGTGTGTAAAAAACTTGCGATATCTCTCCATGAGACACCATGGGTGAAGAAGCCTCTCATTGAATAAGCTCTCCAGTGGTGATACTGTCTCCTGTAGAAGGTAGAATGTTGTCCATCAGAGAGGACAGCTTGGCCATCATTCTTCTGTCCACCACCACCTCCACAAGGTCCAGGGGGCAACAGAGCTGGCTTTCCTCACCAGTCTGTACACAGAGTCATAGAAGCACTTCAGAGACTTCCTTCACTTCAAAAGACCTGAGTCTGCTGAGCAGATAGTCTGCTCTGTCCCTATGTACATTTAAATGACTTACTCTTGTATTTGTGTTTCTATTCCTCAAAAGTTACAAATCTTAAAGGCCTTTAAGCTCAGACCCTTCATTCACTGTAATGAACAGCTTCTTGCTAGATTCTTCTGCTGAACCCTCCCATTTTCCAATTTCTGTACTGGTAGCGCTTATTATTTGATTAGAAGTCTCCAGGGTCTTGTTGGTGTGATATGGTTTTTAAACTCAAGTATTTAGGAGGAGAAGCAGCAAAACAGAATCAAACAAACCCATTTTATCTGTCTTTGTTTAATGAACCACAAATAATATTAAGATATGAATTTACATAATGTAGTAGTTGCATTGGTATAATAAGATTTTGTTTTAAGATGCTGAATTCTGAAAAAAAACAGAAGCTATCATTGTTCCTAATTATCTGCTGTGACGGCATCCTGTGCACTCCTCTAGACTTTTAAACCTTTATATGGAAAACAGAGAGGTAACTTTGTTATTCTTAGATTCTTTACAATTGTGCAATGTGTCATCAGTTCAGGGCATCTCAGTCTCAGCTTGTGAGACTCAGCTCTAAACTTCCAATTCGGTGGGCTCTTGCTGGTGGCATGAATGTGCATTTATGGCATTGAGGATGTGCTAGATTCAAAATTTAGAGCTTTGGTGATGTCACTGGACGACAGGTCACGGGGTCACTAACATAAAGGCATAACAACAAGGGGGCAGTCTCCGGGATTGAAAAATGAAGTCAATGTGGAAGTGCCTTAGACTTTTACTCTTTCTAATAGCCAGCAGGGAGTGATTCTTCTGGTTGCAAAAATAATTCAGATTGTATAGAAGTCTATAAGAAAATTATTACACTAGGTTACCAAACTTTTTTTGGAAGTTGTCTATGTTTTTCAATTGACTTTGGATGACTTTTCACTACTGAATCTGAACATGACACCTGTTTCTCTGTACGGTCAGGTTTTTGTGCTAAGTAGATTTTTAAAATATCTGATCTTCTGAGATTGCATTTTTGTGATTTTTGTTCAAATTTTTTGTTCGAAACAGTTTTTTTTTAGAGAAAAAACAGTTTTGTAACAATTTATTCATTTAATGATACAAATAGATTTCTGAATAGAGATTTTTGAATAGCAGACACTGATACATAATACAATTTGATGCTCATGTTGCATCTGAGGTTTCTGAAAGCAGTCAGCATATTAGTGATAAGTTTTCATACGATTCATTTCAATTTGATCACAATGAGCTAAAGGACGAGATGCTGATTGAAGATCGGGTCAGATGCTCCGTGTTTTTCTGTTGATCCCAGTAGGAAGTAGCAGTCAGTGCCATGGTAGGTCGGCTCCCTCCAAATCATGGGAATTTTCAAACTTCAGACAGCTCTTCTTGCCTTTAGTCCAATGATGCACATACTCGGTGCATGTCTTGCATTTCATGCACCAAGCTTTCCAAACTTTATCCTGGTGAAGTTGGTGAGATTTAATACCAAAATAAGCACGGGAAGCATGCTTTATGAAACTTGTGGATTCCTGTTATTAACTGTAGTGTATTTGTCACAGATGTAGGAGAATGCATCTGGCTTATTTTTGCAAGATTTCTGGTTGAAGCCATTTCATTCACTTGTGAAATAAAAATACCAATTAGTCAAATATTGGCACATGCAAATTCCTCAAAGTTTTATTATTTCAAATAATAGAAAAAAAAGGTTTGCATCATATGAAGCAAAAATTCCTGAATATGTAAGCCAAAAATAACATGTCACCGTAGCTAAAAGTTGACCTGATTGAGCAAAACCAATATGATATTTGGGTTCAGCACAAAGCTAAATAACTTAGACAATACATTTGGTGTTTACCAGTGTCATTATTATATATATATAATATAGCTGGAATATTATAATCATTATATTACATATACTTCTCACTTGATTTATTAACTCAGTAAAAGTTGTAAAGTCTTCACTGCTGCTGTTCATTCAGTACATTATTGTCTCATTTAGCATAAAATAGATGACAGCTGACAGTATGCTTTAGGGAACAGTGTGTTTTCAGTTCATGAACAGTTAACTGTAAGATTTTGGCTGTGGAGGTCACTGAAGAGTCATATGGTTACTGTTATTGTATACTGTTATTGACAATTTGGTATTTTCAATATGCAAGCTGTCATCACCAGTTTGACAGACTGTGTGCTTTGGTATTAATTCCAGTCATATTCACAGAGAAACAGAAATTCTACTCCTGTTACGCATTTCTTTATTTTGCTTTTAATGAAAGTATTTTTTTCTATCTATAGTAAAGCTCTATAATAAGGATTCCCCATTTGAAACATATGACATCCTCTCTTTTTTCTATTTATTAGTAGTGTGAAGAATACTTTAGCTGATTTGCAAGTCATGTTATGATCATTTTGAAAACAAGAGACTCATTTTTTTCTTTTGCAATACTAACAACAATGCTAACTGATGTATTCATTTGAAGTGTTTAAAAATTAAACTCCTCAGAGTATTTTGGCCCTGAAGGCAGAACAGCTGGCTGGTTCATGTGTGTATATGTATGTGAGTTTTTTTTGCATGTATGTAAGATGCATCTGTTTGTCTGTGTCATTGCGTGATAATGAACAGATCTTTTTATAGTCACTGGCACATGCCAGACAGTACAGATATATTTGCAATATATTTGTCATTTCTCTATTTTAGTCATTTTAACTTTCCTTCCTTAGAAATATAAATTAAAGTGCATTTTTATGATGCATTACAGCAAGATGTTTGTGGATTACTACACTATAGATTTAAAGCAGAGGACAACACCACCTTTAGATTTCCTGACTTTGACCAGTTGCAAAGAACTAGTGTGGTAAATCTCACATACTGGTTTGATGACACTTTGTGGCACACATTGGTTTATTTTATTTTGTCTTAAGCAAGGCTAATATTTGCTGCCAACAAAGGAGGCCTTTGGTGGAGGTTTATTGGAATCTAAAGCAAAAGAGAACAGGTACCCTTGTCTTACATGCCATTATTTCACAATAAAATGCTTGTGACCGACCAGCAGATGTATTTTATCCTGCACTGTCACACACAAACTGGCAGTTATAAATACTGTAGACAGAGTGTCAGAGAAGAGGAGAGAGAAAAGTGAAGGACAGAATAAAAGACTGAGGACATGTGCACTTGCCTGCACTGAGATGAGACGTATGAGGTTATTTCATATTTAAATTAATTGAAATCGTCAACGAGACTAGGGCACCTTTAAAAGTGCCATTTGGCATTCTGCTCATAAATATGAGACAGCTTGCTACTCCGTAAAGAGGAGAAGATAATCAGTCAAAGGTCAGAGAACAAAACTGTCTGCATAGCACATTGAGGAAGTAAACAAGTGAGGATTTAAATGACTGAATAAAGTGGATAAATTTCAATCTCTACATTGTTTATTTTCTGTTCCTTTTCTCTTTCAGGACTTTAAAATCATGCATGCTCATGACAAATATTCATATGTGGTATAATAACTTCACCTAATGATGACAGTAGCTGCTACCAGAAGTGATTCAGATTCTCTGTTAGAGATCAAACTGAAGCAGACTAAAGCAACTGATCCTGAGATCCACACATCATCAACATATTATCTTGGCTAAATAATCCAACAGAATCCAATGGGAGCTCACATTGTAAAACAAGTGTGTTTTTTTTGTGTTCACCACTTGTCACCTAAGAGCAAATCATTCATTCACGCTTTGATTAAGTGGTTTATTAATGCTCACAGGAGTAAAAGATTGGAAATATTGAATAATTATGGCTATTAAATTAGGTTGTCCTTACAACACACAACTCAGCTTGGCATACTGCATGAATTTATCGAGGCTATTCAGAATATCTGTATCCAATGAGTTAAATGATTTGTTACCCAAATAGCCAGTGATGCCGCTTTGGTCTCAGAGGTGTATGGAAATAAACATCCATCCATCCATTATCTACCATTTATCCTCATAGGGTTGCAGGGGGAGCTGGAGCCTATCCTAGCTGTCTCAGGGCGAAAGGCGGGGTACACCCTGGACAAGTTGCCAGTTCATCACAGGGCACATAGAGACAGACAACCACTCACACTCACATTCACACCTACGGTCAATTTAAATTAGCCAATTAACCTAATCCCCATGCATGTTTTTGGATGGTGGGAGGAAGCCAGAGTACCCAAAGAGAACCCACGCAGACACAGGGAGAACATACGAACTCCACACAGAAAGGCCCTTCACTACACCACCGTGCTTGGGAAAAAAACAGGCATGCATAAATGGATTTATACATAAAAAAATCTATTTTTGCAACAAACTGGTTGCTTTGAAATAGGAGAAATACACAAATACACATTACAAACAAAACCTAGGAAAGAAAAAACTCATGAGGTTCTTATTGCTAGTCATACTTCTTACTGTTATGATTACACCGTAACAATTGAAGGCAACTCAGAACTTGTCTAATTTGGATTATGATATCGGCAATAACAGGACGCTGTTTAGAGAGACGTTACTGAGTGAATCAACCTAAATCAAAAAGGTGGTGTAGGGTTAAATTACAGTTAAATTACATCCTTGGATGTAAATTTTATACTAAAAAGGTGAGTATCTTAACAGAGTATGCCTCCAATTTATACAAATATATGTATATATTTGTACATACCTTTAACATCCCTAAATTTAATACAAGAGATATTTGTCTTTTTATTGGACACATTCTTCCTTCCTACATGACTTCTTGGCAAAGAATATCTGGCTTATGTGGTGTCCTTTGAAGATTCCTCAAAAAAAAACCCCCAAAAAAAACACTTGACTTGAGTTGCATGAGGGTGACTATGGGTGTGTGGAAAGGCTTCAAGAGGACTGACATCATTATGATTCTCTTCTCTTCTAGTATTTGGGGCATGGGAAGACATGAGCACACTTCTGTCACAGTCTACACATTATATTAAAAAGGTTTATTACCTCTACGTCAGCTCCATGCAACCCCACGCCTAATGCCATTATACAGTAGAGCTGGTATTTGAGTATTAATATGGCCATATCGTTTGTGCGTGTGCTTGCATGTGTGTGTCACTCTCACATTTGCCATGTACTCCCACTGGCCATCTGTACCTGCTGTTCTCTCTCTTTGGGCCATACAGGTACAACATGGCAAGACACACTGCGCTTGCCAAACCAACATGGTTACCTGGCTGCGTTGTGAAGCAGACTTGCAAAAACGTTTTCGGTGAGCATATCAGTTACATTTCATCTACAACAAAAGCCGTTTTCTGAACATGCTTTTAATGGCTTGATTATAATTCTGCCTTTGGCTTTTAGCTTACACTTTTCATTATTCTCATTGTGGTCAGATCTTGCTCAGTTGATAGGTGCCTAAGGCAGGTGTCACGTCAGGTAGGTTGTAGCTGACAGCTGCAGACCTTATGATGAACATGTACTCCACTCAGAGGTTGCACTAGACTTTTCAGTTGTCTGTCATTTTGACTGACAGGGTCATAAAATCCTGTTATAATCTATTTTTATCTGACACTTTAATTTTTAAAATGATAATAATAACACCGTACCATCACACATCAAGCAGTTGAATACATAACTTTTTCACATTCTGCAGTCTTTCTTCACCTCTTTTATCAATACCATCGTTGTTATTGGTTTTTTTTTAAGAAACCTATACTCAGCTAAAGTTGATTTTTCATTGTAAAGCCAATGAGGTCATGCATCAAGAGAGATATCCATCCATCCATTATCTCCCGCTTATCCTCACATAGGGTCACGGGGTGGGGGGTCTTTTTCACTGGATTGTAAGCTCCTTCGCTTGCCGTAGATTCGTCACGTGACTGTAGCAGGGAAAAACTCAGCGGTAGAGAATCCAAAACATGGGTTGCGTCCAAAATTCCGTACTATACACTACATACTCAATATGTGTACTGTCATTTAACATACTTTTGAGTGAATAAATGCAGTATGCATCTTTTCCAACACACTGCTTAGTGCGGAAGTGATGCAACCTTTTGCCGGTTGGATTGGAGACACGTAACCATGGTAACTCGTGCCAACCTCACCTCTACTGGCAATCTACGATATTAATACATCTAATATAATAACAATGTAATAATACATCCTTGGTATGTTATTGTTATATATGTTAATAACCACAATTGTCCATTGTGTTGTTGTCATCACCACTGCATTGAATTCATGCCGGCGTAGTGTTCAGTGCTTGCAAACTGTAATATTTACTGGAAATAGTATTCACCTCACGCACTATTGGTTTCATACTAAGGGGACTGAGACCCCATCAAAACTCAGTCATCTTTGTAATAAACTCACAATGTGAAGACAAAAAGAATGTAGTTCTTTTTCTGTTGGTCCACTTTTTGGTCCACTTACAGAGGACTGAGTTTGGTTCGCTTAAAGGGGACTATATGTGAAAACACCCCAAGGGCGAAATCAAGAGCGATAATAGCTAATTAATAATCTCACTAGCCACCAAGTGGTCAGGGGTGGGAAATTCAATCTGTCAAAATGACAGATGGCCTTCAGATTTTTCCATCACCATTTTTTTATTTCCATCAGTGATGGAAAATATTTGGTTAATACCGCTGCCTCCACCTGACAGGACAAATGCATCACTCACTGTGCTGTTCTCGTAATTAGATTTTTAAAGGTACTCTACGGGGTTGCACGGTGGTGTAGTGGTTAGCACTGTCACCTCACAGCAAGAAGGTACTGGGTTCAATTCCTGGCCTGGGGCCTTTCTGTGTGAAGTTTGCATGTTCTGCGTAGGTTCTCTCCAGGTACTCTGGCTTCCTCCCACCATCCAAAAATGGATTTGGTTTGGGTTAATTGGTTAATTTAAATTGACCGTAGGTGTGAATGTGAGTGTGAGTGGTTGTCTGTCTGTGCCCTGCAATGAGGTGGCGATTTGTCCAGGGTGTACCCTGCCTTCCGCCCTGCGACCCTATGTGAGGATAAGTGGTAGTAAATGGATGGATGGTTGCAAGGTGCTCTATGCAATATCTAGAACATTAATATATTAAGTCAACAGACAACTATTAGCTATGTACAGATATAGAACAGTAATTTCTACTAGAACAGAGAATGATGTTGCTTTCCCTCTGAGTTTGTTGTAATTGGTGCTTCCCCATTCATTGTTTACATAGCCAGGCCAGCCAAACATGACTTTTACTGTGTATTTTAGCAATGCTTTAGTGCACAGCCATTGCTCGCCACTGCACTCATCCAGCAGTCACAGTTGATAACAGCTTCCAGCCGACATTGCCGTTGCAGAAGTGTAGCACCTCTCCACCCTACATATACACATATCTATGCATTTTAATATTAACCAGTCTAACCATGTGTACTTGTATTTTATTCGTCTTATACTCCTCTCCCTGGTTTCTACTGAGCTATACAGTATTTGTGCTGAGTGTACACAAAGTGAATACTCTTCCACCACAGTTATGTGGTTTGTGCACGTAATTGTGCATGTGTGAAAACATAAATAACTTCAAAATTGGACAAAGTTTTGAGAGATGGAGAGAGGAGTGGAGTCTGAGTGAAAGAGGACAATAGGAGGCGGGGGAAAACAAATGAAGTAGAAAGTGCAGCTCTCCTCTTTTAACCAAATTTATCTGCCTCTACCTACTTTTCTCTTTCAATTCTCATGGCTATAAATGATGCAAGATTACTTTAACATGTTTCATTAGCAACTCATTTACAGCAGTCGACCCCAGCTTGTTTTGTCAACTCTCATCTGAATTCAGCAGTAATTCATTATGTACACGTGAGTGCATGAGTGTGTATTTCCCATAAGACACCTGGCATTCAAGTCACACTTCTTTATTGCCTTTTTTGCCTTTGTCATTTCATGTAACGCCTATGTGTGTGTGTGTGTGTGTGTGTGTGTGAGAGAGAATCTGGAAATCAATTTGCGAGTGCAGCATATCAAACAGCTCCACTGTGCATTGTGCATTTCCATCCTCACTATTCCCTGATGTAATTATGTAATCATATGCATCAGAGACTTGCAATGAAAGCATCTTAACAGAATCACGTCACAAGGCTGAATACTGGAAAAAAATACTGGCTTAACTCAGAAAAAGGATCCATCATCTCAAACCCATTTTTGGAATCCACGTCATTCATCTTGAAACAGTTTACATTTAAATGGTCAAACTGTGATTTATCAGAGGAAATGCTTAGTCAGAGAAATGCAATGCACAAGTGCGACTTCCTCATGGAAAAGGCCTGTGTCTTTATTTCCTTTATGTCCCCCATGATCTAATTTTCTCAGCAGCCGGCACTCATATAGTGAGAAAAAAAGAGTAACGTTTTGCAGCCTGTGCATTTCAAAAAACTCCTTGCTGTAAAATATTCATCCTCAAACACAGGGTTATTCTGCAGTTTCTGGAGTGCCACTTTAGCTTTGAATGTGCCTGCAGAAAGGAAGAGGAAGAGGAAGCTGGGAGGGGGTAATGGAGGAGGGAGAGTTTTGATTGAGTGAAAAGGTTAATGTGTGTGACTGCACTCAGGATTAGAGGGTCATTGATGGGTTAGTGCAGTCTCATTGAAAACCTCTGACACACATACTGTAAAAAATCAACTGTCCATGTTCTTAATTTGCTGTAGTTTAAAAATGTGTTTTTTCTTGTTGGCTGTCTTCCATATGTGGAAAGGCCATTACTAGAGGCTGGAGGTTATGATGGAGTTATGTCCGGAACCACCACACAGTGTTTCCACATTAACAAGTACACTTCCGTATAACTTTGCGCATTCAAACACACTTTGCATAAATTCTCTATGTGGAATCAACATTGTTTCGCTCATTTGTGGCGCCTCCGCTGCCTCATGATAATGTAAGGCACATGCAGCCTTGGTAACATCAGAATGACAAGTGCAAGAGGTGGACATCTTTACAGTCAAGTGATTATCGTGCAGGCAACTGGCAACTGGAAATAATCATGCAACATGCCACTGCCTTGACTATGGTTAAAGGAATAGTTTAACATTTTTTTTGGAAATAGGCTACTAAGGATTTTTGCTTAGTGAGTTTCTTAAGGCTGGAATATACTTCTCCGACTACGTAATACGTTATCCGACTCCGTAGCTACGGAGCCCTCGCAGTTCTCCGTCATGATGCGTGTTGTGCAGCTCTGCCGTGAAATGCACCCCCCCCGGAAAGTGAAGCAATTTGCCTTAATATCGCAGATAAAAGCAGGGGAAATTTTATGATTTAATTATTTGTGAGGGAGATAGAAGAGAAAAACATTGGTTACTTTCAGTCTGTAAAGCTCCTCTTCCTCTTTCTTCTCAACACAAAATCGGATAAGAGCAAACACAAACCAACACCTTTCAGTATGTTCTGTGGAAATATACCCCAGCCATAATTACCAAATGAATTAAATGGATTTTTTGAGCAAATTGAATGTGTTTGACTTGCCTTTCACAAGGCTAATCAATACTTTAGTTCCTGTCCTGTCTGTGCTGCTGCAGAGGCGACCTGTCTGTTTCTGTGTAGGGAGAGGGGCTGCATTTCATGGCAGGGGTGCAACTAGAGGACCAATCACAGCCCTTGTCATCTCCGTCTTCCCTTGACGGATTGACGGACAGTTAAAAAAAATTCCTGCACCTGGAGAGGACGGAGAGGCTCTCCGGCGACGCAGAGGGCTCTCCGTCACTATGTACGGCACTTTACGGAGTACTATAAATTGGCCTTTAAGAAGACCACACTTCTACTCTGTATGCTAAGCTAAGCTGTTTCTGGAAGAATGCAAACAAGTACGTATCTCAAGTATTTCTCTCAGAATGTCAAACTATTCCCATGACAACCTCTCTAAAACATCCATAAAGAGCAAATGATCGTTAAGATTTTCATGCATTAGCAGTATATCTTGACATTTTCAATATATCTTGTGAATAATGGCCAGAAATAATAATCCACCAAATGTGGAGACTCTCAGGGCTGCACAAGCCTCCATCTTTCAATAAGAAGGAATTGTCTGATTCAGGACCACTGTTGTCAGCGTGTACAGATTCTGCTGACAAGAAACAAAAAGCACTGCTGCCAATCAGGACACCTGTGCTTAGGGAGTGACAATGTGGATTCAGGTTGACTGAATTTCTAGAGGGATTTGCTATGCAATAGTGAAGTCATATGTTATATTTCTGCTACAGTCAGCTACAGAATGTAACAGCGATCAAAGGCACAGGTAGTCAACAATGCTAAGATTACAACAGTTTTAGAGTAATCCCTCGCTATATGACGCTTTGACTTTTGTGGCTTCACTCTATTGCAGATTTTATATGCAAGCACATCTAAATATTCTTCTGAAAATGGGTCTTTTTTATTTCTGGTACATGCTTACTCAGTTGGTTTGCCCAATTGACTTTATATACAGGACTCTATTGAGTCAGAGCATGCATATGTATATTGTGCGTAGTATAAACAGTATATTTCCATGCATAATTTCAATGAAACTTATCTAATATCTAAGATAATATAAAGGGTTTATACTGAATAACTTTGTGGGAAATGTTTATAAGAGTGTGGGAGGGTTTATAAATATCTATCTATCTATCTATCTATCTGTGTATATATATATATATATATATATATATATATATATATATATATATATATATATATCCTCAGCATCCGCAGACTCTGCTCCGTCAGTTTACGTGGTCTACCACTTCGTGGCTGAGTTGCTGTCGTTCCCAAACACTTCCACGTTCTTATAAAACAGCTGACAGTTGACTGTGGAATATTTAGGAGCGAGGAAATTTCACAACTGGATTTGTTGCACAAGTGGCATCCTATCACAGTTCCACGCTGGAATTCACTGAGCTCCTGAGAGCGACCCATTCTTTCACAAATGTTTGTATATCATATATGTCATCAGGTACCCCGCTGGGATCATAAGCTGGCCAAAGGAGGAGATAGAAGCCACAGATATCAAAACAAGGAAGCTCCTCACTATGCACGGAGGGTTTCACCTCAAGTCCAGCACCCTGAGGCTGTACACTAAGAGGGGAGGCTGAGGACTAGTGAGCGTCGGAGCCACTGTCCAGGATGAAACATCGAAAATCCAAGAATACATCAGGAAAAGATGAACTGCTCAGTGAAAGCCTCAGGCAGCAGAAACCTAAAGAGTGTGAGGAGGGTGAGGAGCAGACAACATGGAGGGGCAAGCCCCTACGTGGCATGTACCACCATCAAAGAGAGGAAGTGGCTGTTATCAAAAAGACCTACCAATGGCTGGAAAATGCTGGGCTGACAGACAGCAAAAAGGCACTGATCATGGCAGCACAAGGACAGGCCCTGAGCACGAGGACTATAGAGGCCAGAATCTACAACAGTAGACCAGACCAAGGTGCAGGCTGTGTAAGGAGATCCCTGAGACAGTCCAGCACATAGTAGCGGGATGTAAGATGCTAGGTGGATCAGCGTATATGGAGAGGCACAACCAAGTGGCTGGGATAGTGTACAGGAACATCTGTACCCAGTATGGACTAGAAGTACTCAAATCCCAATGGGACATACCACCAAAGGTGGTTGAGAACAACAGGGCTAAGGTCCTGTGGGACTTCAGCATCCAGACTGACAAACAGCTCCTGACTAACCAACCGGACATAGTGGTGGTAGACAAAGAGCAGCAGAGGACAGTGGTGATAGATGTGGCGGAACCAGCTGGTGCCAACATCAGGAAGAAGGAGCATGAAAAGGTTGAGAAGTACCAAGGGTTGAAAGAAAAGCTGGAAAGGATGTGGAAGGTGAAGGCCAACATGGCCCCTGTGGTGGTAGGAGCACTCCGGGCGGTGACCACCAAACTGGTAAAGTGGCTCCAACAGATTTCAGGAACAACATCTGAAGCCTCAGTCCAGAAGAGCGCAGTCCTAGGAACAGCGAAGATACTGTGCAGAACCCTCAAACTCCTAGGACTCTGGTAGAGGACCCGAGCTTGAGGATAATACGGATACCACCCGACAATGGTGAAAGAGCATAAAAATGGAATAAACAAGTTTGACATGGGCAAAGAAATAGAAGTTGTTCCAGTGGATGTTTTTTTCAATCTACTCTCTACTGAAATGTATGAAGCACTGTTGTGCTTACATATTGCTGTTGTTTTGTTGTCACTTAATTATGTTACTTCTCTTTTTCTCATCTTGAAGCTGACATTTGACCCAGAGCCGCCCTCCTTAAACTCAGAACGTGCTGTGGTCAGACCTCATCCTCCATGGAGAGTCACATTTCATGGGTATGTGCACATAGCACAAAGTCCAGTGTTAAATTTACTCCAACAGAGTTGACTTAAACTCTTTTCAGGGTTTATATAGCTCCACACTCTTTCGCATGAAATCAACACTTTTGAAATAGTTAAACATTTAACACTGACAGAGTTGCTTCTATAACTCGTTAAACGGAGTTAAATTAACACGAATGGCTAAGACAACTTACACTGCTGAGATACTTTTTTACACCATCATTAGTGTGTAATTCACTCTTTCAAGTGTCAGGCTATCTACACTAAAAAGTGTCAAATTATTTGTTAGAAAAATTCCATAAAACAAAAATACATTTCCAACAATGACATTTATTTTGCCTACTAAATGTGAATGCAGGTAAAACATACATTTTTTCATGTAAAACACAGTATATGAGCTTTGAATATCAAATTGTTTGTGAAATTTTAGCTCAGACATTTTCAATATACATCGTTGTTCAGTACATAAAACTCTGAATTCATGATGATGGTCATCAAAATTCTCTGTAAATAGCTTGTTTGTCAACAAACATATCTGATTTTCAACCAAAGGTACATCACTTATTTGGCAAAATACTGGCATGTCTTCTTCCATTGCACTGCAAACAACAAGTGCAGCTTTATACTCTACACCATCAACTTTAACTATTTGTTGTGTGCAAGAATGTAGACCAGGGGCTCCCAAACTTTTCCATGCCAAGGCCCCCCAAACAGCATTAGCTTCTGGCCGGGGACCCCCTTTGCAAACCCACAGATAATGCTACAATATATGTAAAGAAGTAAAGAAAAAACAACTTTTGGAATGTTTTTTCTTACTTTTATTCACTATTCAATAATTATTGCATTTGTTTAGCATAAGAATATTATTAACTAACATGTTGTCAACACTACTGTATTCCTACCGAATAATAAACTTTTGACAGATAAGAACAGAACAAATGAAATGTGTGTGTGTATGAGTACACAAACAGTCATACATACATACATACATGCTTACACACATACATACATACATACATACATACATTACACTATACAGATTTTGACGTCATGAACAATGTTCTGACTGGCGGGCAATCAGAAAGATAAAAATGGCAAATATCAAAATATCATTTTGATATAATATTATAATATTAATAATTATATTTTATAAAAATGATTAAAAATGATTATGTTATTTTTTTTTTATTTTTTTACTTAGCTCCCCTCCAATTTTCTGAGGCCCCCCCCTAGTGCCCCCTGGCGGCCCCCCATGGGGCTGCGGCCCCCACTTTGACAAGCACTGGTGTGGATGTTTAACAGTGGAGTGTCATATAACACTTTAAGTACAAAATGTGATTTGAAAAGTTCATCAAATGCCCCAAGTGAGCAGTTTGCCTGGCATGGAATGATATGTTTATCCCTGGCAATGTAAAAGCTGTCAGTCTTACCCCTCTAACGCCCGACAGCGAGGAGGTACGGCTGCTGGTGCTCATGGTTAGGCTGACACTCTTCCAGACTGCAGCACGACTGGTTTTGAGATAAAAAAACAAGAAAAAGTTATTCACAAGAATCAATCTGAAGCCACAGAGAAAATGTAAAAAAAGCAAATGTAAAAATGATTGTTCAAGTATCTTCTAACTGGTTATTTATGCATTACTTTACACTTAGCTAAGAAAGTGACTTGCAAAATTATTATCATAATTACCTTGTGAAAGATTACAAGCCTCTCAACTGCATTGCTTATGCATTACTTACACTTACATCTTTTGAGTCTTTGGTCCGCCTGGCAGTGGTGGTGGATATGTATCAACAACAACAGGGACGCCATTTCTTATAGGTTTAGGATAAAAAGCCACAGGAATAGGAGAAATTGACGACACTGTTCCATCCATTGTTTCTATTCATCACAAAAAGAAGGTCAACTGTGAGGGATACACAAGAATAAACAAATCTAGTTAAGACTGTCACAAGTATTCTTGTGTTGTAATTTTAATCATGTATAATGATAAATGAAACTACTGTAAATTCAAATTGCTTTAAAATATCCAAACAAAGTACACTATAACTTAATGCCTCACGAAGATCACTTCCTTGTGGACTTTTTGCCAACTGTGCCAAGACACGCAACTCTGGTGGTGAAGTGAGCCACTTAGCCTCTTTTTTGACATTTGGTTTGAGGCAAACATCCCATTTTTGAAGCAGCTTGGAGAATGAGTCATCACCAAACAGAACAGTGAAGTCTGGGGCTACCTTTTCAAGACATTCCAAATATACAGTTCTTTAACAATACTTTTGTATCCAGGAAGGTGGAAAGGACATCAACACTCTTCCTGGGTCATTCGCAAGCTTCTGACAGTGATGAAAGGTCTCTCTCATCTTCTGGAAAATCACAGAGATTTTCAATATTCAGGCTGTCTTTCAATATGCATAGTTCTCTGGAGAAGTGGCCCCCCTGGGAGTAGTGTCCAAAGAGCTGTCTGGTGGCATAAAAGATCCATGATGAATCTTGTTTGTGAGTGTCTCTGTGTGCTATGACAATTTTTTGCAGCACCTTTGATGTTCAAACACACAGCAAGTGTGCAACACAAGGGAAAAAACACACATTACCGACGCTAAGTAACAGTTCACACATTAAAAAAGTAAAGTTTTGTTTTTTATCACCTTGTGACATCATTTGATTTATTAAATAATTAATAAAGTCCGAAGCAGTTAGCCAGCTGCTACTGACAGCTAGCTAAAATGAACTAATCACCGAGGTACATTCACTGTTCACTCCAAGCAACTGTAGCATGAATACTTTAGAGGAGATTTAATGGTCAATCATTAATTGACATCAAATTATGTATTTATAACCAATAACTCTGAAGTTATTAATCATAAAACATGAATGGTCATCAAATGTGAAGGAGAGTGATGACACTCAGCTTCATGTATAACCCCTTCTTATGCTCCCTCTTAAGATCACTCTTTGAGTCACTCTTAACAGCAGCCAGGGAGTGTGCTGAAACTAAATCAATCAATATCAGGCAAATCGATCACCCACCAAATAAAATAAATATGAATATTTTCCACTGATCTGTGTTCAAGATACATTTTTAATATGACTCTACATATTTTGTACATTTTATTAAGTAAACGGGTGAGGCAGTGGAGAGCTGTGCCTCATATCTGACTTTGCGATCCAATGCAAACTGGGTTGCATGATGCATGCTTGTTTCCGTTCCTCAGTATAGCCGCCAATATGAACTCAAAAGTATTTGTTATACAGCATGACTCTCTACAGTTCGTGTGATGTCTTTAACATATGTGTGTGAGAGTTGTTCCTGCTGATCGTACAATAAAGCGCAGAGAAAAGTCAGCAGGTGAGGCAGGCAGTACTGTGCCGCACCTCAAGGTGGCGTACGTGAACTGACAGGTGCTTTCTAGCTGCATTGCTGGCTTCAACAGAAGAAATAGAGCTCCGGGAGTTGACGTCATACAATCCTGACATGCAAATGTCAAAACCAAAACACCACCATATTGGCAGTAAAGCACTCTGTTTGAACTACTGCCGGGGATCTCGCCGCTTGCAGCTAAACACCTATAAATGTTTCTTGGAGATATGGTGGATAGCTGTTGTGCTCCAGGATGCCAGAACAACTGAGGATGAGCAAAGGGAAGATCATTTTACAGGATTCCTAATGATCCTGAATGATGAACTGACATAAAACAAGCAAGAAAACAGAGCGGTGGGAACCAGCAGCGACCAATATATATCAGGTACAGAATCCAACATTCCCTAAACTTTATATCTGATTTATTTTACATGCTTTTATTACATTTCCGAATGGTTGTACTTTCATTAAACACACCTTAGACCAAGGTATTATGGCGTGGATTTCGTGGTGCTTCCTGTTGCTCACACAGCAACAAGCAAATGCAACATAAAAATGTTTGTCTGCAGAGTCATATACAGTATATACATATATATACATATATATGGCCTAATTTTGGCGGTGTCGTTGAATCGGATCTGATCACCACCAAAAATTAATCAGTTTTAAGTTAGGCCACCTCCGACCAACCCTGAAAATTTCGTTAAAATCTGTCCACAACATTTTAAGTTATGTTGCAAACCAAATAAAAACAACAAACAAATAAACCCTGGTGAAAACATAACCTCCTTGGTGGAGGTAAAGCTTCAAAGTGTTTATTGTCATATGCAAAGTAAGGACGCCCCTGAAGAATGAAATTCATTCATTTCTGTCACCAATGAAAGCCAAATAATATAAATCTGAAGTATAAAATAAATTAAAATATGTATATATTTTAATAATTCCTTGGTTATCAATTTAATTAAGTTGCCTGTCGCGGCTGGATCTGTGAGTGATCGGTCACTAAGAAGACTGTTAGTGGGTCAGCTCGATCTTAGAGTTCCTTCTTAGTGAAAGAGCCTCTTAAGCTAAATGCGCCCTGGGAAACTCATTTTTCTTTCACGGAAGCCCTAAGAGCGTTCCTATGACACTTAGTGCTAAGAGCGTCTTAACTGAATCTGGGAAATGCGGCCATTATCAATTCATTATTTTATCCTCATCCTCACACTACATAACAAACAAAGGCTTTTTTTTTACAGCATATATCCTTCAAAGTTGTTTTGTTACACGTAGCGCAGCTCACAGCATGAGTATATATTTATGGCTAAATATGACTTTATTTCACTTACCGCTGGTAAATTCCAGGGTTAATTGGAGGGTCACTGGACCCTAGTCAAAATGCCGTGACAACCCTTTCACACTGCACGAAAAACCTGCGTCAACCTGCACATTCATGCAGTGTGAAGGTTGGTTGAAGGCAGGTTGATTTTGATTTTTTTTTTGTTTGACTCATACAGCCAAACTACATTTTTTTCTTGATAATTAAGGTTGTCAGGTGAAATGGCATGTTGTTGTATGGTTATTTTGTACCTATGATACATTTAGGATGGGGAGAGGTGGGGGCCTCCAAATAAAATTTCACTTAGGGCCCCAATTTGGTCAGGGGCAGCCCTGACTTCACCAGTCACCAGTGTTCAATGCTACAAATTCCAGACAACAGTGAGCAAGCCCTTCTGTGAGAAGACATTATTTGTGCAAGCACAAGAAGGAAAACAGTGTTCGAACAGACGAGTAATGTTGCCATCCCTCTGGTGAGGACAGTGTCCCAATATAGTCGTCTTGGTCATCAGCATTTTTGGTGTTGGAAAGCAAGGTAGCAAAGTCAGAAGGGTTCCAAAAATAGAGAGTTAAAGTCTTGAGAATGTCAATCAGCTCCTAGATTAAAAGCTTGCAGTCAAAAATAATTAAAAAAAAATCCTCGTCTGGATGAGCATTATTTCAATGCATGACATGTAAATGTGAGAGGAAGAGGATTAATAATAAGAGCTTTGTGGAGATCAGCTGCTGAGATTTTTTTTAACATGTGTTGAAAGGGATTTAAATTCACTTCACTTCACTTCACTTATTGCACTGCATAAAATATAGTAGAATACTCATAAAAATGGTAACACATGAAAAATATCTAAAAATTAATAAAATGCACAATGTATTATATCTCCCCAGTGGCACTTCTCTTCAAGCACTGTGAATTTGGAACGAGGGCGAGTGTGATCCTCGGAGAAGCATCTGTTTTACATCTGCTCTCTCATTATGCCAGCTAAGAGGAGAGAAGTTGTTTTAAAATATTTTTCTTGATCTCATATTAATAATACTAGCATGTTATGGCTAGGGTAATTTCTATGAATTATTTATGCCCCTAAAGCATGCTCACATGGTAACTGCATACACACACCCAGACACTCCTTTTGGCTTGTTGCCAGAGATTTGTGTTTGTGAGACTTGTGTTTCGTGAACGCACTCATAAGCCTGTGTGTGTGTGTGTGTGTGTGTGTGTGTGTGTGTGTGTGTGTTTGCCTTATTCCTGTCTAATCTCTGGCCTTAGGACACAGTGCAGTGCACAATGTAAGCTTTAAATAAGCTGACAGGGGTTATGACGGGAGATGTCTTGGTTGGATTCTCACCTCAGCAGGAGTTAACATTTACAGGACAGATCCTTCAACACACATCCAATTAGCACTCTGGCAAGTGTCAACTTCTCACATGTTCATGATTTTTTTTTCTTTGGGGCACGTGTCAAGCCAAGGATTCAGAATGTCAAGTAAAGGCTGTTTACTTTAAAATCATCAATTTTAATGTTGAAATAGAAAAAATAAATAATGGAGGGAGGTAAAAAGCATTCAGATGCTGGTAATGGAAGTTAAGTCTATCGTATTTGTAAAGCCCAATATCACAAATGACAGATTTGCCTTACAATCTGTACAGGAGGATAATCTGATATCACCAAGTTCTTAACAGTCCTGGACAGATGTCAAAGTTTTTAGAGTTAAGGATTAGGGTTAGTGCTCCAGGACTATTGTGGTAGTTGTCCAGGACTGTTAATTACTTGGTAATGTCATATCGTGTTATACAGGATATGACAGCCTTTATCCTTTACAAACGACCCTAAAATCAATAGACAATTCTCATACAATGCAAGGGGCACTGACAACATAAATACCATTATTAAGAACAACTGTATTTCAGAAATTGTACAAACACAACTCTCTCACTGTGACCTGGGCTCTTCTTTTATCCCACCACAGTTGAATGCAACTTCAGTGTAACTGGAGTTGTATTTGTGTTCTGTTTTGTGTGTGGATTCCCCACATATGTTGCTACAGAAGTGGGCAATTAATTTCCCCAAGGGACCACATAACAAAATGAAACTGTAATGTAGGGTCAGACCAAAAAGCTGGTCAATTCAATTCTGGTCAATATGAATTGAATTTCTTTATAAGAAGCAGTAAATTGTGTGATTTCACAAAGAACAGACACCACAATTAGGCTATGAAAATGCGGGAGATTATGTCACTACTGAATCGACAGCAACATTTTTGCAATATTTAAAAAAAACCAACCTTTTATACTTACTTTTCCTCTCTGCTATTCAAATAATTTGAACATTTCTGTGGGCTTACTGCTAACTTTCAGCTCTCATAAACTTCTAATGCAGTGAAGATGGAAACACTTGCAGACACGGACGTAAATGAATTGACAGACGTCTTCAAAATAAACCCCATTTCAATTATCTCAAGCTTATTTTCATTCGTAGTAGTATTTTGATAGTGTTACTGTACAACATATTTGACAATTGGTTTTAAAATTGTTTTTATTTCATTTTCTAAAAAAACATTGAGATTCCAGGGATCCCTTCAAGTACCACCAGCAGGGGACGAAAGTACCACTGGTAGTATGCGTACCACAGGTTGAGAACCACTGGAAAAGAAGCAACTTGTCCTTGGTCATTTTATTTTGTAGACAGTCCTATAGGCCATATCTAAGGACTCAAGGTCTTTACCTTAATAGAAATATTTTCTTCTGTGACCATTAAACCATTAAGTTTGATCAAATCATGGTCATTTACTCAATAAATTAATCGTGAGTGAAATTTGGTGAACTCTTTTGACACTGCCATTCGAATCTGTTGGATAATTTAGCCTAGATGAGATGTTAATGAGGTCTCATGTTGTCTGATGATCTCAAGAACATGCTGCCTTAATCTCTTTTAGTTCGCTCGTAGAGACAGAATTTGAATCACATCAGGCATTAGGTACAGCCATTATACAGGGATTTGTTTCACAGACACTGATACAGAGGATCTTGTGTGTAGTGTAACATTGCAAATGCCTTTAGACCATATTAGAGATGTGAAGAGGCTATACGTATGGAACAGGCAAAAGAAGTGAAACAAAAAACAAAAAAGGGTGAAGGTTGGATAGGAGATGAATAGTGGAGTGGGTGAAAAGAAAAAAAGGAGACAATTTCACGAGCTTGAAACAAGCTGGATGTCCTTGGCTTTGAAGTGCTCTTCCATTTGTCCCCGGAGGCTTGAGTCGCTGTGTTGTAGGTGGGCATAATGGAGCACATTGGCTGTGACTGAGAAGACCATCGGTTCAGGTCCCTCAAAGAATTAAACCTTAATGCTCTATTAATAAATGCTGTAAGGGTACAGCTGCGAAGACTGTGGCAGCTGTGCTTGACAGTAGTACTGCTCTTTGAGAATAAATATATATATATATATATATATATATATATATATATATATAAATGTATATACTGTCCTGACATCTGGTCAGTTATGTTCTCATACAGTATGATATCATGTCCAAAATGTTGTGGAATGTCAATTCAAAATTTTACAGAACAACAGGACAAACCATCAGCCAAACCACACCATCAGCCACACAGAATGCTGTCCTTGGATTTTACTATAACATTGCTAGCATGCAGATGTTACAGCAACAGTCAAACACAATCGAGTAAAGAATGCTTGCTCCAATACACCACAATGTTAACCATCTTGGTTTAGTGTGTAACATTTGGTCTACAATGGCCAAGCAATTTCCATTTTCATCCCTACAGCCTTGGTTAAACATGTTACCCTCTAAATACATGAGCTATGGTAATCATGGGGCTAGCTGGAATTTCTTTTTTTAGGTTCAATGAACAGAAAAGAAGCAAATAGGTTGCTGCGATTTGGTAAATGAGCCACGGCAAGACAAACACATGTAATTGATAATGATCCTGAAATTAATTTAAATTTTAAAGCTTGCTTCAGCTCATGCTGACTCACTGATTTGGATTACATGGAAAATTAAATGGAGACATTGTTAATCAGTAAATTGTGCCTCTATGACTGTACAACTGTGTGTAAAACCTTCTTAGAAAACACATCTTATATTCCTTGAGAAATAATAATCTAAATGTATACAGTACATGAGGATTTTCTGGCCACAATTTATCATCCGCTGACTGCTGACTCTTTACTTTATTGCAGCTCCCATCTTAACAGGATTGTTTTGTCACTCAAAGGGTGTGACGAGGGTGTGTCATGTCGAACGTGTCATCAATATGCTTAACAGACGATCCATGGTCAGCACGCGGCTGCACAACCTATCGACAGATGTACAGTAATGAATCTCTGGTATTTATACAGAATGTTAGCCTGTAACAAGAGACATTTATCCAAAAATGTTATAAAGATTATGTTCATGGAAGTTCATTCCAAGGAATTACAGCAGACATGAGATACTTGTAAAGTTATGGCCAGATAAACATTTTTTATAAAACTTGATTTTTCACAAACTTAATGATAAGGCTTTCATATCTCAATTTGATAATTGAAAGAAGAACATTTTCTCAGGTAAAATGCGTCCCTTAATTCCATGCCTGCAATTTGCAAAAATGTATTAGGCTCTGAGCATTTGCAAGGCCTGAATGAGCTCAAGGCCAGTACAACACTGAAAAAACAGTCAGTAAGTGTAACTCCTCACCTCTAAAAACACTTTACCTGCCTCTGAATGAACATGTGATTAAGTGAGCTTCAGATGGAGTGTTA
The DNA here is from genome assembly GCA_029721515.1 of Synanceia verrucosa. Taxonomy (NCBI): domain Eukaryota; kingdom Metazoa; phylum Chordata; class Actinopteri; order Perciformes; family Synanceiidae; genus Synanceia; species Synanceia verrucosa. The sequence continues at coordinate 20,147,726 of CM056555.1, forward strand.
AGTGATTGACAGTCCTATTAATATTGGTAGTGCTCATTCTGTTCTCACCATATAATACATACACCTTATCTTCAACCCTCCTGTAAATAAAAATAAAGAGCATTCACCTGAAATGCCTACGCTTACCTGTCAGTTACCAAGCTCATAATTAAAAATAAGTGAACAATAATTTGTTCCTAAATGAGGTTTGTTCCATCTTTAATGTCACAGGTAAGCCATTTTACGGCCTCGTTTGTAATAATTTATTGCAGTAATGCTGCTTTGCATACTAATAGCCAATAGTGAGCAGTACTTTTGCTTATATTTACCAAGAAATATACTCTGAACCCTGTTGTATTGTTTGATCAAATGCAGAGAAACTGTGGCTTTGCATACATGTACAAAATAACACTGATCTCATCTCACCCCAATGGTGGTTATTTTCTTATCTCTCATCATCCTTCTTGTTTGTGTAGTCATTGTCATTCCCTTGCGGGCGACATTCTCTCGTCTGCACTGCACTGTTGTTTTCTTATTATTTACACTGATGGGGGATGTTGCCACATCTGCCTCCCTGATGTTGGCTCGGTAGTTTGTGGTGCTTTTTCTCATTCTGTTAAGCTGTTGTGTTCGAGTTGAGAGTGCTTTCAGAGAAATGACCCACTGAACCGAGACTCAAACCAACAGATTTGTTTATTTTTCTTGTTTGAACTGTTGATTACTGACATCCTCTCAGACATCAGTAATGATGATAACACAGCGCTTCAAATATGTTCCTGTTTTTATACATTTTGTCATTAAAAAAGCATTAGGATTGCAATGGAGTTGTGGCTGAGATGTCACATATTGATAGGATGGTTTGATACAGTGGGATAAGACCCTCTGCTAAATCATCTTCTGACATAACGAATTCCAGTTTAACCCCTGCTGGCTGCAATATGTACACATTGTTGTTTACAAGGGGAGCTCTCTCGTTGTAAACAATGTATCTGCAGTGAGGAGCGCAGGAAAAAAGAAGACTGTTGTGTTCTGTCTGGGAGAATTTAAAGCAGATTAAATATTGTTTTGCAATGTTTAAAAATTTGCAGCATATCAAACTGCACAATCTGATATCAACAAGTAATTAACAGTCCTGGACAACTACCACAATAGTCCTGGATCATTAACCATAATCCTTACCCTAACTCTAAAAACTTTGACATTTGTCCAGGACTGTTAAGTACTTGGTGATATCAGAGCATCCATATCAAACTGGGCGTGTGTGGCAAGAAAACTGTAGTTAATGCAAACTGAACATTTCCCACTGCTGTTGCTTCATATTAGACACATTTAACTGTCCACCAATTGGAAGAGGGGCAGTCCTTGGGGAAGATGGTAAACCAAATTGCTCCTGAAGACTGTGCCATCAATGTTTCTTAACTATGCTCGATATGAAAATCAGAAGCTCACAGCTAACGATGCTAACCATGCTAATAGAGAAAATAGCAGCATCAGTACTGACAGAGCTAAAAGTGCTATCCTATGGGGGAACTGGAGGGTGCCACACTTAAACAATCAGCAAACATGGCAACAGAGGTGGACTCAGTGGTGGACTCTTGATGGATGTATTCTCATTACTTTCAATTCATCAGAGAAAAGGACAAGAACGTAGACATCAATCTATTATCTATTCAGTCTGGGGTTTTTTGTCAGTGTGTATTGGAAAGGATTCCTTCAGCACTGAAATACTGTGGTGAGCTGTAAATCAGCCAAGGTCAGACTGAAGTGACTGAGTCATATTTCCTAATGATGAGGAAAAGAAGAGAAACTAATAAAAATATTGCATGTCTTGTTAAGTCATACAGGCTACAGTTTAGAAAATAAGACTACAAACAGAGACTGTTGAGATTTTTTAGCACTTTATGCTTATACTTAAGGGAGATTATGTGGCCCAAACCAGATCATAAAGCAAAGTTTGGCTGTGTAGTAGCCATGGGCAGTCAAAATTTATCATGTTGTTTTCACACCAAATTGTTGTCATCTCATAATTTCGGAATTATGTGGTTTGTCTTGTGTAACAGAATCAGCAGTTGGTTGTTAACACATCAACATTGAGTAGTTTTAAAAGTCAATATTCCTGCAAAATTGGAAAAATAGAAGTACTATAGCTGAAATATGCAGGAAATCTAGTCAACTCTGTGAGAGGGAAAACAGTAGTTAGTGTGCCCTCTGGAGCATGACCAAATACTGTGTGATGTACTCCACTGGCCATCCTAACCAGTAGATGTAATCAACAAAAAAGAGGATTGCATAAAACAAACTAAATCCCAAAGCACGACTCTAATTTAGTGCCATATGGGTCAAGAGTTATCACTAAAAACAGAGAGTTGCATGTTATAACCACCATCTGGGTGATCAGTGCAGTTGTGTTTTCAAAAAATCCTGGTAAAATCAATAAATGGGTTATTTGAAAACTTAATGAACATCTATGTCGTCTTCAAAAGAAATACTGGGTTGGACTGCTTGGACAGCAGATTCATAGTTGGGATGTGTGGTATCATTAAGGCCCTGATGCTTAGATCTATGTGTGCTTGTGCTATAATTGTATGGGGGCTGTGATCAGGGAGGTGTGAGCATTGCACACACATTGCACCACCTTCACAGTAAACAACTAAACAAATACAGTCATGGAAAAAATTATTAGATCGCCCTTGTTTTCTTCAATTTCTTGTTAATTTTAATGCCTGGCTCAACTAAAGGTACATTTGTTTGGACAATTATAATGATAACAACAAAAATAGCTCATGAGAGTTTAATTTAAGAACTAAGGATTACTCATTTTCCATGGTTTTCTTGATAATAACCAAAATTACTTAAATTCTTACATCAATAGCTATGGCATTGTACCGCCAAAAACACTACTTTTAAGCATTCCATGTTTTCTTTTCTGTTTGCTTTAAACACATGATACACACAAGAGTTAATACTTGATTGCATAACCATTGTTTTTGATGACTGCAGCCATGCGTCTTGGCATGCTCTCCACCAGCTTCTGACATTGTTCTGCTGTCACAGCAGCCCATTCCTGTTGGACAAATTCAAACAAATTTTCTTTGTTTTTGGGCTTGTGGTTCTCCATTTTGAGTTTGATGATTTTCCACAGGTTTTCAATTGGATTAAGATCTGGTGATTGAGCAGGCCAAGGCATGGTGCTAATGTTGTGGTTCTCCATCCAGGCTTTAACTGACCTTGCCGTGTGGCAAGGGGCATTGTCTTGTTGGAAAATCCAGTCATTCGAGGCAGGAAAGAGTTTTCCAGCTGATGGAAGAAGACTGTTTTCAAGGGTAGTCCTGTACTTGACCTGGTTCATTCGGCCTTCACACAATTGCATTTGCCCTGTTCCACTCAGACTGGAACAACCCCAGATCATGACTGATCCACCCCCATGTTTTACTGTAGGGGCAAGACAGTCTGGGTTGTAAGCTTCTCCAGGCTTCCTCCTAACCAGTAAGTTGGCTGGAGTGGGCATCAATTCAAAATTGGATTCACCACTGAAGAGAACCTTAGCCCAATCATCAACAGTCCAATCCTTGTGGTCTCGAGCAAAGAGTAACCGGGCCTTCCTCTGCCTTTCATTGATGAAGGGCTTCTTGCGTGCTCTGTGTGACTTCAAACCAGCTTCAACAAGTCGGTTTCGAACTGTCCTTGCCGAGCAAGTCACATTTCTCGACAGTGCCCACTCATTTTTGAGGTCCCTGGAGGTCTGACGACGATTCCTGACACAGGAACGGATGAGTGCACGGTCATCTCGTGGGGTAGAAAGACGTTTCCTGCCACGGCCAGGTAGCAATTTGGTAGTGCCATGTTCAGCTTGTTTTTTTGTTGTTGGAATGAACGGCTGTCTTGGAGATCTTCAGTTTTTTCGCTACCTGTCTCTCACTCATGCCAATTTCCAGCAGTGCCAAGATGGCTGCCTTTGTTGCTTCACATAATTCTTTTGTTTTAGGCATTATGTGAGAGCTGACAACTTCTGAGTTGTGCTACGGCTTGAATGTAAGCAGGAAACCACTCTAGGCCTTTGCATGTGCAGTGCTGCTTGTGACATGAAATGGCCTCTTATATACCCTGGGAATCAATTAAGCTTAAGAATGTCAAATAGGACATAAAGTATTATGTGACCAGCTGCATTTTTTGTTGTGTTCATTGTATTATACGTTTAGTGGTACCAGATATTAGAATGAACAAGAAATTGAAGAAAACAAGGGTGGTCTAATAATTTTTTCCATGACTGTAAATCTTAACCATTAGTGCCTCATTTTGCCTTCATTAAACCATAATCCAACTGTGGGAAAAGCTAACTTTGTTGTATGTGTTCTAGATTCAACGCAAGCTCCTATTAATATATTAGAAGCTTCTCTTTCCATCTCCCTGGACTTTCTACAGCCACCCTGTCCATTTACTGTAGGTGCTTTACAATCTGATTATGGTTATGCAGCATTGTTTTTATGCTTTTCATACACATAAGTCATACACAAGAGACGATAATGCACAATAACACGAAGGGCAACATGCTCTGTTGTAATTTATAACTGCTGAGTCTCTTGAAGACAATCATTAAGATGTTATCACTGTGTTTCACTGAGTCATGTTTCATATTTCTGTTACATTTAGATGAGAAGCACAAAGGTTTACAATAGAAAACCTGCTCTGCCAGTCTGTATCCAGAGTGCTCTTTGCATTTGGAAGAATTTTTTCAAAAAAAAAACCAGGAGGACCTAAAAATACCCTCCCAGTCACAGTCAATCAATCACTGTGTTAGCTGGCTAAATGCAAACACACAACCTGACTGTCTATTAAAAGACACTTTGATGTCATATTCTTCAACCAGAAAAGATAATATGCTCGGTAATGGATGCCTCAGCTAAATTTGCTCGTAAATGGCAGTCCTTCATAGATTATTTTAATTCACTGCAAACCCTCCCGTTATTATTTCAGTTACCTTATTAGTTTGTTATTGTTTCTCCCAATATTGTGATGAATGTGTTGTTTTTTTCTTTTCTTTTTTCTTTCTTTTCTTTGATACATTTGCCACTGTATTTACACATTACATGGTTTCTGTTTTTTGAGTTTTTGTGGTTTATTTCTTCGTACAGAGACTCTGCTCCACTGTTTCAGTGTACGCCCCTTTTGTGTGGGCCTCAGTTTGTTTTGAGAGTTTGGGAATGTTGAAAAAAGAAAAAAAGGAAACAGAAAAATGTAATATGGGTGTAATCTTCTTTTTTTGTATCCATTGCCTTTTTTGTGAAGAAGATGAATATAAAAAAAACACACTTTGATGCTCAAGTTATGGTATGAATTTGGTGTAAAATAGCAGTCTATGATGGGACAAATAACATTTATATAACCATCAAGTCCCTTGAACTTATTTTTATGGTCAGAATAGTACTATTGAGGTGTTGAAGAGTAGGCTGATAGTGTCCCTGTATAGTCGACTTAAAGTCAGCAAAAAAAAAAAATGCCACCAACCAAGTCCCACTGTTCTCAGGAGGGTGATTACACAGAGTAATTACTTTGTCAGCTGAGGGAGGCCACGGGCTAAAAGATGGGTCAAATAAGCAGTTGCAGGATTGGCAGGTGGCCATTAGGTCAGATAAACACTACCTAACTTTCAAATGCAGTAGCAAAACCAGAATTGTAAACCAGGATTTTAACCTTTATGCATAATGAACTTACCATTCCCTCCCCTCCATCCCACTCTAACTACAAGGATTGTCTTTACTAGGTCTTAGTAGTTGTGATCAGTCATGATTACCTCCACCAAGGAGGTTATGTTTTCACCGGGGTTTGTTTATTTATTGGTTTGCAAAATACCTCAAAAAGTTGTGGGTGGATTTTGATGAAATGTTCAGGGTTGGTCAGAAGTGGCCTAACTTGGTGGTGCCATTGAATCGGATCGGATCACCACCAAAAATTAATCAGTTTTAAGTTAGACCACTTCCGGCCAATCCTGAAAATTTCGTCAAAAACCATCCATAATGTTTTGAGTTACTCTGCAAACCGACAAACCAACAAACCAACAAACCAACAAACAAGCCCCAGTGAAAACATAACCTCCTTGGTGGCGGAGGTAACTTTCTCTTTATTCAAATTCATCCTTGTCTGGTCATCTGCCTGATTAAAGCTGAAGAAATATTGTGTTGTGAGTAACAAAAAAACAACTTCTCAATGGTATGGAAAAGAATAGCTATTTTATATAATGACTAACATTAGGTAATAATTGTAAAATAATTCAAACACCTGCGTCTCAGAGTCTTCAGTCTCATCCAGACTGACCTCCTCCGTACATGGTTTTTATGTATCATGTTTTAGAAATTATGATATTATCTAAAAGAAATGCACAGGGTGTTTTTTTTTTTTACTTGATTAGTTCTTCACTGAGCACAAAAGAAACCCGACATCTCCAGCAGAGCTGCCCAGTGGTATCAATAGAGGTCTGTAATATACTGGGCATGTATGGTCTTGAGAATACCTTGTGACAGCTTTCAGTATGGAAACAAGGTGTACACACTGCAGTGCTTTTTTAAGTGAGAGAAAAAATGTGTTTGTACAGTAATCCCTTAAGGTTAACAGTGATTTGTGTGCCCAGGAACTGAAGATGGTAAATATTTCAGCAGCTGCTGTTTTCGGTCTCCTGAGGTAAGAAACAAGTTCCTTTGTTTTGCTGACATTTCAGGGCGGGTGGTTGTCAGAACACCTTGTTACCAGTTGTTCCACGCTACTGCTCCTCTGTAACATGACTTATCTCTGACAGATATCAGTCTTATTTCAATAGTGGGAATGGAATATGTGTTCAGATCCTCAGTCCTTACAGTTTGTGACTGTTTATCTTAGAGTCTATGGTTTTATGGCTAACTAGCAATTAGAGCATCAATCTTTTCAGCAAAAGCCCAAAAAAGCGGTTGGCTCAACAACATGTCTGAAAACAAACCACAATCCCCCAACATGTTTTAGAGCCAATACTGGTTTCTTTTAGCCATGACCTCAACCTCCCCATACCATTTACGAAATGAATTGCCGTAATCTTAACAACAAATAGGCTACCCCTTACCATGATGCTGCAGTCAGTTACTTTGAGCAAATATATTATTTATATAAAACTGTCACTATATCCTGACCGTAGTACAGGAGACAGCTAATCTGTGGAAAAATGCTCTCTTGCATCCCTTTTCGCTCCTAATGGCAATAAATCTACAATATTTTAGTATGCTGTTCAGCTGAAAGTTTGTTCTCACTGGTGGCAACTGGGTCACAGACATTCTTATTTTAAAGCTAAACAGAACACTAAGGTATATGTTTCTGAAACCATTTGAGAGCTATTTGACAGATTAGCAGAACAGAATCTTGATTTTTATTTGACCACCACTGCCTAGCTTGACAGCTGGATTATTGGAGTCTGTGAGTCTTGTGAGTAGTGATTGACAGCTGCCCAGAGACTCCTCAACTCTGATTGGTTGTTCTGGTTGGGGCGTGGTGAAACATTGCAAGAACCATTAAAAGCACAATTCAGATCTATGGCTCATGTCGGTCGGACAGTCGATAGAAATTTCCCCATTTGGCAGTCACAGTTTTTGCCCTGAGAGGCTGGAATCTGGTATGAAGGTCAACTGGCAAAAAGGAGGTGTTCAATGAAAATGTGCGCATAATTTATGGACAGATTCACATACCATGGCTAAAGGTCGCTTTCCTCTTGTTCTTGAATGAATTAGGGTGAGGGTGACTGCTTTTTTTGAATCATGCAGTCCTGCAGGCTCACCAAACCCTCCAGGAATTTATGATAATACACTCAACTTTCATCCTTGAAATGAAGACCTTGATGTTTGCCAGTTGAGCTTTACTACACAGTCACTCTGCTGAGATTGCCATCTGAATAGTTTGAAGTTTCACCTCTATATATTCCAAGCGACACAGAAGACACATAAAGTTTGATGTTTATGTGAATTTGATTTAAAGTTGTATGACTTTTTGGAAGAAGCCATGCACACAGTCCCCTTTGGCCACTTGGTGTGAGAAAATGTATTAGTTTCTCAATTCCCCATAACAACTTTTGTGAAAATGAGCTAAACTTTTTAAGATTTCCCATTAAAAGGCAGAGGGTTATGCAGGGAAAAAATAGGACAAATCTGCACTAGTGGCACTGAAACCTGGCATTTCACTACCAGCAAAACAAGAGGGAAATGGAACTCAGATAAATGGCCTTTGTCAAAGCCTTTTCAGCTTGGCCAACTATATAATGATGACCAGATAATATTCAGATCCTCCTTTGCTTGAGATTTCTGCATTTTCTACTTCACTCTGAATTGGAATAGTTGAAAAAAAAAAACATCACAATTTCACCAAACCCAATTATCCAGAGTAATATCTTCAAACAGTTTGTTTGGTCTGACATTAAAAAAGTAAAATACTGAAAGTTAAATTGTATGAAATGGAGAAAAGTGGCAAATCCTCACATTTGACAAGCTAAAATGAGCAAACATTTGGCATTAATGCTTGATAAATGATTTAAAGTTATTTTAACTGGATATTTAACTAATGTTTTCACCACTAATTGATATTTCATTCACTCACATACGGTCCTCACACCCCTACAGACACAAAGTTCCTGTTATTTTAGCCACCACTCTCTTTCTCTCTCTGTGTTTCGCACCACCCCTCTGTCTTCATCTGTCCTCTCTGACCAGCATGAACCCTTTGAGCTGTGCTTACTGTGGTAAAATCTGCTGCGTTAGCGAGGAATGCAGGTTCAACTGAAAGACTTCTGAATCCCCTCCAAGCTCATATTTATGGTGAGTACACTGGCAGCAGGCAATCACACTTGCGCACACATAACAAGCAAACAACACAGGGAGAAACCATGCTGACAGGTGATCCCTCACAATGGAGGAGAGGGTGTTTTTTTTTCCCTGAATGGACAGATCCATCACAGACTGGGAAGTGAAGAAACTGTCAGAAAGAGGGAGGGCTGAGAACAGATGCATGTTTGAGAAGTTGGCATAGTAATCAAGGGAATTGAGCTGGGATAGCAAGGCTATTAGAATTCAGAGCCCAAATATTATTATCGCTCATATCATTTAAAAGTACACTTTCCAGAGCCCGTTTGGTGATTCAGTGTAATTACTCTGCAAAGCTTCAGTATTGTGTCTGCTTCCATGGTGTCAGCACAATCTTAAATCACCTAACAGTCTTTTTGGTTAAGTTATTGGTCCATTGCTTATCTGGGTTCACAAAGGCACCACATCAACTGCTGCACTATCCAGCAGAGTGAACTAATTAAGAGTGAAATCAAAGCGTTTCTGCTCAATATGTGTGTGGTCAGCGAGTCATGAACAAATAGGCACTGCCCCTACAGAGGTGATTTCTTTCTTCGAACACCAGCTACAGTTTGTGTGTTTCTTTAGGGGATGGATAATATACTCTATCAAAAGCATTGCCTTTGCAGGCACAATTAAGGGGGGACCTATTCTCTAAGCATGAATAGTGTCCATTTGAATTAGCCCGATCAATACATCATCATACTGACAGGCTCCCGGGCACACTGAAGCAGAAAGTGTCTCTCTCTGAAACCCAAAAATCAATGAGATCTATTACATAGAGGAGCATTACACATCCAATTACAAATACACATAATGTACAGCATACACTTATAGAAAGGAGGTATTTAATTCCAGCCCTTGAGTCAGCAAACTCCTGCCCGAAACGAGACACACACCTCTTCCAGCTCCAAGGATCATTGTAAGTGTTGCTTAAGTACAAGTGTCATGCTGAGCAATTGTTAGCCTCTTTAAATCCACTGATGAAGAAGTGATTCATCCTTTCCCTGCTGTATTCAATGGATAAAATTTCAATGTCATTCTTAGCTGCTGCATCATTGTTACTTGGCGCTGTCGTCCTCTACTACCCCGTCACTACTTGAAAGTTTAAGGACAAAAATAATAAAATTTTTTCACAACTGCTTGTAGTGCTTATATTTTGGGTCAAGCACAGAGCTAAATTGTAGCTCAGTTGTTGATGCATACACACACATTACTCACACACAATTATGCAATTATGATTGTGTGATGCATGTGCAATTTAATCATAATATTCCGCTCCTCTACGCTCATGCAATCTGTGCTGCCATAATGGCACCATACTTGAAATTGGACTTCATTCATCAGACTCTCCTAGCAAAGGGACTCAGTGGGTAGGAGTTTGTGAGGCCATAAGATAAGATTTTCCACTCAGGACCACTTCTCCTGAGAGGAAAACTAACATCTCATCTGTCACTTGCAGAGTCAGAAGGTCAGAATTCAGTAAACGGCAACCCCAGTATAAATGTGCCAGTATGAATAATTTTGCTACCTCTGATATAGTTGTCATCTGATAAAATATGATTTTTAAACTCAAATCTTAAGGCCCAGAAATCACCCATCACCTATATTGCACTTGATTACACTACAGCCAATGGCCAACTGCCATGTATGGTTTGCGAAATTCTCAATGGATTGTAGATAAATTTACCATATAAATCTGCTTCTTCCAACAACTTCTTCAATTACCGACTGAAGGTAATGTGACAGAACATTACTGAAGGTATGATGTTAATTGCAAAATTTATTGCGATATTGCTGAACTGAATTGTGAACAAGGGACATACAAGATGATACAGTTTTACTCTACTCAGCAACAAAAGAAATTTGAACCAAACTACCTATAAAAGGTGTTAAATATGAGTAAGCATTTAGTTTATCACATCCTTTCAACAATTGCACAGAAAGAATACTGTCTAGAGATCAAATTTATTCAAAAAAGGCATATTGGAGTTAACGGTAGACCAAAGTATGGCCTACGTGCACGTAGGTCAGCTTCTCTGAGCCCCCTGTGCACTATTTGAGTACTGATACAGGGTTGGTGACGTCCAGGTGTCTCAGCAGTAGTAACGGTGGCGGTGTCTCTGAGATCGTGAAGACGATTATGGCGATTGTGAATGTTGGTCGTCACCATTGGTCTGCTGCTGCATGGATGATCTGAAGTGCTGTTCGTTTCATGGAATCTGGTTCTGAGAGGACTAATTGTTGATTCATGAACTTTCATTGCCCTTGGAACATCCCGCGCATGTTCACGTTGGATTTGCGTCAGTCCTGGCATCATTACAAAAGCACTTAGAGAAAAGATTTTTTCCTATTTTATGCAGGTTGGGTAGACAAACAAAAGTGCCGATTCCATTTTCATACGCCAGTGCGCTAGTCGTCTGGGTCGACCACACCTCCGTTAATCTGGCCTTCGGAATATGGCGTCACAACACACACTTATTGCATTTTTGGCACGTTACCATTCATACGCCACCTTTTGTCCAAACAAGCATTTTCACATTGCTACGGGGACAAACGGCAACAACTAGAATTCACTTCATAAAACTTGCATATCTTTTGTTGTTGAGTATAATTATAAGTTACAGTGTGATTCTGTAAAATAACAAATATTTTTGTCAGAGTTTTCATTCAAATCAATTTTCTGCTCCGGTGTCAAAGTGTGTTCATGTATGATGCACAATTTTATTTGGAATCAAAATAATCCATCAAAGAGTAATATTTGTGAACAGTCACAGGGTTGTCATCGTCTTATTGATTGGTGGAAATGTCAAGAAGGTTGGTCTAATTTAATTTGAATGTGATGGAGAGAAATGCCAAAAAGAAGGAGGAAGGAAACACAGGAAAGTTGGCATGCTGCAGAATAATGAAAAGGTCCTTGATACCACGAAGGACAATGAATAAAAAGCCACATCCCCAACATATATTGGTTTAGCTTCTAATCTAAGTTTGCATGTAAACTTGAATGAACTAAAAGAAACAAATGGTTATTGTAGTCAAGTCACCAGTCTCCAGTTTCCAGAGTTTCCAGCATTTTCCCTCATGGCACCAGAGCAGGTTCAGTTGTAAGTTTGATAGCATTAGTTGATAGTGTTTTGTTTGTAGTTTATGTCTCCCACTGAGTGGTGTTTCTGTTTGAAAGTTTAGTCTTTTGTTGTCAATCTCGAGCTAAGTGTTTTATGTTATGAACTTGTGCTTTTACTTTGTAGTTTGAGAGCCTCATTAGAGTAATTTTGTGTTGTAATTGATAGTGTGATTTTTGTAATTTTTGTAATTTTGAGAGCCTTTTTCAGTTGATCTTTAGTTTTAGTTTTGGGAGCCCTTGTTTGTCTCTAGTTTAGCGGACAGAGAAGGGTCTCCCTGGCACCCACTCACCCTTCTCTGGTGCACATTGCTCACGTCTCTGGATTCCTCTCTGTGCTACCTGCATCAACCTGCCTGGAATCAAATAAAGACTTTTACTCTGATAGTACTGTGCCTTGAGTCGTGCGTTTGGGTTCACCTGGAAACCCATGTTCTCCCAGTTATGTTTTCTTGAAAAAATAGTAGTAGCACAGCAGGAAAACTTATTGATGTTCACAGAAAGTTTTTAAAATCACTTCTGAAGAATAACTCTGTTCTCCAGTAATCTTCCAAAAGTTGTATGTACTCATAATTTTATAATTTTGTATAATTTTGTTGTTTGGTATGAATTGTTTTGCCCGATGGCTACAAACCATCAGTCAGTTACTTGCCCTAGTATTGTCTTGTCTGGGCTAGCTGTAGTTCACTTAATGGGTTTCCCCATTTGAAGGTGTCTTTTTAATGTGACATTCTAATAATAATTCACCCTGAAAAATATGATTCCTCTGTTAACATCACTCTCTCTCTTGCTCAAACAGCAATATCAAAGAAAAATGACGTTACATAACCTTTTAAAAATGTACAACCCCTTTTCAGACAAATGGAGCAAATTACATAGAATGAGATAATGCGAAATAATGCAAGATAATGTGGGTTACATATCTGGTATTTTGCAGAAATTCATATACTGTACCTGTGTGATATGACATTATCATAAGATTTATAGGACGTTAAAGGGGACGTTTTTTGTTTAGGTGCATACTTTCTACAAAAACATAATTTTTTTGAGTGCCATTGAGGTAATATGACGTCATTCAAAATCTGACGCTTGAGTGCCATTGACGTAATAATATGTCAAAGTGTTTTTTCTGTCTCCCCCAGTTTGTGAGTAATTTCGGGGCCTCTGTGATTTGTAGAAATAAAGAGGTAATATACGCCACAGAGATCAAAGCAGGAAGTGGAGACGATCACGTTTAGAGAGCAAAACACGGAACACAACGGAATCTGGACAAAAGTGGTGATTTTGATGAAAGTGGCCTCTGCTCGCCTCTGGACCAAAAAAGAATGGAACAAGACAACAACAAACTGTTTTTTTTCATGACGAAATAACGAGTCTCTACTTTCATTTGAGCTACTCTGTGTTTTCAGAGACATGGTGCAAAATATTCTGTGCATAATGAAAATGACTCAAAATGGCCATAAACACTGGCACAAGGAACGTTTGTTTTCATAAAAGGGCTGACATTCAGGTTAATTTGTAACCTGAAACTGTGACTAAGTTTATCTTCAAATTTATATATATATGTATGTACATATATACACACACACACACACATATATATATATATATATATATATATATATATATATATATATATATATATATATCTGAAGAGTAGAATTAAAGTAGAATTACTGGTGACATCTCCTTACCCAACACACACATTACCCTGTCTCCCTGTATCCTTGTCCGATTTATCCACACACACGCAGACCTGTCACAGGAGGATGACACTAGCCTTTGTCTAGTGAAGGAGACAGCACATTTTAGGCAGGTCAGAGTTCAATGTGGAGGAAGAAGAGGACAGCAAGAATGATTTAATGAAGCTATGAAACTCACTCTCTGAATGATAAACAGCCTCCATGACTCGGCAGAGTGGGAGTCAAAAGACAAAAAGACTATTATTATTACTATTCAGCCAAATTTTGAGAAAGGTAAGATGGCCTGCAGAATCAGGACCGAATGATTAAGCTTAAGCCGTATAGCATGGGTCAAGGAAGAACACATTAAAGTAGATCCTCATTACAGGGCAGATACACAAATTGTCACTTTCATTAACATTGTGAGATACAGCATGAATTTGGAATAGGTCTTTGCTCTCTTTTCTAGTTGCACACATTTTCTGCCCAGACACACACACATGCATGCACACACACACACACACACACACACACACACACACACTGTATGTTGTTGAATTTGTCACTCCAATTAAAAGTTATTAAATTCTTAGTTAGGTTATTAAGAGGTGAGTTCGAAGTTAAATAATGCATGGAAGTAAATGATAGCACCTACTTTACACGATACACGTGTTAAGTTGATCATCAGATTTTAACTTGCATACCTGTTTATAGCAGTCATGTCAGCTAATCAATAGTCTGTAATTGAAGAAGTGTAAGCTGGATTGATGCAATGTGTTAGAGACAACATTGGAAAGCACTAATAAGTCAGAGAACCACATCGATCCATTGCTTGAGCCTCATTCACAGCACATAGTGTAGATATAGTTATAGACATACTGTATACCTGCACATCCTCATTACATAGGGCTAAACAAACAATGGAATTGAATCTGGCTTTACCTGTTAGATGACTGAGGTATAAATTATAGTAGGTAAAACAGTTATTGGGTCTCAGTGTAAAAACAACTTTCTAATATATATTCCAATACAACAACCATTTCTTCCTTAGGTACAAAATACAATATTCTGTGTCAGTACAAACAACAATGCCTAATCCCCTGATCCTACATCAAGGCTGTTCTATGTATAGTCGCCTGTTAAGTTAACAAGCTGTAACGCAACATCAAAAGAATGCCCTTTATTATCAGGGTTTGGAAATTAGTTTTAGCTATAGGCCAGTTTTTTTTTTCAACATTATTAATGAAAAGGCAGACAGGTTCAGTGGAGACACATGTCTGTGACTTTAGTTCTGCTCCCCATTTGATTAATTTTTTTAATTAGTCATTGGGATATAAAACCTTTTTAAAGCTCTACTGGTCTGAAAAGGAGATGCTATGTTTTGAAAATGTTATGGGCCTATTTTTTCGAAGAACAGAAATCTACATATTCACAACTACAGACTTCCTAAGTGGATTACTGTTTTTTTTCCCAGCCACAAAGGAAATAAATGTGTAATGAGTGGAGAGGAGTGGAATGCATCACCACTGATGGAGTTATCCTGTAAAGCAGCCAGAAATTTATAATTCTTAAAAGTCCTATTAAATGATTTTCAGTGAGTCAGTTTCCATGAGTTTCCATGTTCTCCCACCATCCGAAAACATGCATGGGGATTAGGTTAATTGGCTAGTGTAAATTACGCGTAGGTGTGAATGTGTGTGTGAGTGGTTGTCTGTCTCTATGTGTCCTGTGATGAGGTGGTGACTTGTCCAGGGTGTACCCTGCCTTCCACCCTAAGACAGCTGGGATAGGCTCCAGCCCCCCCGCGACCTTATGAGG
Source organism: Synanceia verrucosa (assembly GCA_029721515.1). Classification (NCBI taxonomy): domain Eukaryota; kingdom Metazoa; phylum Chordata; class Actinopteri; order Perciformes; family Synanceiidae; genus Synanceia; species Synanceia verrucosa. Next base: position 20,163,172 of record CM056555.1, read on the forward strand.
ATAAGCAGTAGAAAATGGATGGATGGATGATTTTCAGCTGATATCAAGAACTGTCAAAGGTGGAATGAAAAGGTCAGATTTATGTTTCACTTATGATATTTTTATTACCAGAGAATAAATTAAGTATGAGGACTGTTATATGAGTTTTGATCCTTGGGAGACTTAGTTTAACCTCTGGAACCTCTTGCCTATTTATAATGTGAGAGCCATTATACATGGCCCTGTGCCTACAATGCCCCTCCACCATCCCTACATCACATGCTGATGATGCAAACTAACCCCTCATTGCACCACACACACACACACACACACACACACACACACACACACACGCACGCATGCACGCACTGGTTTAAGTCACCTTTGGCAGTATTTGGTCTGGCAGTATTTTTGTATATTCTTAGTTGTAAATACAGTTGCACTATTATTACTTTATTTCACAACATCCATATTGACTGCATGACAATCATGTTGCTAGTCCAAGGATCTTTATACTTATATTTCTTATTTTGCATCATCTGCTATGCCAATACAACATCATTATTTACACTCACAAGGCTACATACCAGCAGTCACACTATGCCACAGATTTCCAAGTAGTTCTGTTTATCTGTTATCTGTTTAAATCTCATTGAGTTAAATGCCACTTGACTGATTACCTCAGTTAACACTGCAAACATGAGTTTGTGGTCTATCACTAGTTCTCTTCAATACAGCACGATGTACATTTTGTAAATTAAGGTGTCATTTGGAGGCATATAAACCATAAAGCAAAGGATGCTTTAGGGCCTTGCTCCCTTGTGACTGACAGAATGCTATCACAGCCTTCTATCATCTGGGAGTCTTAAAGCTTTAACGCTTTTTTGTGTTATCAGTGTTTGATTGTGCTCCTATGGAACTTCTCATTGTAAAAAAAAGATGGCAATGGACAAAATGCTATACTCAAGGTTTAAAAATGACACCATGGGTGCTGTCACTGTGACTATGTCCACTTCTTATATACATTCTATGGCTGACTAAATTTTTGACAGCAAAACAGGATGGTACAATGTGATTTTAGTTGGATTTTGAAACTGCAGCATCTATTACTCCCTTCAAAAGAGGCAACATCAATATCATTGTGTCCTGTTGCTGCTGATTTTCTTAAATATAGTTGGCACAAGTTTGCACCTGTAGACCTCAATGAACAGCCAGCGCCTGTGGAGAAGAGATAAAAGCCAGTTCCATGAGATATTTCACACCCAAAAAAAGAAAATAATCATGTTGACGTGGCATTTAAAATAAGCATATCACAAAACTACCACCTGCAGCATGAATGTATTGGGCACTGCTGTAGCTCACACGTTTGGCTCATACTGCATGCTGTGGTTCATGAGCACAGAGTATTTTAGGGTATTCTGTGCAGCATTAAAATGATGTAACATAATTTCCCCAAGCACTGCAAAAAGTGCTAAGCATGCACACTCAGGCCAGCCACTGAACTAATCACACACTATTAAGCATGCAACTCATCATGTTGCACTGATGCTGTCCGTGGTGCTGAAAAGCAGTCATGCGTATTTGGACAGTTTCAGCCTTCATTCAGAAATGAATGTATCAGATCAGGTGACACATTCCAGATGACACTACCCATTTTGGAAATTACTGAACATTCCACTCACTGAATCAGTATTGTTTTGGGTAAGTATTTGATATCCTTGGTGTTTCTAAGCACATCTACTGAATAATTTGATTACCTCATTACATTGAGACTACGTTGAGAGCATTTTGTTGAAACGGAATGGAATATACATGTGGGTGTACGCAGCATCTGTGTGTAGTAAGAGTGGTGTACTCGTGTGTTCTGTATGTCAGAGTGTCTGCAGGGCTTGGCCATAAAGCGGCTGAGAGAGACAGGGAGCGGACTCCAGTCTATCTGTTCTGATGAAACAGTAACCAGAGGCTCTCGCTCTTTATCTCTCGATTGCTTTCTTCGTGGAAACAAATCTATTATATTACATTTTCCCTCTCTCTCTCTCTCTCTCTCTCTCACACACACACACACACACACACACACAATGAAACAGGTAATATAATTTCTGACTGCCTTATTTCCCCTCTGCACACTGCCATTAACCCAGGAGAGCTGGTGGTTCTTTGGTGTGTGTGTGTGTGTGTGTGTGTCAGCATGCTATGGACATGTGTATGTGTGCAAATGAAATCCCTAGCATTTTCTCTTTTAGACAGAACACCACCATGATGTGAGCATTGCTTTTGTGCTGATGATTGTATGAGTCCAATGCTGATATATGATGTGGGTGTTAGCTTCTATGTCTGTGCCTAAAATCAGTTCAGTGCCGACTGTCAGGCCTCCAGTGTGGCTGCATGCAGTGTTCACGAGAAATACTCAGCCAAACAAATTAGCTTAACTATATGCAAACTCAACTGTCTTATATAATGATGGACAAATGACTTTTAAGCATGCATAGCATCTGTCTGTCGAAATACATGAGCTGTCTTGTGCTGTCAGCAGTGTAAACACAAAAGACAAAGTATGACATCCCTTGTTCTTGTCTTATGTCGACTCAGTACCTTTTTTCACGAGCAAAAGCTTTGCGTTGTGTTGACAAGCTGCAGCTTCAGTGGATTGAAATTAAAGTTTTCATCTGGTGCACAACATGACACATAAGAGAGGCTCCAGAAAAGCAGATTTCTGCCCACTTTTCAAAGTCCCGGTTGTCTGAAATCTAACCAAATGTTCCTGACCTATGTGATAGATGCCATGGCTCTCCCTGTAATCTAAGCCATATGTTTTTCTCCTGTCCTAGGTTACAGAAATTTTGGGGTGATTATTCTATGATCATGTAGAGAGGAAAGATATTGTTACGGACCCTGTCCTGGTTATATTTGGACTCTCTGTTGACTTCTCTTTGATTAACCCCCATACAGTCTGATGTCCTAGCTTTTATATCTCTCTTGGCGAGACGATGTATCCTTCTCTGATGGAAATCCCCCAAACCTCCATCTATTTCTCTATGGCTTAAGGATGTCATGTTTTTTCTCCAATTGGAAAAGATAGTATGCTCAGTAAAGGGTGCTTCAGCTAAATTTGTTCGTAAATGGTAGACCTTCATAGATTATTTTAATTCAACCTTGCACCTGGACTGATCATTCTCTTTCTCTTTCTGTTTTTATGAGTTTGTTGGGTTTATTTCTCAGTACAGAGACTTTGCTCCACTGTTCCAGTGTTTGCCCCTCTTTTGTGGGCCTGGGTTTGTTTTGGGAGTTTGGGGAAAAAGGAAAAAAAAAAGGAAAAAAAGGAAAGCGGGAACAATGTAATATAGGTGTCACTTATTTTTTGTATCCATTGCTCTTTTTTTTTCTATGAAAAAGATTAATTAAAAAAGAAAAGAAAAGCAGTGTTCCTCCTATTCAAATACTTACAGTATGCATACTATGAATGCTGAACAAGGAACTAAATGAGACACAGTCAGGTGAACCACTGCGCGCACGCACACACACACACACACACACACACACACACACACACACTGGTGGGAGAGTTTCCTCTCAGACTGTGTGGTCTGGCAGAGTTTACCCCTGCCAGTCAGTCTCTCTCAGCTCTTTATTGGGTTAGAGCTATCGCAGAGGACCAGGTGGCCAACAAGCTGCAGGCAGTCCATTTCTGGGAAGGCCATGCAAGAACACACACACACACACAGACATACAGTATTTGTAAATACAAATGCATGCAGACATCCACATATAGGGGATGAAAATTGTTTGCATACATTCATGCACACAAACACAGTCACTGACCCTGGTGCACTTTTGAATAGTGGGCAATGTGTGGTTAGATGTTGACTTCAATCGCCTCCTGTGATCATCAGAATATATCAGAGACACGGAGAGGGAAAAAAATAAGGACCGGCATCAATTTAGCTGAATGACGACAGCCCTATTGAATGATTCTCCCAGCTTCACTTGATTAAACAAATATGTTACCAAGGCAATATTTCTTCCCTTGTAAATAGGAAACACACTCCCTCTGTCTCCCTTTGTACATCTCACTTGTCTCTGTTATTTTTCTCCATCTGTCTTCCAATTTTTATGCTCTCTCTCCCTTATGCCTTTCTTCATCTCTTTCTCTTGGTGGCCCTCCTGTCTTCTTTTCTGTCTCCTTAACAACCAACAGTCTAGTAATTCAGCTATTATTCTAGGATACACTGCCACCTACTTCCTAATTCTTCATAATGTCTTTACTGACCAGGACCTTTTCATTTTTGCCAATGGCAAAAGCAACAGCTGATACTGTCTTGACCTTGTGAGTCTATATGCAAGTTGCTAGGTGTTTGTAACTCTGTCTGTCTGTGGACAGATTTTGGCATCACATGACAGTGGTGCAACTGTATAAGATGCAGTCATGAAAACATAGACAGACAGGTTGAGATCAAAATGAAGACTTAATTTTGTGGTTTGACATTGCTCAAGCAAGGGTGCTAGAAGTAGGGGGTATGTTAAGATGTTGCAGTGGGGCATAATCATGCCTACAACATACAAGCAAGGTCAGATTATAATCCTTTGAGTCTTTTGTAATCAATTTATAAGAACCGCACACAAGAAAAACAATGATAGGAGCACTATAAATGATTCAAATCAAAACAAGGTAGACACGACCAAGGGTCTTCTTGTTTCACGAGTTCTGTATGCATTACCGAGCAGGGGCATCATGTTAACCTTGCTTGCTGCTTTGTTCTATACTGAATATCTGTGTTTCTTCCCCCTTCTCTCCTCCTCAGCGAGGGGAATTAAAAGCTGTATTGAGTTAATAACAGGATACTGTAGAGACTGGGGAGGGAAAATCTATTTCCAGCTAAACCTTTGGCCTCAGTGGGAGAATACCGAGATTAAAGCAGAGGAGTGAAATGGACAGCTTAGGGATGGAAATGCAGGAAACAATATAGATTATATAAGGGCTGCACTTTCTATGTTGCTATGTTATTTATATCTGTGACCCAGCCAAGGTTGGTCAGATCCCAGTTCACCATTTCACAGATGCTGCTGATGTCTCACCATCCCCTCTCATTGTTCAACCTAATGAAGGCTTATCAGAGAGACGGGCAAAGCCTCATGAATCCAACCTGTACTGGAAAGCTCTTTGCTCTCAAGCCACACATTCAGTATTGAATAATTAGCTCCTTGTATGTGGCCAGTTGCCTTTCTGAAGCTTCATCCTCTCAGGGGACTTTCAGCCTCCCGCAGCTTTGCTCAGTGGATTGGGACAAGAGAACGAGTGCAACACGTGGAAAGAATTCCAGTTGTTTCCTCAGATCTACCAGCAGGTCTTTGATGCTCTTCGACTCTACTGAAGGTGAAAGTGCTTTTTAAGGGAAAGATCGCATCACAATCTGAGCAGATGGCTTTTAAAAATGACCTTCAAGATGTAATTACACCATCCTTCCACCAATGCTGTGGAGCAGCTGCTAAGGATATTCCTCTAGGGCTGCACTTTGGGAACATAAACTTGACTCAGGCCCCACATATGAAGGTTTCACAAGCAGGAATGCGAACCACATCATCCAAGTATGAGCCTCTTTCCTTACATTCGTTGGCACCATCTTAAATCAGGTGGTATCAGTTAACACCTGGAATTAACATGTGATCTGTCTCTAAATACATTATCCGGATGATGACATCTGAAAATAGTGGTTCATGTAAATTAGATAAATGGAGACAGCAAGCAACAAAGATTACCCAGAAATGACAAGAAATAACTTGTAAGCCCTAGGGGTCAATCTACCATCATGCATTTTTTTGAAAGGCCTATGATGCTTTTGTGCTTTTCTTTTCCTTTAGTGTGTTATATATATTTTGTGCATGTAAAAGATCCACAAAGTTAAATATCTCCAAGTCCATGCCAATGTGTTGCTTGGAGACGTGGGTTTTCTTCTGTAACATGGTGATGTCACCAAGTAACCACAGTTGTATAATGGAGAGTTTAGTTTATTTAGAGAGGAGCCAGAGCGGAATCTGAAGAGATTGGTTCTCTGATCAGTTCTACCGCTGGATGATTTGTGTGGTTGAGGGAGAAGTGCACGTGAGAGACAATAAAACCTTAGTCTTGTTTGTAGTTTCAAGATTATGGATTGTAGTGGTGTAACTTGAACTTTGACTCTGTGCAAACCAAAGTGACGTTTAATCAAAAAGAGGGGAAATAACGAAATGCAAGATGGATGGAAGTGGCTGCTCCATATGCCGACTGGCATTCTCCATTTGTCTGTACTACAATAAAAGCGTGCTCCTCTTTTCTTCCTCCTCCTCTGTGCTCTCTACCATCCCACAGGAGGTGAGACATGAGGCCAGTTGACCAGAAAATGTGTATTGATCTATTGTCAGAATAGCAGAACACCCACACATCAAGCAGCAGTTGGAGAGCATGCACAGCTTTCTTTTTCCTCCCCTGGTTGGCACCACTACTGCCAATCTGATTTAAAAGGCCGGACAGAGCTCACAGCAAATGTATGGTCAAGCTGTCCTTTCTGCAAAAACAGAATATACTGTGGTGGGCAATGCTGTAATTTAGGTGGGTGACAAAGCTTAAGAGGGTGAAATGAGCAATGTTTGCTTGTCCTATGGACCCATTATGACACAGCATAAGTCACAAAGGCATAAAGTCAGTAATGTAACACTTGAGTGTGCAGAGATTCCTTTGTCAACTGATGGAGGACCATGATACTGAAAGAGGGGAGCAGGGGCTGCTGAGGGCAGACACCCTTGAAACATTTTCATCAGTTTGTTGGAACATTGGTATTACTCAAAGTGCAAGCTGAGGAAAAAATATAGAAATTGCAAAAATGCACACACACAGTCCATAGTGGATTGCAGATTTGCAAAAACAAAACAAGTGTCTGTGTACTAGAAACTTAAAGAAAGGAAGCAGTAAGGAGTGAGGGGAGGACATAGAAAGAAAGGAGAGATTACTGGGTAAATGCCAAGAGAAAAGAGAAGAGGCGAGATAAAGTATTGTTGTAAAAGGACAAAGAAGTTGTAAACAGAGGACTGAAGACGGCTTCATGTATAAGAGCAGGTCAATAAAGGGTTTTACAGAACTGAGATCCTGTAAAGCTCAGTGAAAGCCTCAGTGTCTTGTCTCTTTCATGGATACACAGCATGCTGAACTCAAGGATAACACTGCTTTTTGAATAATCTGACAAGGGATGATACATGTTAAGTACAGTGTTCCCTTTTCTCACTGTGGTATGGCATGGCTCTTGATGAATTAACAGGGGTAAGTAACACTCTGACATCTATAAGAAACCAAATACTGGAACATCACCAATCTTAACTTTTGACAAATGGCTATTTGCTATGTCTAATATGTCTATGCAAGTACTTTATTGATCCCAACCTGGAAAATTATGTTGCAGCAACAGCAAGAAATTGAAAAGTCATACAAAAACAGAAAAAGTATTACTATTTACAATAGCAAGTATGAGAAAGAAGAGTAGTATAAAAAGATGAACAGTATGTTATGTTACAACATCAGGATATGGTCATATTGTAATGCGCAATGTGGCAGCAAAGATTTCCTGTACCTGTCCCTTTGAAAGCAGAGCTGGAACAGTCTGTTAGAGAAGCTGCGCTGCTGTCTGTCCAGTGTGAGGTAAAGAGGATGCTCCTCATGGTCCATGATGACCCCTCTCCACCATAGTTTCAAAAGATTCCAGCCTGAAACCCACTACAGAGCCAGCTGTCTTGATGATTTTATCAAGTCTGCTGGTGTCTCTGGCTCTGATGCTGCTGCCCCAACATACAGCAGCAAAGAAGATGGCACTGGGAACAGCAGACTGGTGGAAGATTTCCAACATCTTGCTGCACACATTGAGAGATCTCAGCTTCCTCAGGAAATTGAGTCTGCTCATTCCCTTCTTGTACACATCCTCTGCGTTGCATTTCCAGACCAGTCTCCTCCACCACCTCCATCCTTAGTGGGACCGTGAAGGCATCCTCTTCTTCCTGAATTTAATCACCATCTCTCTGGTCTTGTTGATGTTCAGCCTCAGATGATTTTATTTACTCACTATATTTGTATTGTCTTGGTTCATTTCTGTGGAACTGATTCTTTATCTAAGTATCCTGACTGAATTTACTGAATTTACCACCTAGTGTCTCGGAGTCGAATGTACCTCGCACGATAATTCGATTCTCTTGTCGCGTACATATACTCAGATTTCTTGGAAACTCCAGTTAAATTGTTAGCTCAGTTGTTGCCAGTCGCTCGGCTTAGATGGGAATGTAAACGTACTAACTGAGAGAGTCACACCTAATTCAGAACCTCAGACTCTAACACATCCTATAGTTTTAGAAAGATACTCAAGTACCATTAATAGAATTGTCATGGCAACCCCTAGACCCAGATGTGTATTGTCCTTTTCGGCTTCTTATCATTCAAATATGCTGTTACAGGCGACTTTTTATTTAAAGTTACTCCCGCCGCCAATGAGGTTATGTTTTCACCGGGACAAAATTTTGACTAAATTTTCAGGGTTGAACGGAAGTGGCCTAACTTAAAACAGATAAACAAATAAACAAACCCCGTTATGAAAACATAACCTCCTTGGCGGAGGTAGCTATTAATTCCATGACATCTGGAATCGAGGTAACACCTCTTTGAAATATGGCAGGTATATATTTTCAGGGGGATGTATAGTGAGAAAATAAAAAATAAAAAATACAACTTAAAATAATAATTTCAGTATTCATTTCTTTAAAAAACATTATAATATCCATCAGTCCATTTTCTACAGCTTATCCTCACATAGGGTCTTATTAATATATATATGTGTGTGTGTGTTAAAATATTATGTATGATATTATTTATTTAATTTCTGAATGACTCCAACACTACACACAATTGTAAGAACCATGAAAATCTGACTTGTGAAATGGAAAAAATATGATACTATGTCCAGCCTTTATGTCACTGAAGAGCTTATGCCATACTCTGCCATCGATGCTGTTAGTTAAGAGCAGCTGAGTCTCCAGCTGATTCCCTTTACTCAGGGCTAACCTTCAGGCAGTCCCCTTGACAGCCATATCTGCATTCATCGCACACAGTCCCTTTCTACTGCACGTCTCATGCCAAAACTGCTCTTTATGTGCCTTTTGACAAGTCGGTATTCAGTGTTTGTGGTCACAGAAAGCTTTCACACAAGCAAAATTTAAATAGGCAATAAGATGTGCACGTGTGTATAGCTGTTTGCCATGATGCTGACTGAGTAAGAGAGGGATTATTAAAATGCTCTGGCAACACAGTGACACACCTGTCTCCTCCTCATCAGACATGCTTGCACACACACAAAGGTGGCTGTGTCTCAGACGTATAGGTCCTCTCGTCAACGTAACGAATTGTCCTTGGGCAAGATGCTTAACCTCCTAAATGCTGTGACTTCAGTGTGTGAATGAGAATTTAGATTACATCCTGATGGGCAGGTTGGCACCTTGCATGTGTGGTGTGTGATCTGATCTGTTTGAGTGATCTGTGCTAAATAAATTAAAGTCAGTTTACCAATTACACACACACACACACACACACACACACACATACATTTTCTCCTTCTGGCTTTAAGTGGAGGAAAGAAAATCTATAGAAAGGAAAACCAAATTCAACTATATTTGACCATGAAAGGATAAAGCCTAAGCAGACGTATTGAACTTGCAACAATAGGGCTTCCAACAATGTGTTCCTATGGCTTTCACATTACCTACCGTATCACTGGGTTGCCTCACAGTTACTGACAGAAAGAGATTCATCTATCATCTGGTCTTTGCAAAGGGGTAATTTAAATCCTCTCTCTCACAGGTTAGTATTTCAGTAGTTTAAATGTAGTTAGTCATTGAAAGTGTAGACAATTAAGAATTCAGCTCAGTCTCTCAATTTAGTTTGGATTGAATTTGTTCATTGTTTGTCAATTCAGAAGTAGCACAGACGGACATTCCACACTGTCACATTCCAAGTGTAAGTAAAATGAGTGAGATACAGTAAGGCCGGCTGTATACTCGCCGTGTCTGCCAGCGCACATGTAATTGTGATGTCAAAATGACGTGGAAACCCATTGCGTGGCACAAAAAGGCACGGTGTCTGCTTGTCGCGTACATGACAAAATTTCTGTCTTGTTCGCGCCACAGGAAACGGACCAGCTGGAAGAGGATGGACGCGCTTGAAACCAAGCTGAGCGGAGAGATCCATCTCTACAGACATCTGTATGATCCTTCTTCGAAAGAACATAGAGCCCTATTGCCCTTAATAACCACACTTGTTTAATGTCTTGTTTCACACTGCACAACTGTCGGAGTCATTGACTCTCCGTGCTGTTTACACTACACGACTCTCTTCTCCCCCATCTGAGTTTTTAGGTGTTCACACTACAGAACTCTCTAGTCAGCAGGTGTGTCCAACTGCCGCACTGCTTTCCAGTCAGCCTCCTCTCAGTTGGTTAATAAATGAGAGACTCATTGTTTTCGCAAATGATTAGCAAACCCTTAGCAACCAGGGAGTCCATAACAACCTTCTACTTCCTCTGCTTCTTCTTCTTCTGCTTTGCCTGTGGGTTGTGGATGTGTTTCACAACAGTGACACCTCTGTTCGGGAGAGAATTGCAACTACTGGCGCGTCTGCCTGTATACAGTATATGGTTTGAGTGCGCTGGTGATGTCAGCAATGGCACACATGCTAGCAGACATGGCGAGTATACGGCCAGCTTAATGCTTCAGGTACCTGCATAAAGCAGATTTCTGATTGATTGGAAAGCAGCAGCACAAGAAAAGAGATGTGATTACTGAGTAGTTCCTTTGCTAAAAGTAATATTTTTTGGGATGACATTCGTTGTTGCACATACACTGAGTTCATTACATTGGGTTACAAAACAGTTTTTTCTCAACTGATTCTGGACGATTTTGCATTGCTGAATCTGAAAATCTGTTTCTCTGTATCAGGTGAGGTTTTTGTGCTAAGTTGAATTTTAAAATATCTGATCTTCTGAGTAAATCAATTGCATTTTTGTGATTTTTGTCAATATTTCAGCTTTTTTTTTTTAAAAGGAGTTTTCTTACACATTTTATTAATTTGATATTAAGTAGATTTCTGTAAATTAAATAGCAGACACTGACAAAGGTAAGTACATGTACATCAGCCATCGTGGTCTCCATCTCTTTCATGTCCTGATGAAATCTCTCCCCCTGCTCATTGCTCATTGAACCCAAATTCTCAGGAAAACCGATCCATATGCAAGAATAAGTAACACAATTTGATGCTCATCTCTTGCATCTGAGGTTTCTGCAATCAGTCAGCATATTAGTGACAAGTTTTCATTCATTGTTTCAATTTCATCACATTGAGCTACATGATGAGATGCTGATTGAAGATCAGAATACTTGAGGCTGCTCCAGTCTTTTCTGTTGATCCCAGTCACATCAATAGCGTAGAAGTAGTAGTCAGTGCCATGGTAGGTCGGCTGCCTCCAAATGATGGTTATTCCACACCTCAGACAGCTCATGCTCTTGCCTTTAGTCCACTGATGCAGATACATAGTGCATGTCTTTCATATCATGTGTGGCACCCAATACCAAAATGAGCATGATCAGTATGCTTTATGAAACTTGTGAGTGGACTCCTGTTAGGAACCATAATGTAGTCACCATGGATGCAGCAGAATACAACAGGCTTATTTTAGATTTCTAGTCAAGGCCATTACATTCACTTTTGAAATAAAATATCAATTAGTTTTGGCACACGTAAACTCTTCAACGTTTAAGTATTTCAAACAACAATTGGATTCAGCACATCCAAATTGTCCTAAATGAACTAAAAGAACTTAGACAATAAATTTGGTGTTGATTATTATGTTATTAAGTCAGAACATTTGCTCACATGTATGTATCTCAGACACATTCCTAAGCAATATTCTCTCATCTCTGTTAATATTGTAGTCCACAAAAAAAATCCAAATGGGACTATTTCCATTTATACGTCAGAGTGTCCAATTGTAAATATTGGGCATAGTGGCAAAACAAAACAGTCACTGGCATGCTGTACCTGGAGGCAATGCACAGGGGAAAATATCTTGAAGATCTGTGCATTAAGAGAAGATTTAGGTTTAAGTTGAAAGGTACCGAATGCCTTTATTCCATGTATCTAACCACAATCAAAACTCATTCTGGCACCTTGATTTATTGCGAAGAAAAGAATAGCCTTTGCAAAATCTGCCTTTTATTTAAAAACTTAATGCAGCATTAAACAGAATTAATGTTTATTTTTTTTTCAAACATTCAGTTTGTTTCATACATCATAACAACAGCTAATATGTCGGGTTTTCTAGGTCTTCCAGTTTTCTTTTTGAATGGCAAATACAAGCCAAATCCCAATGGCCCCTCTAAGGTCTTGAGTCTTGAAATCTCAGCTACTTAACTGACCTTACCTTGTAAATGGTTGAGTGTGGAAGACTGAAAGGGCTTGAAATGGTTCATTTATGATGGGACAACACTTTGCAGCGTTGTGTCACACTACTTTGAAGACATCTGCAAACTGCAGACAACGTACTTTAAAAAAAAAAAACCCTAAAAACTTATTGGCTTCATGTTATAACTTCAAAAATGAGAGTGGGTTTGTGTGAAAAGACTGTAACATAAAAAGCACAATTAAAAGTTTAATTAAGATTTTTTTTTGTTCTTGAAAATTAATAAAATCCTGTGCATATGAAGAAAGTGCCCGCTATCTAATTTTCAAATGAGCACTGGCATCAGTCAGAGAATGAGGCTGTTTATCTTAACTCCATTTTACACATCATAGGTTTTTCCCCATAACCCAGATGACAATGCAAATGAAAGAATCAAAATAATATTATTCTTCTGCAGTGGGGATCAAAGCTGTTACTATAACCAATCTCTATTTGAAAGTGCGTGGGCAGTCTACCTACTCTTCAGTGTCAATGCAGCAGTAGAAAAGAAAAAAAAGAATTGTGGCTGCGTGCGGACAAATAGAACTGGATCACCTTGGAATTCATTTCATCTGTTTTTGCACAACGATCCATTATAAAGATCTATCTGTTGCCCCAGAGTAAACAGCATGGTCTACAATCATTTGAACCCCTTTCATAATAAAGAATACAATGGCCAAGGTAAGGTCCTCTGTAATATACTAGCTTCTGCTACTGAATGAATGAATGAATCAAGATACTGTTATGGTGAAAATGTGTCTATCTTATGTATTTTCAGAAACAGAGACACAACATGACTTTGTGAGCATGATCATTATAAACATAACTGCAATGCATGGTGATTTAACATTTAACTTGAAGGGACACTATGTAATTTTTAAGGATTTTATTACCTCAAATCAACGTCTTCATTCATAAATAGATCCTCAATGGTGTAAAATAACATATGCCAACAATCTGACTTATTGTGCCATACAATGACCCGAGTTCCGTGCCGGGGATCCGTGGTGAGTGGCTGCCTGGGAGCGCCCCATGCCCGCCCACGGCCGACCGGGGCTGGGGATCCGCGGTGATAGTGGCCATCCGGGAGTTGACCCATTCCGCTTACCATATTTCCAACCATGTTGCAATGCATGCAAAGTCAAATTTAACCACTAGATGGCAGAAAAAAATTACATAGTGTCCGTTTAAAGCGCTACTGCGTACTGTAAGTACAGCAAGCTTCTGATATTAGAACCGAAATGTGTATGAATTTGTCTTTCATAATATTAATGACAATGTTATGGTAAATTAACCTGACTCTCGCCAGCTGAATGGAGTTCTGCCTAGCCGTGTCAGTAAATGATCAATGTCGTCTGTGGAGAGAGGTGGAAGGACATTCAGCTGGCGAGAGTCAGGTTACAGTTTTTCAGCCTCTTGGATCTGATCCTCTACTCGAGCAATCAGTGGGGAAATGATGATAACGACGGGGTCCTGCACACATCCCTTTTCTTTAACCACCAGCGGAGCTATTTGATAAATCAAGCTCTTGCCAATCCCGGTCGGGAGAAGAGCCACCAATAAATGCCTTCAAACATGTTGTCTGTTCATCTTTTAAAGAATGAATATGCGACAGATTCGATAACACAGTTGAAATAACAGAATCAGTGTCGACGCATGATTCCTCACTGCGAGCCGCCATTGTTGTCTGAATGAGTTGCTTGTCCGCTACATCACATCTATGAAAATCCTGCCTTGCGATCCTGATTGGCTCAGTCATTTATTGCTTCCTTGAAGTCTTTCCCATTGGGTGCGAGTCCAGATGAATGTGTGGAGCTCTAGTGGAGCTAGGCGGAACTACATTCAGCTGGTGAGAGTCAGGTTAATGGTAAATAGTTGTAATGTTAAAATCTGAATCCAAACACAGCAGAAAAGAATATATAATATGATCCTGGCAATATGCCGCATTTCCCCTTAAAGAACAGGTGGGCAAACCCCAGAGGAAGAGACAAGTTAAAACAGGTGTTGATAAGACATCTCACTGGCACATCATGTTAATTAAAAAGTGATCAAAACACATTTGGAATCCTCATCTCCTAATTGTTTTTGAACATTTCAGGAGAGACATAATTAAACCCATACCTACTGATAGTTTTGTTATAGTCTGTCATTACTCTTTCAGAAAATGCAATCATCCATTCAATACAAATGCCCATTTTGGAAGATTGGGAGTATGAAAAATGAAATTGCAACAGTCAAGCTAAAAATAAGGCTGTTTCTTTATTGTGCTAATCAAACACTTCAAAAAGCTAATTCAAGAGGCGTACTTGTGGAGTGTTTTGGTGGCCTGCCACTTGCCAGTAAACATTTGGGTTTTATTATAAGCTCAGATTGATATCAAGCTTCAATCTGTTTTTTTGCCCTGTGTTATTGACAAGCATCAATATAATGCTTAGAAACCTCAGTCAATGGTGTTACAGGCCTTTCCCTATCACAAACATTTGCACATTTGCGCATTCATGGTTCCCAGAGGATACACCCAACCCATTTATGCATTCAACAGTGGAACAGCAGCCCCGCTAAATGCTTAGCACCAATGCTAAAATATCTTTGAAAACATGTCACTGATGTAACTCCAGGTCTAGACGACACTGCCAAGTACTTTTTGGAAGCGCCAACCTTTTCTGAACTCACTCTTAGATGGTTCTGTGAAACTAATCATCTGATAGGATCAGGTTAACCATAAATATGAGTCTGGGAGTACTGGGATGTTCATAGAGTCATGGCTGGATGAACTCACTCCGGACTCGCTCGTAACTTCTGGCTGTTAGTCTGCAGCCATATTATCTGCTGAGGGAGTTTCCACCCCCCCCTCAGCTGATGCTGCTGCAGCCTGTGAGCTCATCCACAATAGCTGGTTTCACACTATCAAGCCGGGCCGAGCCAGGGCCTTTAGGGGGTTACCTCAGTGCTAATAACCCTGGGCCACAAGCCCTATGCCCCGAAACCGTTGTGTTCACACTGTCGGGCTACTACCCCCTCCGGTTTACGGCCCTGTTTGCTAAAACGTCACTCAAACAGGATAGGTTTGATAAGTTTGAAAAAGAAAGAAAGACGCTGTTATGGAGGCTACGTGCGGGACAACGGCAAAGAGCACAACAAATTACAACAGGAGCGACAACTGAGAGCCAAGGCATGGAAACACAAAAGAATTGAGATATGTAAACCATAAAACACTCTGTTCATAATGCCAGCTATACCACATTGTCACGAGGCTGTATAGAAGATATCTCGCTAATTGATAGGTTATCTGTTTACATCTCAGCTACCTGCAAACCTAGGACAAACTTGGCATTACTGCTTTACTTGGCATAAAACAGATGTAGCTTTTCTTTTTCCTTGACACCGCCTCTAGCTCTGCTTTGGCCCATGGTTTAGGTGGGGCCAGAAATTGCGGGCCATTAGCACTAAGACAGCCCGGAGGTGGCCCACAGGTAGCACCTGGCCCTGCAGTGTGAATTCACTTAGCACCAGCAAGCACAGGCTGACTCGGCTTTGGCTCGATAGTGTGAAATCGACTAATGAAGTGTCCCAGCTGCAAACAGCTCATCTCGGGGGACTTAAATCATACATCATGGTAAGCATGCTTTCGCTGACCTACCATGGCACTGACTGCTGCTTCTACTCTTTTGATGTGACTGGGATCAACAGTCCATCAGGACTTGACAGAGACGGAGCCCAGGTACCATGGTCATGATGGCTGATTACTGTTGGACTGATTACTGTTGTAGGGAGACGTCCCTGTTGCAGAGCATTCAAGGGTTTCAAAAAAACAGAGGTTCTTTCCCTAAAACAATGATGATGTAACATACAATTTACATGTACTAACCTTTATCAATAGCTGCTATGATTATTAACATAATCTATTTTGTATAATTACATAAAAAATGCTCTCAACTATTTTTTTTCTCTTAAACTGTTTTGGACAAGTAATATGAACAAAAATCAACCCATAATGTCACAAAAAAGCAGAAGATCGGATATTTTAAAAATCAGCTTGGTAAATAGTTGTAATGTGTCTCTGATAGAGAGAAAAGGGCATCATTTTCTGATTCAGCAGTGCAAAATTGTTCAAATTTAGTTGAGAAATCATGGAGGGGAGGGGGCTGGCGCCTTCCCAGATGGGGCAGGGTACACCTTGGACAAGTTCACATATACAACCATTCACACTCCATTCACACGCGTCTTTGGAAGGTGGGAGGAAGCCAGAGTAACCATTTGACACAAGTTTCACACAATCGAGCCAAAGCTGAGCCAGCCCAGGCTTGCCGGTGCTAAGTGCTTTCTCACTGAGAGCCATCTCTGGACTCTCTTGGTGCTAATGACCCGTGATTTCTGACCCCACCTAAGCCATGGTGTTAGTGGTGCTAAAGCAGGGCTAGAGGTGGTGTCAAGGAAAAAGAAAAGCTACATCAGCAGTAACGCAAAGTTTGTCCTGTTTGCCGTTAGCTGCGTGGCTTACTACTATTGATGTAAATAAATAACCTATGAGTTAGTGAGCTATCTTCTACACAGCCTCGTGACGATGTGGAATAGCTGGCATTATGAACAGATTGTTTTATGGTTAACATACCTCAATTCTTTTGTGTTTCCATGCCTTGGCTCTCAGTTGTCGTTCCTGTTGTAATTTGATTGCTCTTTGTTGTTGTCCCACACGTAGCTTCTGTAACAGCTTCTTTCTTTCTTTATCAAAATTGTCATCTTGGGACATGGGGCTTGTAGCTCAGGGCTATTAGCACTGAGGTAGACCCCTAATGGCCCTAGCCCGCCCTAGCTCGACAGTCTGAAACCAGCTATAGAGAACCCACACAGACGCAGGGAGAAAATGGCAGGAATCAAACCCTGTAACTTCTTCCTGTCACCGTGCCGCCCTTTGTTAATCATACATTAAGCTTTTTAGCCATGTCAAGGTCCATAACCAGTTCTTCTCTTGAACTCTACTGAAGGAAAACATCCTTCTCCCAAAAGACATTGCCCCATTTATGTACTACTAACTGCTCTCTCTTAGGACAGTAAAACCAGATTGGAGTATGTTGCTCCTATTACATGGCCACACTGCATCTGATTCAGCACCATGGACAGCGCCTGAGGCTGTGCCTGCTCCCTCCTAACAGGCAACACCACTGAAAAGTTGCATCGAGAAAAAGGCTGTTAGACAGTTCACACCCACACACCCTGAGATACTTAACCCTGCCTCTCTCCATCTATCCTATCTGTCGTTTACTCCATTACTTAATCTCCATCTCGTAGATGGAAGTGGGATAAGCATTTAAGTCCGTTCCTCTTCCATCCCATATACCTCTCAGTCATTTCTGCCTGAATTTCCCTCTCATATCTCAACATAATTCGATTTGCTAGTCTATTTCCACCTACGGAATTCAAGAGGACCCTCTTTCTCTGTCTCTCTATTGCACAAACTAATACTGGGAAAGAATGATCCTTCTGTCGCCGTGCAATATACCCTTGCCATCTTTGCATTTGAGCTAATTCACATTCACTCATTTCTTGCTTCCTATATGAGACCTTTTAGAGATCACCTTTCACCTATGACTCCTCCCTTTTAGTAAATCCTTCCAACTCTTTCTCCATCACTTTCCATCCTTTGGCCTTTCCCTATCATATGCTCTGGTGATCTATGCACATTGATAACAGCTGATGGATAAGGAAAGGATAGAAATATGCCAAACTCAGTCCTATTAGCTTCATTCCTTTCCAGGCATTATTCTCTCATCCCAGCTTATCACTCGCTCCGGTGGTCCATACTGTTGGACCAGAGGGACAGATGTGACGATGCAAGCCACTGAGGTTTATATCTGGGTGTGTATGAGCTACTCAGGGGAGCTCAGGCCATAAATTAACTAATTAGGATGCAGACAGCATGGAAAACAGTTCATTCTGATCCAGTGTTTCTGCTAAAGCATGGTTAACCTTGTGACTTATGGGCATGTGTGCATGTGTGTGTCTGATGGGGATGGAGTGGACAGGGATTGCCATGTTGCAAGACACAGTGTGGTGGCTCTGCATTTGTCTGCAGTAACCGATAGACTAGTTTGGGATTGACAGGAACTGTGAGGGGAGGGCTCGGAGTCTGATAGCAGTGTGATTCATCAGCTTTACTCAGAAAACAACCTCTACCCAAACATTTGAAAAAAAACAAGACATGCTCTCATACTTACTACATTTCTACAAATGAGAACAACAAACGTTTCTCTGAAAGTAGTCTGACCTAATATAGGAAGTAAATACAATTTGGAGAGATTGGTGAAGGCCAGAAAATAGAGGGTGGGAATGTACAATAAAGAAATGTCTGTTGCGAAGAGTGTTTCTACTTTAATCGTGTAAGGAGGAGAGTGAAGCCTGTGAGACAAGGATGAACCAGGACAGAATGAGATCGGGAGATAGAGAGATGTGGGCGGATGTTGGAGAAAAGACAATAGTAACTACATTAGAAGACCCACAGCCTTAGGCATTGGCCATATTGCATTTCCTGCTGGGAAAAACAACATGAAAACAGGCCCACAAAGGAGAGGGAATTCACAGCTCTGCTGATAAAGAACTGCTTTTCAACGTTAACACGTCAAGGCAAACATGCAGCCAGGCACACACCCACGAGTATGCAACCACATGGTTACACGTGCAGAGACAGACCAACACTTCTGCTGTTTTTAGTAACTAAATCTGCAAATCCCCTACAATTCCAATTGAAGTCAAAAAAAAGGAAACCACAGTCTACAGCCATGCTAAGAGCTCTGTGAAAATTGCACTGGTCAGTAAAAAGAAAAACAATGATAAATAAAATTAAAAAAAAGAAAATTAATTTAAAAAAATCACTCTTTGATCTTTAGACATCATGCTGAAGTACATGTGAAATTGTGAGGGTGGTGTCAAAGTAAAAACAGACAAAAAAATAATCATTATTTGGACAGGACATTGTACTACACATTAACGGATAGGTTCACAAGTTAGCATTAAAACAAAACTCACATGCACCTTGAAATCTACTAAGAGGCATTAAAAACGCAACAAAGTCAAAGTAAAATAAAATTGGATACAACTACTTTGTATACAAAAGAATGTTTTGTTTACTACCACTCGTGGCTATTGAAACTATGGAGCCACATTTTTCAGCTCAAACAATAAATTAACGTGGCAGACGGTACCAATCCCTGTTTTTGCATGTGTGATTCGTTAGGACATGTTTGTTAGGACATGTATAAAAGCTTTCATTGAGTTCTTTTGGTGGTTTGAGCTCAACTGGTCAAGGCTTTAAAAACCCGGAGGAAAAATGCAAGCTGTCACAGACGGTCACCATGCTATGCTGAGCAGCAAACATGAGGGAGCAGGCCATTGGTATGCTGAGATCCGGAATGACCGAAGCGAGGGTAGCCAGGCATTTTGGCGTCCACAGATGCACTCTCACACCTGCAGGCACGTTATGCACAGACATAATGTGCAGGTTAGGGACTGGCCGCCTTATTCCCCGGATATGAATCCGATTGAGCACCTTTGGGACAATCTGGATCGCCGTGTACGGTGTCGTATTCCACTGCCGATGACGGTTGCTGATCTCCGCACTGCACTCTTGGAAGAGTGGGAAGCGATTCCAGTGGCCGAAATCAACGCGCTCATCATGTCTATGCCACTACGATCACACAAGATACTGACATTTGTAATCCATGTCTATTAATTTTTCTATTGTTGCTTTTGTTCATTCATGTTCAGTATCATACCAAGTGAAGTCGCCCAATAAATTATGAAAATTCAAATTAATATCGAAAAAAATACAATGTTGGGTTTTTAATGCCTCTTAGTGTAGTTTTTGGTCACTGTAACTGCCTCTCTTTGCTGGTTGTAAACCACCATTTTATTTTATTGATTCCAAAGTAACAAATGGGCAAAAAAAATCAGTCTTTGGTCAATGTAAAGATATGGTCCAACTTCAGCAGAAGCTAATGAAGCAGTACTTCTTTGCCATCACTGTGTTACCCCTGGCATAAAATCATCTTAATTATTTAAATTACTTTTTTGTTGCCCCATGCTTAGACACATATTTGTCACCGAACAAGGGCTGTGGCTTTTGTCCCACATTACTTACATTAGAATCACGTCAGCAGCATTGTCTTGACAGCTAATGTGGAAAGGAGGGACATTTCAATGTATAGACAGTTCCAAAGAAACACGGAGCCACTCTCTGAATTAAATCAGCAGGAAAATGGAGTATGCCATGCAGGCATGAGGTCAAAGTGGATATGTGGGTCCAAAAACACCAGACTTTCACCCAGGAAACTGATGTCCTGTGTGAAACCAAAAATCTATTGTGAGTTATGTGTCACATAATGTCTGTGTTTGTCAAGCACATAAGCAGCTGACACACTGATGCAAAAAGATTCAATAAACAACTTTAGGAATCCTATAGTAAGAAAGCAAGCAAGTAAAACTTTAGAAATAAAGAACATAAAACAAAAAACATTGCTAAAAGTTACAGGAAAAGCATGCAGATGAATCAACAAGGAGCCAAAACCATGACAGCCATTTCCTTACATCTTTTCACCCAAATGTTGACCATTTGTCTCATCATTTCTGTACTTATGTTACGCCACGTCTGTAGCTATTTTAACCCAAACCAGGATCTTTTACAAAACCTTACGAAGTAGTTGCAAGAACTAACATGCAGAAATTAACACGTTGTTCGACATTCATGAGGGAACACAAAGAAAATGAGAAGTGACTTTCTATAGGATATCATGCAACTGCTGTATGAGGATACATTGATGTAACAACTGAGGGAAGGATGTCTTATTTACAAAATTATTTTGTAAATTATTTTTTTTTCCTTCTTTCTTTGCATGTCTACCTGGCATGTTATATCAAGAGATATTTGAGGAAACTGGCATGTAGAGGAACAAAATTAAAAAAAAAAATAAGTAAATAAAATGCAAATAAGCAATCACCCCTCAGTACAGCTGTAGGGTAAAAAAGATGGATTGACATTGGCATCCTTAACACCAAGGTGATAGCTACAAACATATGAAGAAACTCAAGCACTCAGGCAGTTCAAATATTGTATCTTGATGTTCAAATAGAACACTGGGTTATGGGATAAATTGAATATATATCTTCTCAGCATGCATTTGTATGCACATGTGATAGTGGGCTCATGTAGGAGGCTGCATATATAATTAATATAACCTATTTCTACTGATTACACGTCTTGTGGAGGGTAACTGCAAACAATCCAGATCATGTTGATATTAGATTGGCACAACCAGCAGCTCGCCTGATATTGTGTTCATCTTCCTACTGTAGATTTAGACCCATGGAAGTAATGACTTATTTGTTAGCAAGGAGAGGTACAGTATGTAACTTTAGTTTTTTGTTAGGATAGATTTAGGAGAT
Source organism: Synanceia verrucosa (assembly GCA_029721515.1). NCBI lineage: Eukaryota > Metazoa > Chordata > Actinopteri > Perciformes > Synanceiidae > Synanceia > Synanceia verrucosa. The sequence goes on from CM056555.1 coordinate 20,185,080, forward strand.
TTTCTTTTCAGATAGCAGAAAACACAAAGGAATATCTCCAACACATGGTGATTTTTATACCAAACTTATTTTTGTCATGTTCCACGAGATATTTTGGAAATAACAGGATACAACAACTACACTACACAACAAACACTACTTTCATAGGGAGATAATTTTCATCATTTGCCCCACTAATACAGAGCAAAGGACAGGTGCGGTAATTAACATTTTAGCATCTCATAGTGCCGTTGACCATCATACATTTGTGTGGGTTTGATGGGGTTGTTGATCAATGTCAGCGACTCAATGAATACCTGGCAAGGTGCTGCGAGTTCTGGCTTTCAAACCTCAACATGTGCTCTGTGCTGTCACAAAACTGCCTGCCCATTGTAATTTCAGGATATTTGAATTCCCTCCCACTCCCTTTTTGTTTTTTCTGCAAAAAATTGCATATATCAGAGATTTGTTATCATTATTATTAAACTGCTGCAGTTAGTGTTGGGATATCAAATTAAGTAGTCAGGGAGGCAGTCCGTCCACTCCTACCTCAGTTCACGCAATGCACAGCTAAATCAAGTACAGGGTCTTTCATGCTTCCGACATCTTTTGTCTTTAAATATGAATATGACCAGAGAAAGAGAAAACAAGGCTCTGGCCAGCAACAAACACATGCAAGAGTTTTGTTGGTATAATTTATCCACACACTCTAAATGCTGAAACATTCTGCTTGGGCTACACATAGCCTAGCATGTGAATTCAGGGATGTACACAAGGCTGTTTATTTTATACTTTTATGTCCAACAATGTTTGTATTCACTTTCTAGTTTAAACCAAACTGGAGTTACAGGTATGAGCAGAAGCCTGTCACAGCACTGAAGCAGATGATTTCCATGGGAAAACCATAAAGATAGAATCGAGAGGTCTTCAGACCTGGTCTTTTTGAGTTGTGCACTTGAGAGGCTGTGTCCTAGACTTATGCTGGTTGAGCTCCACACACATACGGAAGAAAAATAATCTAATTTTGAATACTTTCCAAATGTTATCAGACTGTGTCTTATAGTCTCACATGTCCTGTGACAGCCAAAGTTTGGCCTAAGATGCCAATGAAGGTAGCTGGATATAGGGGATTTGCTACAACATGATTATTTTATTATGTTGTCTTCAGAGGAATGTAGGCTTTCTTTGGCTTGCTCATCCATATTGCTGAAAACTGACTTTTTGGCTTGTGTCACTCTATATGCTACTGCAAGCAGTGCCAGAAATCTGCTACAGTTGCAATTCCCGGGTTGCACAGACAGTTTGATAAACGATCAATGCCACAATTCCCTTCTGCCCCTTTAAAAATATTTCAGATGAGAGGTTTATTGGCAAGTTGTAGGAAAATGTACTGCAGAGGGTAAATCCCATCCCTCTGTTTGTAAGAGGAACAAAGGAAAAGAGCAGTGGTAGCAGGGAGGAAGAAGTCCGCTCAGCTAATCAATACTTCCCAAGTGTTACTTCATAATCTTTTCCACTCCACACATTTGCATTGATTGTCTCACTAACACTAAACAAGTAAAACACCCATGAGGGCCCTCTGGTCTACACACACACACACACACACACACACAGAAACAAACACTCACACAGCAGTGAGGATTTTTGAATACAAATGATTCAGAGAGGAGTAGCACATTCATTGTTATTTTCCTCCGCATGCTCTTCACCTGCGAGATGGGATAACATCTACTGCTCAAGAGGCGCAGGAGCGAAAAACAGCAATGATGCAGTACTCTTCCAGTAAGGAACTATCCATCTGGTTTCACACTGCTGAGGGATGTGTGGGAACAACATTGCGACAGAGGTGTTAATGTTCCATGTCACTCTCAGAGCTTCTCCATGGGAGCTGGGAATGAGAGGCACACACTGACAGTACTCCATGTACAACAACAGAGCCGTCATTGTCGCCAGCTCAAACACATTCAGTTCTGGATAGCTTCTCAGGGGAATGTACTGCATAGTCTGCGGGAAATTATTTATTACGGTTAAAGGGAAAAATCCACACTTATATGCTGTAGCAAGACAGCTTTTAGTGACATAATGCACAATTTACTCAAGCTGGCTGCTTGGTGCATTTTTCTTACAGAATCACAGTAGATGATATAAAGTCAGTGACACCAAAGTTTCCACAAATTTCCAGCACACATGGTAATTGGCAGTAAAAAGTTCAGAGAGATATTTAAATAATGTTGCCAGAGTGTGAAATAGGGCACTACATTAAAACTGTGGCAATAAATAAAATGATGGGACAAGAAAGTTCAAGAACATATAACAAAAAAAGTAATTGTTAGAATTTGGTGTCAAGCTAAAATGTCAATTTTCCTACAAGAAATAATAGTCTGTTGCCTCAACAGATGCAAGATCACTCTAAGACATGTTGTGTTTTTGAACAATGGGTAAGTGCATCATGCGCCACTTGCTTTCTCTCTTCTGGATCAATTTCTTGTTCTTAAGGTTCAGCTATTATTGCTCCCTGAACTTGCATGAGAAATACCCAGGTAAATACAGGTCCAGACACGCTCCCCAGGGCTCCCTTAAAGTCATTTAGCAGAGACGGGAGTGGGAGTAAACAAGGAAGAGTGAAGGGCAGCAGAATCAGCAAAGATTCGTTGAACATATTTCTCTCAAAACAATATTTGATTGGATGAATATTATTTTTACAGACATTTGTGGGATGATTCATAATAGCTTTGATCCATTTGCCTTTCACTTTCACAGACACTCGTGGATCATTCAGGATTGACTGTAATAACATTGGTGATTAACTTAACATCAGGTTAAATTTAGTTTATGACTAAATACCTGCCAGACAAAAAAAACCCATCAGCCTCAGCTGTACTTAGCAAGTGTCAGCATGCAAACATGCTAAATGCAGATGGACAACAATGCTGACATACATGCCTGCTTAAAAATAGTATATTAGCATGCTGATAGCATTAACATTTAGCTCAAAACAAGTACAGTATCACTGAGCCACCTGCTAGCATACCTTTAATCTCTTGCTTTTTTTATATGTATTTTTTTAAAAAAAAAAATAACAGATATATTTCTATTGAATGTCTTCATAATGAACGAACAAATGTAGTTTCCACTTGTTCAAATGGTGCTGGGATGTAGTCTGCCCCAGGTAAGTGGAAATCAAACTGTGGTATTGATACAATCCACAATTTTCCAAAAAAGAGCAATGTTCTTGTTTAGAACCTTGAAAAGAAACAGAAAGGTGTATCACATTAATGAAAGCAGAAATCTCCACAATTTACTCCTGTAAGTTACTACATCAACAACTATGATGGTCTCCAAAGCTGTATACAACTGGAACCTGTACAAAAGCAGAGGCGTTAAACTACAATCATTCAGCGGTTTGACTATAAGATTATGGCTGTTTATTTGTCTGTTGCCACTGGCAACCTATTTCACCCTGAGCTGAACACCAAAAGGCAATAAGCCCTCAAAGCAGGAAGCAAACTATGATTTTCCAAAAACCTGCTGTGGAAACAATTCTCACATGGCCACTATACTCAAAAACAAGACACAGGGAGGCTTAACACACACGCAGAAAATCACCACTTACAATTCCACCTCAGCTCTGACTCTAATGAGTAAGAGAGATCCAAGGGCAATTGTTAAATGACTTGTTAAATGTGAAATCACTCCTGGTCGGAGGGGAAGACAGAGCCCAAGACCCCCACAGACTGCTGGGTTACAGTATAGCTATTATTTGGTCCAAAAAAACATTTTATTTTATTATGGTGATTCACATCTCCATTAATGTGCTTTTTTATGTGCCAGCTACCTTGAGTGCTTTGGTGGATGTATAAATAAACAAACCATACATGTCACTTGTGTTAATGGTCTTTAACCAAAATCAGAATTATTGGCCAAGTAGTTGTGCAATTTCAGTAAATTTGAAATAGAAATAAAGCTAGGAACAAGAACAGCAGTGCTTGACAAATAAAGATAAAGAACACAAGCGTGAATATTACATAAAATGATTTCATAAAATTGAATATATAGCAGCAATAAAATAGAAATAAGATGTCTATATACAAGTCAAGTGGTCTGCAAGTGGTAAACAATACAGCACGGTTTTAATGGTTGCTGGCTCTCCACATCTATACAGTATAGTGTGCTTTTCTCTGTGATTGTGAGTCTGTATTCTGGCAGCTTTATCACTGTGGGGCGTGCAGTAACTGACACAGTAATTTGGATGTGACAAGAACATAAAACTGAGTTGTTCTATACCTGTCTGCTAGATGCCCTGCACCATGCAGAGGCTCACACAAACTCAGTTAAACATATCCTGATCCATGTAAGCACACACAAAGCGATGTGGAGCTGCAATAGCTGTCTCTGTGATACAGGACCTGGGTGAGCAGGGAACGATCATTTTGGTGTTTTAGATTATGATGACTCGGGACAAACATACCAGAGGCACAACTGACACGAGCAGCATGACAATGACCGCTCCACATACAGCCTGATCTCTGTGTGTGTGACCGTGAATGAATGAGAGAAACAAAAAGAAAGAAGGGTGTAATGAAAGAGAAAGCGAGTGATTGAGGGGCCGATGAAAACACAGATATCCACAGTGGTGGGAGGAGTCAGAGAATTTGCAGGGTTTACAAGGCAGCGGATGGTCCATTACAGCACCATTAAGGATCAAAGAAGCAATAACATATCAAACAATCCCCACATTGAAAATATGGGCCTATGTGTATTTGTGCAGTTACCCACATGTTGAAGTCTGTATGTGTGTGTGTGTGTGTGTAAAAGGGTTATTTTTCCCTTTCCATTGTCTTCATCCTCAACCCAAGAGTGGTCTTAAAACACAGTTTTTACAATCACATTGTTCCTAAAGAGACTTTCTTTCTGACATACAGGAATTTTGATGTTCGGCCCATGTAAAACACAATCTATTTTACTTTAAGCTACTGTGAGGAACTTTAACTTGTTATGTCAGTCTTAGTTTAATAATGATGTCTTCTGTGCCAGACAAAATCATGCAGGTTCACCAGAAAGTCCTTCAGCTCAGACTCCTCCAGACTCAACCTGCAGCATGGAGCTTCACCTCGCTGCTCTGGTGGACACCACTGGGAGTCAGCACAAACTCATGCTGCTAGAGGCTCAGGTTGTATTGTCAGCTCCGCTGGTGGGAAGAGAGGCAAGGGAGAACCAGAACAAGGACAAAGCCAGGCAGACTGTTAGGACCTGCTGTAGTAGAATGAGATGTTTTCTAAAGGGAGACTGGTGTTCAGAAACACTACTGCTTTTGTTCACAGGGGCTGAAACAAACACAAAAAAGCATACTCAAAATTGTACTGTCAACAAGTGGATGAATACATACAGGTATGTGATGCAATTCATATCCAGTCGATGGTGTTGTGCTATTCTTCTGACTGAAGAGGAAGAAGACTGAGAGCAAGCAACTATGGATGTAAACAATGCACATTTTTTTTTATCCATTCAAGCAAAGTCAATAAAATGTGTAGAAAAGAAAAACCTTTTGTGTTTACACATGCTACTCCCACTGCCTCATACACATCATTTAACTCCTTCCATCCTCCTCTTATTTTAACACTTTAGCACGGGTCTCATGGTTTTGGTGCTACCTTAATTGCATGTTCTCTGAAATGTTTAACTAAAAGTGTGTGAAAATACTTGAAATATGTAAAGCACATTTGTATAATACTCACTTAGCAGCTGACTAATATTCCAAGGGGATGTACATGCAGTATGTGATTGTTTGCATACTTTTTTCTGAGCTTTACTAAAAGATGCCATTTTCTGTGGTGTTTTTGTATTTACTGAGCACAGTCAAACTGTTTATATTGCTTTTAAAATTAACTGAATCAACTGTAGTAATACTAATTTGGGATTTTATTTAGAACTGCCAGCAATGGAGGATATTTTGGACACGTTTCCACAGTTATTTTCACATTGGAGATAGCAACACTTTCTGTGATCTTTGGCTTTGAATTGCAACTTGGAGGTTGATGTTAACAGTTTGTCATGTCTAAACAATATGGCAGGAACTCAGCAAATCAATCAATAAAGGTATAAGATAATAAATTGATCACAAGACCAGGTTAAGGCCATCTTGAAATTCTGCACTGATGCTAAATTTGACTGACTCACAGCAAGTGTTGCACTTTATTTTACAAAGCATTACACATGGTTCATGCATTAACAATAGTGGATACACAGATAATTGAAAAGCCACGCACATGCAGAGAAACACTTGACCAGTAAACACGTTTGCCATGGCTGAAGAGAAAAACACTGTCATTGTAAGGAATGTCGTATGCTTTATAAAAGCACCACATGGGTGGTGTAATGCATTTAATTTGAGAAATCAAAAGAGACGAGTGGAAGTCACAATGATGCTTAGAAGTCTAAGCGTTGTTCTATTTGATCAGTTCTACATGTAAGCCATTTCTAATGTTCTAAATGATAAGTATGACTTTCAATACTGTCAAATGTTGCTCACTAACTCCCATCTATTTTATAATCTATCAGTGCTAGTTATTAGGCATAAAATGCCTCCTGTCTGCTTGAGCTGCAACCAAGTGCAGGTGTGTGCGGCTGTTTGTGTGTGTTTGAGAGGCAGAATTATCAGAATGTGCATGTTTGTGTGTGTGAGGTTAGAAAGAGCATGAAGATTAAAAGAGACTGTACTCTCTGTGTGTGAGTGGATGGGTATGTGTGTGCATGTGTGTTCTTGTATAAACTTCATTTCATTATGGGCAACTGCAATTGAATTAACCATGCTCATCTCCTGCATCGTCAGCGGCAGGCTGTGGCTGTGGGCAGCATTTGTGCATGTGTCCAATTTCCATCCGTGTGGAGGGGTCACTGTTAGTTTACAACAATTTTTACATTCTACAGTCAAAATAGAGTCATTAACATAGTGTCAATGTATTTGCATGACTGCTGGCTACAAACAGCCAAATAGTCATGGTTTTGCCCATAAGGTCTCCTGATGGTTATGATCATGATTGTCAAATGGTTCTGTTCACCCACAGACTATTACATGTGATGTGGACAGACCCTGAACATATTACTGTCAAGACTCACCTCTAAAAGTGATTGTATGTCATCCAGAAAGCCAGGGAGCATACCATTTGTTGTTGCCCCAAATGTTTTATTATTTGGATCTATTTGGGCCTATATGGTCGAATTGAGAACAATTGTATTCCCTCTCAGTGCTGTCAACACAGCCACGGTGAGCGGCACCAGCACTAACAGTGCACACAACAGCAAAAGTGCTGACAGAGTTAACAGTATTTACTCGAGGGAGAACTGGAAGGCCATCGGTTGGAGCTGTAACCGCCGTATACTCAAGGCTCAAATTGCAACACACACTCAGTATCTCCTCAGGTGGGCATTACTTCTCCATTATGTTACAGAAAATAGCTGTGTATTATCAAATTCAGGACAGAAAAAAACATGAACACAAGATGCATAGGTGAATTTGGTCAACTCCTGAAGAAAATATCTAGCTAATGTTAGCCTTTCTTCGTTGAAGACGTTGATTTGAGGTAATAAAATACTTTAAAAATTAGATAGTGTCCCTTTAAGTCATATTTCAAGACCCACAGAATATTTTGTACTATAGCTCCGAAAACACTGAGTAGCTCAAATGAAAGAAGAGACTCTTAATTTTATCATAATTTTTTTTTTTTTTTTTTTTTTTTACCTTGTTTCATTCTTGTTTTATCAGAGGTAGAGTAGAAGCCACTCCCACCCAAAATATTTTGCACTCTTATCGCTATCGTCTCCACTTCCTGCTTTGATCTCAGTGCCGTATACATCTCTTTATGCTTTAGCCACATCTCCCAGAAGCCCCAACATGCGATTGGCAACTCGCTGCCGAAAAACCACTTTGACGTCGAAATACCTCAATGGCGCTCAAGTGTTGGATTTTAATTGTTAAAATGTTGAAGGGTTAAGAGACAAGAGCCCAGTTAAGAAGGTCACTAAGATAAGAGTGTTTCCCAGATAAGTTAAGACACTCTTAACATGAGCTGATCACTACCACAGTGCTGAAACTGAACCAATCAATGTCAGTCAAACCAGTGACCCACCACTTAATCAGCTCATCAGTCATACACATTGCTGCTACCAAATGCACTAACTCCCTGCTGCTTGCACAGTTTTATTAACTCCTTGCTTCGTGTAATATTAATTTGCCTGTCATGGCTGGATCTGTGAGTGATTGGACGCTAACAAGACTGTTAAGAGTGGGTCAGCTCAATCTTAAGAGTTCCTTCTTAGTGAAAAATCTTCTTAAGCTAAGTGTGAATCTGAGAAACATTTTCCTTGCATGGGAGGCTTAAGCGCATTCTTAAGAAGTTTTTAGCGCTGAGATCTTCCTAACTGGATCTGGGAAATGTGGCCTTTGTCTGTCTGGTGCTGGGTAGTGGTTACATTCAAATCTTTTGGCTGGGAATGACTACCTATGGATTGATGAGCTATGTGAGATAAATGAATTATAAGTGGCAAAAATGCTCCACAGCCAAGGTTTACCCTTTGTATCATTGATATATGCTGATTTAACAGGGTATCTCTTCTGTAATCTTATTCCCCCAATAACAATAATAATAACAAGAATAAGAAAGAATGCTATAGTCCAGGGTCTGCAGTTATAGCCCAGTATTATTAACGTTCTATAATGCTTTCCTAAAGGGAGTTCTCTAATTGACCAAAACTACAGTATCTCCTGTGTCTAAGACCTGTAACTCCAGGGAAAGTCCCCCAGGGCCAGAAGATATCCCCTTGTTTTGTAAGGGCATTTAAGGACATTGACTTTCTGGATGAATAGCAAGCTGGCTATTTAGAAGACCAGAAAAGACTGAAATTGTAAATCCCACATTTTACCCACAAAGTCATCACTGCTATTCAAAATGCTAAAATGAATTCTCCAGTTATTCACCACTCACAGGTACAAATGATAGCTGGTGCAAATGTTCAAATGAGTCAACATAATTACAAATCAGGACAGAGAGGAACACAAGGGGGATCTCCTGTTTAGGACAGTAATGAATAAAAACACTGCATAGAGGGGAAATAGAGGGAAGAATGGTTAGAGAGGCAGAATGAAGACAAACATGAGAGCAACGAGCTCATGGCGTTACATGCACACCACAAAATAAGTACTCATATTGTAGTGCCTCTTCTTAACTGGAATGATGGCCAAAGTTTTCAAAATAAAATCCAGGCTATTACAAAACAGAATTTCCCTTTAAATACATTCAATGTTAATGCGGTCCTGTCTCTTTGTCTAACCCACCCAATTCTCTTGCCGCCACACTGAGTAACCATAATTGAATCCATATAAAAACATATAGTTGAGGATGACAGAAGAAGAAAACCCCCCAAAAGATGAAACCAACAAGAATTTCTTTTTACACAAGCTGTTTAACTCTCGCCTCCCTCTCTCTCTGGCATCACTGAACTGCATGGCTAAATTTTTCACAAAAACACACACATGCATGCGCACACACACGCACACACTCACACACACACACACACACACACACACACACACCATCCATTATTTGCTGTGGAGGGCAACATGCATGATCGGGAAGTCAAAACTTCAGCTGAAAAACCACACAGGCACCACAAAGGCAAAGCCTGTATTCATATCAGCTGGCGCTGTCACTGCCTGTTCATGGCGCACGCTTAAAAAGGGCTTAGAAGCAGACAGTCTGCAGATAGGGAGTATTTTCGCAAACTTAAAGAAGATTCAACTGCTTTGATTCACTATTGAAACACAACACAACTGGAACACAACTGATCTTTTGCTTTTACAGCTTGGAGGATGTTACAGTCTTTGCCGCAAATAGACAAAGTGGGGCATGGGGAAACAGACAGGGCCGGACAAAATGGTTTCATCATGCAATGCCAAGTAAGATGTGAAAGAAATGGCAACAAAACACAGTGTGACCATGTGTCACAATTATTTCTCCAGTTCTCATCAAATGTAAACATATTCATGCATCACAGTGGAAGATAAAGTGACGGGAATGGAGCTTAGTGAAAGTTCAATTTCTCTATCTTCTTCATTCATGGATAGCCACAACTTTTTAGTCCATAGGGGAAGAGGCTGTAAGACAAAATGTCACATTTGCCGCCCGAAAAAAAGGGAGTTCTATATGGTCTTTGATGGAAGTAATGATGGGCAGAGTGATAATGAATTTTACGTCAATGAAAGCAATGATGCTACTTCTAGTCTAATAGTGTATCATTATTAAAAAACACAAGGTAATAGTACACATCATTGGAATAATAATGCTTAGTATTTTTGCAGGTCAGAGTTGAATAAGAAGAAGATGAAGAAGTATACTTTATTAATCAATTAAATTTTTCCAGATTGTTTTTTATCATATTTATTAGCAATATCTGTGAATGCTCCATCACCCTTTACTTCAACTGAAGCCTTTGTGATGGATGAGTTCAAAAGCGCTTTTCCTGTTTTGACGCAAGCTGCTAGGGATGATTTGCTGAAGGTGCAACAAAAGTAACCCAGTAACAAGGATACCTGCGTACAATCCTCTTTGTTCCCAGCTCTAGAAAAAAAACAAGACGTGTAAAAAACGTGTAAAACGTGAATTTTAGTGTTCCATAGCTGGAAAGAAGAGGAACCAGTCAAATGACTGAAATATTTGGTCAAGAGTCCACATAAAGTTTGTATTGAGTATTGAACAAGAGAAAGAGAAATAACTAAGACTTGCATTACACTCAGGGATATCCCAAAATTTTTAGGCAGATTTTAGGGAATTATCCAAAATATACAATATTTTATATATATTATTAGTATATATATACAAACTGTATATATATGTATATATATATATATATACAATATATACTTTGCTACACATTTGAGTTAAATGAAAATTGAAACTGAATATCACCTGTTTAGCCAATTGCTTCATAATGTTAACTATGTGACACTGTGTCCTGCAAGTGTGATATGAGGTCTGGTGATGGAGTTGAGATTTCTCCTAATATTGATAATGCCAATAGATATTGCCAAATATGCATATTTAAACCTAACATTTCAATTCACAAGAGAATAGCAAGAACTCTCAACTTCAGCAACTTTCAAGTTTCATTCCTATCAATAATCTGAAGGGTTTTTTTTACAGATGGGTTTGTTCATATGTCATTTACAAACTATATAATATATACAACATTTATTTCTTAAAAAAACTTTAAATGTAATTTGAAAATTATTACGAATTTTTGAAGCTAGCATTTTTGAATAATTTATCTTACAATGTCAGATCCTTGTAACTGAAAAAAATATTGCTATTTTGTAAATAACCAACTTCCTGGTGTTATCTATTGGTTAGTCACCACCACTATTACAGATTAATGAACATACATAATATGATCACCTAATCAATCCAGGTCCACATCATGTGAATATTTGTTACAATCACCTCTGTAACATTACCTGTTCTGAAACACTAGATTATATCATAAATTAAAAGTCTCTTTAACATAGAGAAATAACTTGGGGCAACATACTTGTGGCCTGTTTAGTACATTTGTGTTTGATTGAATCCACAAAGAAGCAAAGAAAAAACAATGGTCCTGTGAGAACATGAACAAAAGTATGATAAGAAGTGGAATAGCAAAGCATGAATAATACTTTTCAATCCTAATGCTGGTTAACTCATGATGAAACATTTCTGGCATCCTTTATGATTGGATGAATCAAGGCAACAGAGCCTCTTTTCCCTAAGATTTATCTTCATTTGCTCTTCTGCTGGCTTTTTTTTCTCCATTGTTTCCCCCTCTCGTGTCTCCATGTTTCCTTTTCTCTAGTTCTCTCTCTTCTCTTCACTACTCTGTTTCCAAAACATTGCCCTTTCCTCACTGAACTGTTCCAAGTTTCTTGGATGAACCCAAAGCCCTCTGATTATCGAAGGCTGCAAAATTATCTATCGATCAGGGTGTAGATGTAGGTGGTGCTGTAATTCAGAAGGCCTAGTTAGGTGTTTCTACAGATACAGCAGCATTACAGAGTGGTTCCCACATATGAGTGGATCTAATAGATATCCTGTTGGCGAGAGGTGTCATGTACCAGCTGACAAGGTTTTTTTGCCGAGCTCAGGGGTTGGCATCCACATTGTGCAGTTTTTCTTTGAGGTAGCCAACAGTATTCACTCATGGGATAATACACTACATCCTAACATATCCAGGTGTACTTCAGTATAGTATCATTCAATGCACTGTCAGTGTCAGTTCTATCAGCAAACCAGAACTAATTATGACTTTTCATAGCCAAGCCATCGTCTCTCCTGTCATTTGATTCATATACCAATTTGCCCATCCTCTCTTGGCCAATCTGTGACCTCTCTGAGTGACACTTCACAGATGGTCATTTTTCACCAACGGCAAGTCAATCTGGTGTGCAGATCATGATGCAACACCCAGTCGATTGGCGTCGGTCTTTGTCTGGGGGTGTCACGTTTTTAACACATTCCTGCTGCGCCTGCCGCTCGACTTGCCTGCAGATCTGCCAGTTTGTTCCCAACTGTCACTCAGATGGACAGTAATGGCTTTGCCAGGCCAGACAGTGCACAGCCACTCATCTCAAGCAAGGCACCACTTATAATTGGACAATCAACCTTTCTCGGGACAGCTGCATAATCTTAAGACTGTAACAGTGTGTTCTACTATGGCAATTGGAGCATAAGTTATTTAGATTGATTTATGTTTACAAGCACATTTGTTGATTAAAAATGGAATCACTGTTGTGTTTATCTGAAGAGATGAGCAATGAAAATGAGTATATCCTTTATACTTTAAACAGCCTTTACTATTCATCAAATCAGCACACCAGGCTATCACTGAAGAGCCTTGTGCATGTTCATTTGGAATTTCACAGGCTAACATGTATGCTGTATTAGATGCTGTTGATAGAGCAATAGCAAAAAAATGTGGATTAAATGTGAAAAAAAAACTCTTTTTGAAAGGTATAAAAAAACTTTAGCAAATAACTCTTTTGGTTATTGTATAACAGAATGATCTTGGCAAAAGTTGAAATTATTATTGGTCTATTGATTGTATTGTCCCTGTCAAAAAGAGTCAATACAAAACTAAATTACTAAAAGCAGAGAAAACACTGAGAGACTTCACATGGTCTGCATTTTAAACAATTAAGCTGTCAACCCAGTCTGTGCAGATCCATTAAGGATAATTTTTAAGTTCACACAGAGGGCAGTTGGCACAATTGAAATGCAAACCATGCATCTTTCTTCACAAAATTAAACCAGGAAAGGCCAAGGACTCTTATCTCTTTTGTTTCAAATGCATCCCGCTTGACATCTAGCTGCCTGTTTAGAGAGAAAATGATGCCAAGGTCACTGTGGATGTGCTGGCAAGGCTTTGGTGGCAGCACACTGTTTAGAAAGATGACACTGAAAGATGGAGCTCTGAATTAAAATACAGCTCCCTCTAGCATTTTTAATCACTCTGGCTCCTAGTTCTGGCAAGCCCACATGCACTATAGAATGGTTTAGATCAGCTGGAGAGATATGAGCTTATTAAAAAAAAGAGACGTAGCTAAGAAATATTGACGGCACCAACTTTGTTTTTCACTGTGATAGATTTAGGAATAAGATTACAAATAAAATGAAATCCCTGGCATTTTGAAGCAACCCAAAACAAATCCTCCATCTTATTTTACTGGTTTTCCAACAAGGTGATTTGTCTCAGGAAGGCACTAGATAAGAAGGTCCTGTTCTGTGAGGTGATGCTAGCAGAGAGAAACTCCCCTGAGCTAGATGTTGCTCCCCTGAACTATTTGTTCCTGGCTCTATAGTTGTCTGACCAGGTAACAATGCCATTTGTCACTGTCAACAGCTGTTGCCATACAATTCCATGTGGGGGGTCTACAGTATATGGAAACTACTGAACATGAGGGAGGGCGGGTGAAATTAGTGGCTGTTGTTACTGGTTACAGCTTTAATTTCTCTGGGGAATAGGCTTTGTTAACATGTGGCTGGCTTAGTATTCTGTACTTATGTATAGGAACTCCTAAGAATGAAGTTATGAAGGCATTATGTCTTGTAAGGAGCTGATTGAGTGCTGAAGCGTAATAACTGTATCAGTCTTTGTATTTGATCTCAACGGGCCACAAAAGGCTGGTCATGTTGTGGGAGAACACATCAGATCAGTTTTCATGATTTTTTTTAAGTTTAAATTTTCAGTTCCAGAAATTCTGCAGCGTAGCACTTAGATAAAATTACAGATGACTGCAAAACAAGGGCCACACTTTGGGAAAATGCAGTGACAAAGGTCAGAATAACACAGAATGAAACAGCGCAAAAGGGAAGTTAATTTCCTCCTTTATTCCTCCAAGTTTAAAAGAGCAAAAAAATAAACCATTTGAATTACAGAGTAATCAAAATAGTCATCTTGACATGCAATAGCTGGCAGCTGGCGAGTTCTATATAACAGGAACTTACTGCCTTAGAGCAGAGTTCAATGTTGGGAACAAGAAAAGGGCTTGGTAATAGCAGAGATCGCTCACTGGTACCCCAATTATATGGACATAGCTGTTGCCCCGGGACATGACTTAATGACCATAATAAGGCTTGTCTGTCTGTTCAAAATCAGCTTAGAGTGCATCCGCGCTGACCTACAGCATCTCTAGCCTTAGTTCAATTTAAACAGGCAGCGTGAGAAAGAGCATGGAGTGGTGGGACTAGGAGGTGTGGGGGTCGTGTCAGAGACTGTCTGCCACCCTGACTGTGTCCCCCACAGACCGACCCCCTCAGTCCTCCTCAGAACTCCTCACAGCCTTGATGAGGATCAGAGTTTCTTGCGGCTGTGGCTGCTCTTTAATTCAGTATGGCTGAGCCGCTCTGTGATTAATGACAGGTACTTAGCTGGGAGACTGGTCAATAAATGCTCTGGTCCTGGGAACTTAATACCAGGTTGTGTGCCAAAAGGGGAGACAGGCTGCTTTCTCCTGATCAGAGGGATGGAGGGGAGAGACCAAAAACTTTGTGTGGCTAGTATGCATGCACGTGCGCATCCTGGGAAATGGGAACACACAAATCCAGATGAGATAATTTGGATTTCATAAGGGATGACTCAGTCTTGTGTTGCCTGATAAAGCAACTTATTAATCATACATCATGCCCAGCGTCCCCTCTGTTCTGCATGTATTCACACTGCTTTCCATGCATACGATTTTACGCCTTTTGATAGCCGGAAGCGTCTCAGATCCAACAGAAGATGACAAGTGCATCCTGCAAATCCTGCAATCCACTTATCAGCACAATTAGCACAACAGAAACTAATAATGGCATGAGGGAGCAGGGAAATGATTAGTGCAGGGCGCACGGACTCTTCCTATGCTCATCCTACAGGGCACATGTTAATCAATAGGCTACATAATCACATGTCTGTGTAGATACGCCTATAGTATTCATTATTTACGGTGTGCCAGCTGTCTCTCCGGGGCTGGCTGTTACAACACTGACCTCCAGTGTGCGCACTGAAGGACGTGACTGCAGAGCGGAGCGCACTGTCAGTCAGTCAGTGACCTCCCAAGAGCTCCTGCTCACTTCATCCAGTGAAATGGACGCATCAAAAGTCACATCAGCAGAGAGAGAGGGAGAGATCCACTGACCGATGTGTGACAATCAATGCAGATAAACTGGACACACACTAAACAAGCATGAATCCCACACTGATCTAATGAAATATTCCCAAAATAATTGATCAACTATAAAAATATCTTAGACCTATATGTCGCCTGTCTTTCACCGATTCCATCTCCTCCTCTCCTCCAGTAGTCGCCCTTATCTTTTCTCCGCGGTGGAGCGCGTCCCTGCTAGTTTTTTCTCTCTAATGTAAGAAAAAAAAAGAAAAAAAAGACACGTGGTTGGTACAAGCCTCTCTCAGGACACAGCGGGGACGCGGAGGTGGAGAGATGCGGGCGCAGTCGGGATGGGAGAGGACGCGCTGAGGAGGGAGCCGGCTCTCATATGTACATGTTGTTGCGGAGCATCCTGTAGACTACATGTGTTTTCTTTTGGAATAAGGACTTAAAAGACTTTGTGCGTGGCGCTTTTTCTCAGTGTTTCTCTCCCTCTTTTTTCTCTCCAAAAGGAGAGACTTGCATGCAGGAGGTGGAAAATCGCAGTTGAGGAGGGAAAAATGTCATTTGCAGCAGATATTTGTAGTGAAATATGGGCCGACGTCCTAATGGGACATTTCCGCAGATTATATCCACACATTCTAATTTTTTAAAAGTCAAACCCTGAAGACTCAAAATGGATTTCTTGAATAACTCCAGCCTGGAGGACGGGGTAGAGGCAGAAAATATCTCCTCTAATTCTACCTCTCAGAGCCAGTACACCCAGCTCGCTATCTGGGGTCTGGCCGGACTTGTCAGCTTTCTGATTTTGTTTACTATAGTCGGAAACGTCTTAGTTGTTATTGCTGTTTTAACGAGCAGAGCTCTGAAACCACCCCAGAATCTTTTTCTCGTCTCCCTGGCAAGTGCAGACATACTGGTGGCCACCCTGGTAATGCCCTTTTCTCTGGCAAATGAACTCATGGGCTACTGGTTTTTTGGTAAAATTTGGTGTGACATCTACCTGGCTCTGGACGTTTTGTTCTGCACTTCATCTATTGTTCACCTGTGTGCTATTAGTCTGGACAGATATTGGTCAGTGACACAGGCGGTAGAATATAACTTGAAGAGAACACCTAAAAGAGTCAAAGGGATGATTGTGGTGGTGTGGTTGATCTCAGCTGTCATCTCCTTCCCACCGCTGATATCAATGGACAGGAGCAGCAGTGCCCCCAGTCCTCAGTGTATCCTGAATGATGAGACCTGGTACATACTCTACTCAAGCATTGGCTCATTCTTCGCCCCCTGTGTCATCATGATCCTGGTGTATATTCGCATCTATCAAGTGGCAAAAACCAGAACCAGAACAATGTCGGAAAAGAAGAGAGATGTGGACTCGCCGCTGGAGAACGGGATGGACCAAACCGAACCTGGCAGAGGAGGGTCAGTGAAGTCTAACAGGGATGGAAGCATGAAAGACCAGGAACGTGGGAACGGGCACTGTCAAGAGCAGGCAGCTCGTCCCCCTCTACCAAATGAGCCCAAGCATCCACAGGCGGACCACGATGACGACTTCGATGACAGCAGCTCGTCAGATGAGAAGCCTAAGAAAAGTTCCATTTCCTCCAAACATCACCGCGACGCTGGAAAAGACAGGAAGTCCAGCCGAAAAAGCAGCTCCGCCTCTAAATATTCCAGCAGGAAATCACGTGCCAGTTCCAAGTCCATGGAACTGTTCTCATCTCGCCGTAAACGCCGGAGCACCGTCAACCGGAAGAAAGTCTCCGCTGCTCGAGAGAAGCGCTTCACCTTTGTACTTGCTGTTGTCATGGGTGTTTTCGTTGTGTGCTGGTTCCCGTTCTTCTTTTCCTACAGCCTGTACGGGATCTGCCGGGAGCCGTGCCAGATCCCCGAGACGCTCTTCAAGTTCTTCTTCTGGATTGGATATTGTAACAGCTCGCTGAACCCGGTGATCTACACTATCTTCAACCAGGACTTTCGCAGAGCCTTCCAGAAGATCCTCTGTAAGTCATGGAAACTCTCTGGCTCTTTCTGAATGTTTCCTGCATGGATGGGTTATAATGAACATTTTACTCTGCAGGCAAATTCAAATGGTTTTGAAGTGCTGGCCTGAGGTGCTTTCGCATCTTTATCTTTTTAAGGTGCAGAAAAGCAGTTTAAAACACAAGCTGTAATTCACAGCGGAGGCTTTCATCTAACATATCCAGGCTGTTTTTGGACTCTGGGATTCAGCTCATTGCCCCTTTCCTCATTGACTCTCCTCAATGAAAAACAACAACAACAACTGACTCATGACAGCTACTATGATGCATGCACGCCACGGCGGCTGCACAAACTGCACAGGAAGCAAGGGTTTACAGAGACACTTGATTTAAAATGTGACCTCATTCACTGAATATAATGGGAAGGCCTTGACAATCTCACACAACTCCCCTGCTTAAGACATTCAACAGTGGTTTCTACCTTTTCTCTCTGTCTCTTACTGCGTTTTTTTTCCTATACTATTCTATTACGTCGCGCTCTCAACATGAGGACCAATGGGACGAAGGGGCTTCTTGCTTACTGTTTCAGTAGCAACAACAGTTTCACTAAAAAATCCTTGGAAAGTAAAAAGTCATATCTCTTCATCAGTGTTCATGTGGGGCTTAAAAGTGTCTGAACGAGGAGCTGCAGCGGAATCTTTGTTTTGCGTGAACTTGTGGCTCGGACTCGGCCTGGATACAGTGTTGTGTACAGTAGAGTGGCGTGAGGAGGACTGATTTCCCCTGCCAGCCAGGCATGTGCTTTTCCACTCCCACCTGAGAAAATACATGTTGAAGCACATGGGTACCCACTGAAGCTTTGCTTATATGTGCGTATTGTGTGTGTGTGTGTGTGTGTGTGTGTGTGTGTGTGTGTCTGTATGCATGGAGGAGAAAGAGAGGGCAACCTTTTTAAATTCTGTGGTGAAAAAGTGAGCTGGAGATTTTATTGCACCTTTTCTAAACTACCAGTTAACAATATGTGTGTGTGTGTGTGTGTGTGTGTGCGTGTATGTGTGTGTGTCTAGGAGTGTATGCGTGCATGAGTGGGCTTTCTCCAAATGATTCTCTCTGGTCAAGAGTCTTTCTGCTTTCCACCATCCTAATTTCTTTTGTCTTTTCTCTCCGTTACAGCCACAAAAAGCACTTAGCCAGAGTAAAAATGTCCGCTGCTCACACACACACAAACACCCACACAAACACTTTATTATGCACACAGATGATCTAGCCAATCCAGTGTTTCACCTTTACATTTCAAACATTTATAGCCAAAAGGGCTAATGCTTTATTTCTTGTGTAAATAATTGAAGACCGTACAGTATTATTGTGTGGTGCCTCATAATCACACATGTATCAATATGCTAAAAAAATGTATTGTTTGTATAATGAACAATGCTTTGAAAGATTTTCATGTTACACCGCCCTCTGTCCTTTTTCTAAAAGAGCAAGTGTTTACTTCCCTGCTTTGAGCACACTTGAAAGATCAAATAAAGAGATTACTTCAACTGTAAAGAGAGAATGCAAGAGTGCATGACTGTATTCTTCATTTTAAATATTTGTGTACACTTATTTACCATTGTGCCACTTGTGTGTTCATAACACTACTACTGTTGGTCAGACTCGAGAGCATCAGTGAAGACTAATCCATTCAGAGAATGTGATTAAAAAAAAAAAGGAAATTTTGTCTTGAAATACGTTCAGTGCGGAAATACAAAAAAAAAAAAAAAAATCAAGGTTAGGTTAGTTGCCAGACACACCGTTGATAGACAGATGCCTGGGAAATCATGTGTTGAATACAAAAAACAGTGCCAGCACTGAGTTTTGCAAAGCTAATTATGTCCTGTCATAATTAGAATGAGACTCACGTTTTGTGATGTCACAGTAACCTTTAACCACCAAAACTGAATCAGGTCATCCATGAGTTCAAGTACACTTTGGTGGAAATTCCATCAATGTGTTCCTGAGGTATCAAATTCACATGAACCGGATGGACGGACAACATGAAAACTTTATGCGGGCCATGGCTTTGCTGGTGCGGAGACATTAAAAACAAATCTGGAAAATGGTTGGTGTTGATAAAGTGGTGTGTGAGCCACTGAATTACATCATCGATAATTGATAAAAATGTTACATAACACAGATTTTGTGATTATGTTCCAGGGGTTTGTGGGACAAGACTTTGCTGATTGGCTGATACAGTTTACACTTCTAGTATAGTATGTTTCATATTGTGAATGTGATGACTGTTGAAGGCCTATACACTGCACTGACAGTGCGCCAGACTTTCTAATAAATTAAATTTGCTGAAGAGCTTGGATTTGACTGTGCACACACAGTAAATTTTCAGATAGCATCGCTGAGGTGCTAGAAGAGACTGACAAACTGAGACTTTACAGCACACACACACTCGATCATGATCAAAACAACGACTTATGAGGCATATAGGATTTAAGCTCTCCCTGAATATTTCATTAATATCACACAAAGAATAGCTCGTCAAAAATGTGTAGTGTCTGCCCAGACTTTTGTTTACTAAGATGTAGAAACTTATTTTCTCCTGTTCAGAGACAGTTCTGGCTCACCCACTATCTGAGACCCTACAGCCAATCATAGGTCCATCATTTATAGATTCTCCAGATATGCAACTGTTTCACCACATTTGCACACTGTGTAGTAGCTTTCACAAAGCCTGATGGGTGGGTAGGAACAACTTACATGGTTCCACCAAACGACATCAAGAGCCCCAGTTTCATTTTTGTTTATCAAGCAACTTCTGCACCTGAGTCTAAAAAACATCAATACAAATTACTGGAGAACTGATATAATACAGAAAATCCACCAATGTGCTCACTCTCCAGCAGTTTAATGCACAAGCGAAAGCTCTGGTAAATCCATAAAGAGGGGTCACCTGGCTCAGCTTTTACTGCCATGTTCCATGTGTTGAATGTGCATCTATGTGTATGCTGGGAAACACTACACCGGAGATGATCCCGTCCAGTCAGATGTCAGATTACCAGAGTTTACCAGGAAGCATTGGATAAATTCCAGCGACCCAGGCGAGGTGTAGAACACACTCCTCTTCTCTGTGCTTGCCTCATGCTCACTTATTCATCCCCTGAAATGACGAAGCAGAATGGGTTCTGTCATTGCAGCCACTCCCTTGTCCGAGTGTTTATGGCTTGCTGTGTCAGCGGGCTGCTTCCTCGCACTGCTGGTGGGTCGCTCCTGTGCCTAAAAAAAATGCACAGATGGAAATGCACTCTGCACTGTGGCACCTAGGGTCCCCTTTTAACACAGCTCTTTGAGTTTCCTCTAGGGCTTAAGGGACAAAGGAGCAAAGCCATTTCTCTTCATCAGCATGTGTACTATTTTATTTTGTATTTTAATTTGCCTTATTTATTTGAGAGCATAAGAGAGTGACCGTACTTTGAACATATTGCTGCTCAGATCAGGACTGCTCATTTGACAAAAAAGGATAGGAAGGAAAGGTTAACAGGGGAAACATATTCATGAACAGAGCTTAAACAGCATTGTTCCATTAATCTTTAAAGTCCATAACCATGTTGCTTTCTGCTGTTGTAGGCGACAGATGATGTCTTCAACTCAGCCTGACCTCCCAAATCCCCCATCTTCTCTGCCTCCCTCACACATGTCACAACTAATTTCAGCAGATCTGCGTGAGTGCTCAGTGGGCGGGAAGTGGCGAATGTAGACAGGCCAGATTGTAAAGTATTTCATGTTTGTGCAGCATGTTGCGATAAACACTCATGAGAGGTTTTAATAGCTACATTCCCTGACATTATAATGAAGTTTTGAAAGCAGAAGGGATTTGATTTCAGTGCTGAAAAGGTGGTGTTTGTCAAGAAGCAACACATAATCTAAAACTATGTCATATTAACATTTCTGTTTATGTAAACAAATGTGTTGTTTGATGGGCTGTACTAATACTTCTGCTCCCCAATGCATCCAGCCTATATGCAAAGCTAGGCTGTCTCAGGTGAGAATGAAAACACATCATCATCATCATCATCATCATGCTTCTAGTCTTTATGCTAAACTAAGCTAAAGACTCATGGCTATATCTTGATACTTAATGGACAGATATGAGAGTGGTAGGGAGCTTCTAACTCTTGACAAGAAAACAAATAAACATATTTTCAAAATCAAGTTACGACAGTATCCCACCTCAGGTCCAAAACCTCAGCCTGTTTACAATTACACAGACATTTTCAAGGCTATCAGGGTGAGATGTGCACAACTAAGATGGTGATTTATAACACCAGCAGCCATGTCTTGTTCTCTATTGTCTAGCAGAGCCCTGCCAGAGACAGATAAAGGGCTCTGTGATGCATTTGGACTGTCATACTAAAAGCATTAAGCTAAAAGTGTGAGACTACTACCATGTAATTTGGCATGCATTCTATCAGTGTTGCTGCCGTGTCACAGTGCTAGATGTGCAAGTATTTGATTAATAAAATGGAAAGTCCAAAAAGGAATATGTTTCAGCAATGAGAGGATACGTAAAAAAGAAGATGGAGGGCATGGATGCAGGAGGATATCCATTCCCTGATCAATCATTGTGTCCTTTTATTCCTTCAGGGTTCTTTATATTTCTTCTCTCCTCTCAGCGAGGATGGAAGATTCCATCTTTCGCACGCCATCAGGCATCAGCTTCACACTCCTCATGCTATCTCAACCTCTGTCTTTCACCCTCTTTCACTCTCTCTTCCCGAATCAATCTGCACTCTTCTCCTCAGTCTGACAGCAGCCATCCATTCTGTGAGCTTCTGTGAGCTGCTGCTGCATTTGCATGATAGAGCAGGAGTGGAGTACACACACTCACACACACAGACTGGAGTAAATACACCTTCAGGCCTTAGTTATAGTACACGGCCGACTGCTTTTATCAGGCATACCTTCTAATAAAGCCACTCTTAATAACATTTCTTCAGCCGAATAAGTGCTCGTTGGTTCAATTAAATGCTTTAATTTAAGGCAAGAGAGAGGTCATCTCCATGGATTGCATTTTAAACAGTGGAGATGTCAATGTTTTTTTTCAGTGATGAAAAGCGCCTTCTACTTTCTAACGGTGCAGCCAGATGGTCAACCCTGATTGTTTTTCCTCCTATTGCTTTAGCATTCACAACCTGCATCCTGCCCTGAAGTTTTAGGAAAACGTAAATAGACATTCTGTTTTACATTCTGTTTTATTTATTTAATAGACATGTAAAATCTCTCAAGATGTCCTTTCCATTTTTAAACCCGAAAGTAAATTTATTTGGGTAAACTTTATTTTTGTGGACAAAAATAAAGTGCCCAGAACAGCTATGGCAACTAAAACAAACAAGGATACATTATGAAAGAGAGTAGAGGCTGATGGAGGAAGTGAATGAGGGGCAATCATTTATTTACAGCTCCAAATGCTCTGTTCTTGTTTCCACTTGCAATTTTGTTTCCAAGTTTAAAAAGCTTTAGTCTACAGCCATGCTAAGGACTCGGTGAGGCTGTACTGTGCTTTCAGGTAATAGCTAACATCAGCACGGTAATATGCTCACAATTACAATGCTAACTTGCTGATGTTTGGCAGGCATGTTTACAATTTAATTACTCCTGAGTCCCAAGTCTCCTGAGAGGGACATGACTACCAAATTTTAATGACAATCCATTCCATAGATGTCGAGACCAGTCACATAAAACCACAGATATGAACCTTATGGTGTTGTTACAGGAAGAGTAGGGTTGGATATCATTTAAAAAATGATGATAGCAGTATCCTTAAAGAGGACAGGAAACATGCAGATATTGTTCCAATCCATACTGAGCCTTATGTTTGTTAATGATTGTTTCGACATATTGCCACAAGATATTGAGACGAAACAGGAGAAAGTCTATTCAGGCTCCCCTGTCAATGGTTGTGTCTAGAAAGTAAACAGCAAATTTTAAAAATACAGAAAAACTTGAGAGACTTGCTGCCCAACAACCTATCCTAACCTTAACCATTTTTCCATCCTTTTAAATACTTATCATACTTGGATGGATGGCATGTTATCACTGAAGCACAGCACTGTTGCTGTTGTTAGGTGCTATAGCACCATTAGCTGCTACGATCTGGCTCAGACATCTCCATGTTCAGAGTCCTGTGTCGGCAGGCAATCCCGTCTGTGGCAGTGGGCCAATCGCATGCCACACTGAACCCTTACAGGGATTGACTGTGAGCGATTGATTACAGGTGATTGGAGAAGTTTCAGTACTACTCAGCGCTGAGTTATTTCTATCGATACCTTGAAGGAATTGAATACAGATACTATACCGATACTGCACAGGGATCACCAAAGTCAGTTCAGTCAGCCATTTTGCTAACATAATACATTTGAATTGAGAATCTATGTAAATTAATTCAGATATGGTCTATTTTCCAAAGATATTCTTTCTTTGTACAAAAAACTGTGTATAAAGGCACCAGTATTTATCTTTGTCCGAAGATATGAGCTTTATCATGGGCTGATCTTGGTTCTATATTTCATCCCTGTATTTCATTTAGCAATGTCTTTCTCATGCTCAGATGTCTGCTTAAGCTGCCTCCATCCAGCAGCTGTACACCCTCAGGGTCAGAAGTTCATTCCCTACCCTCACTTGCAGTTCTGCTCTATCCATCCATCTCATCCCCCATCATCATTCCTCTCTGTCAAGAATACAGCATGATGCAGAAAATGAAAAATGTCTTGGATTTCCTCAAACAAACCTCAAGCAAACAGAAGGAAGGATTGGAGATGAAGCAGGTTTGATGGGCCAGGGTCTTTAAAGGAATAAGGACCGTCAGATGAACTAAATTCGATGCATTTGATGAATGCTCTCTCTTTATTTCAATAGAATCAATAGAATGTGCTTTACATTTAAAAAGCCACTTTGTTGATAGCAGCATTTTTGAAATCATGAAACATTGATATAATTACCATAAATTTACACTCCCCTGATCATTAACCTTCAAATTATATATGTTCTTTAAAATGTCATAATATCAAAGACTCCGCAAATTAAACCTGCTGCTTCCTGTTGAAAAGGGTACATTTTTACATCACTGGCCTTCTGTGTTGCTAAAGAGGATAGAAGTGTTGAAAATTCTTCCACCATCTGCTACTGTGAGATTGTGAGAACTGCAACAGATAAAGATCAGTAATCGTTTCCTTTTAGAAAGGCAAACAAGCAGAATAAGTGTAAAACCTGTTGGTACACAAGTAATATGCAATGCAGTGGCTAAAAAGGTGGGCCTCCCCTCAACAGTGGTTATTACAATAAAGTGAATTTTCAACATATGATGTCCCAGACAGGTAAGAGAGTATGTTTGATTTCATCTTGGCATTCATCATTCTTACAAGTACCTCTGGTTGGGTCCACCTATGAATACTAATGTTACTGCATGTCAACTGTATCTTGTAAACCACTTAGTTGTACACTTTGTACAAAGGCATTCATTTATTCTTTCATATAACATGTACATGAATGTCATCATTCGGTTGCGGGAGACTGGAGCCGATCCCAGCTGACATTTTGGTGAAAATTCTCTCACTTTAACATAGACAAATCCACAATGACTCCTTTTTATCATGCTTTGATTGAATCTATTTTAGCATTTTCCTTGATGTCACAGTTTGGTGGTCTCACTGTAAAAAAACAAGAACTCAGTGACCACTAGTGGAACAAACCTTTAAACCCAAATAATAAAGCTCATTCCATCATTTACAACATACACATGCTCGCAACAGCGGGGCTTACAAGCTTCAGCACCACGGAGAGCAACTATGCCATCTCCTCCCCCGTCAGAGTTTTGGGGTGTTCACACTACAAAACTCTCTATTCAGCAGGCGTGTCCGACTGCCGAATTTCATTGTAAATATGTGTGACGATATTAATGAATATATGGACATATTGCCTTCCAAACACTAGAACAAAGCCTCTTCTGCTATCTTTGAAGATGGATTTCAGCTGTTTCAGTGATCACTGTAAACACATTTGCTCTCAAGAAAACAACAAGCAGCTCATGTATTAAGCAGGAATTAGTGAGAGGAGGCTGACTGGAACGCAGTCAACAGCGAGATTTTCATTGTAAACATGGAGCAGAATGCAGCCCTCCAGGTTGTTAGTGGTTTACCATGTAGTGAAAGAACAAAAAGAGAAAAAATTATTGTTGTTGTTGCTGCTGCTGCTGCCACTGCCCTGCTACAGCCGCTGCAGATGCTGCTCTTTTCAACCATGTCTGCTCTCATTGGCTGGAGCTCTTTTTACGTCAGTGTGACTCGACTGGATATTTAGCAGGCTAGATGTTCAGTTTTTGTCAGCGACAAACAGTCAAGACGTCAGCGAGCTCATGACTGGCATCTTTGAGGTTTTCACACTTACCAACAAAAGCTTGCCGAACTGCCTCACCCCGATCTGGGGAAGGGATGTGAAGAAAACATTGCCAACGTGACGATTGGCCTAAAATCATGTAGCGTGAACAAGGGATAAGCCGCCAGGCAGCTTGGTGTAACAGACTCCCCTCTGGACAGAGGTTTTTAGTCCCAAGGTCCAACATCAGACACTTTAAAAACAGTTTTGTTCCAGCTGCTATTACACTGATGAACAGGCTATAAATTGTGCACATACCACACAAGTCACTTTGCAAGGCATTTTTTATTTTGTTTTGAAGATTGCAGCATTTTTATTACTGTATTTTTTACTGTTGTATTGTTTACTGTTTTAGTTTCTTGTATTGATTCAAGTGTGTTTTTATTGTGATGGATACTGTGCTTGAAACCGCAAGCCAAGTTTACCTTAGTGTGAAGGCTAGTATCATGGTCAGGTCACAGACACATACAACTGGCAACTGCTTCTCTATTTTTACACTTCCTGGAGTCTTCTCTGTCTCTCTTCTTTCACTTTGTGCGTGACAAAAAGTCACAGACCGAGCAACAAATACATGATCGCTTCCTTGTCCTCCATTGTTTGTGTTGTTGATGTTCTTCTTCTTCCCGCTTTTCTGTGTCGCATGCAAATGAAGTTATGGCAGTTTCGCGCTGCCGTATGACGACCCTGCCCACGCCGAGGAGGTACTCAGTTGTAATGGAAAAGCAACAAAACTGGGCCGTACCGTGCTGTGCCGTTACTGCGTAGTGGAAAAGCGGCATTAGTTAGGAGCTATACCCTTTGTAGGTAGGGCTAGAGAGAACTCCCCTTCTTTATAAGGACAGGTGTGAGCAATTAGTGTCTTTTTGTCTGAGGCTTGGTTGGTGAGTGGTGGGACTGCTTGGTGTGGTGCAGTAGCTTCAGTGTAATCCAGTTAAATGCTCTGTAAGCCCATGGTGAACAGGTAGGTTGCTGACAACCAGGTCTCTGACCTCACCAAACTACAGACAGTGTTAGTGATGTGTCCATCTTAACCCTTTAGGACAGGAGCCAGCCTTTCTCCTGTTGAGTGCAGATAGAGCCAGTCAGCGCCACCGGTGCCAGTGTCTGACCAAGCCCCAGAGGAAGAAGGTATCATTAACTGGTGTGGTACTGTAGGAGGGTTAGTCCCACTGAGGCATGCTTCAATCTAATGGCTGTTTTTTCTTTTTTCAGATTTAGTGCCAGACTGCTGCTTTGCCTGGACCAATGTGCCATGTGGTCTGGTTGTTGATTCATAACTTCTGATTGGTGTGGAAGTAAAGCAGCTCACCGTATGCTGTCTATTGTCTTTCATATTTGCTTTGAATTTTACTGTGTGAACTAACCGAGTATTAACCTCTATTAATTTTGTATTTTCTTTTGTTAGGTTGTCAGGCAGTGGGAGGATCTACAGGGACTATCCGTGGTACAGGCACCCATTTTTGCACGCAGTGTGGTAGGTTTAAAGAGTAGTGAGCACCTAACGTAATCTGTAAATTTATTGAAATTATTGCAGTGTCTTTTGTTGTGATTTGCAGTTATCAAGTTGTGTACGTGGTTTCTATTGGGTTTTACGGTAGAATCTCCCTGTGGTGAGTACCCTGTCTGATTATCTTTTTATTATCCTGTTTTGTTTCGTATTGTTGTAAATGGTCACTGTACCTGTAGTTTTAAATTTTTGTGAGTGGTGTATTATTGAAAAGCTTTGTTTTTAAAACTAATTATTGTTTCTTTTCTTCCATTGGCAAGGCTATTTTTATTGAATTTTATCTTGTACAATAAATAAGAGGTTTTTGACGTGGTCTCTGGCTCTCATTGTACCCGAGCATAAATTTGGTTGTGGGTTTATGTAGAGACCCATATATTGGTGTTGGTCACATAAAGGTATTGATAAAGTAACTTGAATCTGAACCTGAACAAGAAGCCTGGACAGATCGCCAAACCACCACAGGGCCAACACAAAGAGACACACAAACATTCACATTGACACTTAGGGACAATTTAGAGTCACCAGTTAACCTGACCTGCATGGCTTTGGATGTGAGTGAGGAAGCCACAGAGCCTGCAGAGAACTCATGCTACCCAGGTCAGATCCAGGTCATATTACACAATGTACGGGGCGAGAGGTGGGGAACTCTTTGCAGAGGCTGCCAGTCTATTAACTTGTGAGTTTCCAATTCAACTGAACTTTTGGAGACAAATGCTTGCCATTCTCCAATAGCCTATATAGGACCTAGAGAGCAAGTTATTTGTTAATTCCGAGAAGAGCGGGACTCTAAGAAGTTTGCTCCAGGGACATATATTGCTTAACAAATTTATCAGACCACCACCAACTGTAAGGTGTTTGCTGCCTGAATGAACTTAATTATTGCACATTACCAAAATATTTTTAATCCACCAGTATATGCAAGCTCTTTAATCCAAATTATATTTTTAATGGCAAAATATCATTGTTGTTATCCATGAATTTTGAAATTTACTCTCCCCCCCCCAAAAAAAAAGAAGTAGCTAAACACATTATATGTGGTTGAGATGCCAAATTATTTATTTACTTGCACTCCTATTTTTTGTTTTAGTGTTTGTCATTCTTGATTAACTCTTTGAGTGCCATTGATGCATTTCAACGTAATTTAAATTCTGACGCTTGAGTGCCATCGACGTAATAACACGTAAAAATGTTTTCGTTTTTTTCGGCCATTGATCGTGGTCTCCTGCAGCATGTAAGTAAATTTTGGGCTTCTGGGAGATGTAGTCAGAGCACAGAGAGATGGTATATGCCATGGAGGTCAAAGCAGGAAGCAGAGATGATCGCGATTAGAGAGCAAAATGGACGGATTCTGGACAAAAAGCAGCCTTTTTGGTGGGGGTGGCCTCTACAGCTGTTAAAACAAGAACAGAACAAGGTAAAAACATTTTTTTTCATGATGAAATAGAGTTTCTTATTTTATTTGAGCTATTCAGTGTTTTCAGTTCAGTTTTTTTTTATACTGTAGTGCAAAATATTCTGTGGGTCTTGAAATATGATTCAAAGTGGGCAAAAACGCTGGCATAAGGCACTTTCTGTTTTATAAAATGGTTGGCACTCAATGAGTTAATGTCTGACTTGTCAGAGAATTCCAATATTTGGTTATAGAAAGGTGGAAATTCTTCACTCCTGTTCAAAATGGTGAAACGTAGGGAACTCACTGAGAAAGAAACAGTCTGAATGAAGCAGTTCATGATGCTGGATGGTCTTTGAGACAAAGACGTTAAGCGCTTCGGATATGTGCTGCCTTGTATCTGATAGAATCACAAGAATTGTCTAGAGTGGCCACAATCCCTGGGCATAATGGTCCGATCTAAAAGTGATTGCCATAGATGTCTCACGTGTGGGTTTTCTCATACAGTTGTTTTAGAACCTGATATACAGATGATATGTATAACAACTCCTCTTGTCCACTTAATGATGCTAACTTAACAATGCCATACATTTACTACCCAGCTCAAATAGATGGCAAAATGGTGTTCTGAGGGCGGCATGGTGGTGTAGTGGTTAGCACTGTCACCTCACAGCAAGAAGGTACTGGGTTCGATTCTCGGCCCGGGGCCTTTCTGTGTGGAGTTTGCATGTTCTCTCCGGGTACTCCGGCTTCCTCCCACCATCCAAAAACATGCATGGAAATTAAGTTAATTGGCTAATTTAAATTGACCGTAGGTATGAATGTGAATGGTTGTCTATGTGTCCTGCGATGAGGTGGCAACTTATCCAGGGTGTACCCTACCTTCTGCCCTAAGACAGCTCCAGCCCCCCCATGACCCTATGAGGATAAGCGTTAGATAATGGATGGATGGATGGTGTTCTGCTGGCAATGCACCATTGTACATATAAATCACCACATTTTGAATGCTAAAGTGACAGCATGAATGCCACAACTGAATCATGAATATTACGCAGAAAGTAGAATGAATAACAGTCGCAACATTCCAGTTGCACTTTCCACTTAAATGTGACACGCAGTCCACTGGGGGAGCAGGAGTGAGAAAGTTAGAGATTTGACAGAGTCATTATGATATCAGCTTTAAATGTCATGTTATTCCATAACATGCTTCCACCCTGGAGCATTTTATAAATATTTTATACCATTTTATATTACAAATTTAATTTATGTCCAGTTCCATCAGTGTCCTATTGTCTTTCAATGCCAAACACTGTTCAGTCTTGTGAACAGCATAACAACCTACAGGATGTTAGCCCTGTTTACAATGAAATGGTACAAAAGATAAACAATGCATCTCAGGTCTGTGATATACAGTAGATCTCTAATTGCATTGTTTACTCTTTTTGAAATGCTAAGAGAGATAACTGCTGGGTATTTTAGCATAACCTGTTGCTGTCTGTAAATCTGATGAAGTGATGTTACTGTGTGCCTGTCTCAGAGATGCACTCCAGTTGACACAGGTGGAGTATAGTGTCTGTGTTTATGGCAACTGAGCAAAACAATCATACAGAGTGCAACAGACATCTGCATCCTATCTATCTCTTTTCATTAGTGTTGCTTTACAGTTTAATCCCTCTCTGTTTTATGGGCCTGGGAGTGTTTGCAATATAGCAGTGAGCTATTAAGTGTAGCAATCTGCACTTATTAGCCTGTTAATCTCCCTAATTAATTTGACTCTTGGGTGAACAGCTGTGTATCGGCAGTCTCTTGAGGAACAATCTTGGAGTGGTTGCTCGCACTGCCACTCAGATGGGTGCACATCTGCACATAAAAACTTGCAGGGACACATACTCCTTCACATTAGACAACTTAGCGTGGCTCTAGTGATAGCAGTCTGTTTGTCAGTCTGTCCAGACAACTATCTCAGAAACCCCAAAGGATGAATCTAGATGAATTTAGTGATGTCCTGTTTTTTCTGTACATTTTCCGTTTTTTAATGAAAGGCCGTTATATTCACAGCATCGTTAAGTCAACGTGATTTAGCCCTTTGATTAATGATATAATATTTGCATAATAATGATAATCCCATCAGCCCCAGCTGCACTTTTTTAGTGTTAATTAGTCAGTGATAGTATGCTAACATGCTAAACTAAGACTGTGCCCATGGTAACCATTAGACCTTACATTAATATGTTAGTGCTGCCTTTGTGAGTATATTAGCACACTGATGTGAGCACAAAGCATCACTCTCAAAACAGCATGCCTATAGACTCTTTGGATGTTTGTCAAGGAAAGAGTCAAGGAAAGATTCTTAAATGAGAGAATTTCAAGGCTGCTGCATCACTGAATTCTGCAAAAGAACTGTTCAAATGCCCTTCAAATTCTACCAAGGACTGAATCCTAGAAGTGTCCTGTCCCACAATCCTATGCATGCTATTAATCATGAATTAAGTGATCATTATAATTACCATTACTCTAATGGAGTCTGGTAGTTTCAGAAAAGCACATTCATTGTTTTGTATGCTTAAAAATTATAAAAAATAATTTCTGTTGAATCTAGATATTGTGGTAAAATGGAGAGGCCTTTAGTAATGAAAGCAAATGGCACAAATTTGCGATTCCATACAATGGCTGTTAGACAAGAAGCACTGTTGTTATTTGCTTGTAGTTGGCAGAAGTTAGTGTTTCTTTATAAGAAGGTAATAACTGTTACTACCCTGATGTTTAGATTGATTGCCACTTCTGCCATTGGAAGAGTTGGACAAAGCCTGTTTTTGATAACCTGACTCTCACTTGCTGAATGTCGTTCCACCTAGCTCCACATATTTACATATCTGGACTCGCACCCGATGGTGAGGACTTCAAGGGAAAAAAAATTACTGAGCCTATCGCCAGGCGAGATTTTCATAGATGTGATGCAGAGAAGCATCACAGATTCAGACAACAATGGCAGCTCGCAGCGAGGAATCATACACTAAAAAGTTTCATTTGGCCTGCTGATGATTAAAATATGGTTCATCACAGTATACCATGCCAGGGGACACTGCCATGCCACCACCTCAGGTGGGATGGCAAAACCAAATATATGGCAAAAAATATAACAATATCACAGACAACGTCACACCAACATCACGTGACACCTCTGATGAAGGCGACAGAGGCAAAAAACAAGCGAGGAATCATGTTTTGACATTGACAACTGTTGTCAAATCTGTCGCATATTCATTCTTTCAAAGATGAACAGAGAATGGTCGTTCTCATCAGCGTTTGTTTCGATGTGAGTGGTTGAAGTATTGCATCATTAAAGATGATTGACAAGTGGTTTGTCCAATCACATGCAAGGATTTTTGATAAGGCCCCGCCTTCTGAAATACATCTCCAATGGCGCAATCCTAGATGAATATGCGGAGGTAGGCAGAACTACATTCAGCTGGCGAGAGTCAGGTTATGCTTTGAGGGTTAAAATTAATGATGGCCATATAAAGAAAGAAACTGAATGAAAAAAATGCGCTTACAGTGTATTTGTTATTATTATTTACATTGCTTTTTCACTTCTTTAAATAGATAAATGGGGATTCTCCTTCATCTCATTCTTTTAGGAAACCTTGTGTCATCCATTAAGCAGATGAGTGGTCAAAGGTCAGGTCTCATTAACTGTGAAGACATGGAATAACCATCTTCAAGAGTCTGACAAAGCCACAATTGATTTCCCGTACAATCGTAATATGTACTTTGGCAAGATATTGATTTGCAGGTGTTAGTATTCATCCTGGGATCGACACCTAATTAGTGGAGATGGAATAGGATGCAGAGGAAGACTGAAAGATGAAAAATGTACCTTACTCATTACTTGATGACAATTGTAGTGACATCACTATTGCTTTATTGTATCAAATTGACCTTTAAATAATGACAATGAAGATTCATGGGTGAAAGTAAAAGAGAAGAGGAAATGACAGCTCTAATAAACATGATGTATTGCTGTTTTGCAACTGGGGAAAGAGTCATTAAATTTGCTGTAAACAAACCCTCTGTTTAAATATGTTATATCCATCACCAAAGGTATGGATATATTTGTCATGGTTTGGTACAGGTATGGTACAGCATGGTAGCTTTCAGTGGAACGTGAGGTCCACCCATCAGTCATCACAGCTTTTGCACCCCATATTTATTCTTAGTCACTTTATTATCTTTTGGCTCTTATCTCTGCACTGTGTTTATATGTTTATACAGTATGTCATGCACCAAGATACAAAGGTAAATTCCTTGTTGCAAACCTACTTGGCAATAAACTAGTTTCTCATTCTGATTCAGTTGTGAGGTCAACACCTTGTGCAGACAGCACTTGCTCCACTACTGCTCTTGCATGCTTGTAATTGGTTGGACCACAGATTGACTGGTGTGCATAGGTTGGGACACTTTTCATAGCAATTTTATTTCAGTAAATACTTGAAGCCAGCTCCTCTACTACAGCATATGGGTGCATATATGTGGATTGCTTCGGTAATGTTTGTGACCCTGTCTGTGTGAGGCTGCTTAAAAACATGTTTTGCGTGCTTCCAGCGAGGTACTGCACCGCCACGAAACATCTCCGCATTTTTGTTCCATCCTCCACTCTCTTGCCATCACCATTATCTTACACTGGGAAGCCAAAGTGTTCCCATGAGAGTGATTTAAATAAAGCTCTTCGACTTCAACTCCACACTTTTGCCACTTTTCTTCTTCATTTGTTTGTGTAACTGCTTCTTCTTCTGTAGCTAATGATGGTTGCAGGCAGCTTTTAGGCTCATTACCACCACCTAGATTGGAGTGAGGACGCTACTGTTTTTTTATACTCACTCAGACGTATTTGTCGTATGACTGCTTGCACCGAGCTGTGAAGCCTGTCCCCTATGGGACAAAAACATATACTGTTACACCCCTAGTAAATAGGTTTGAAAACATAAGTCCAGACTATGAGATCAGATCTCATTGAAGGCAGCTTAAGGTAACAGCAAGGCAATATTTTCTTCCATACAGTGACGTATACAAAGCGAACACATCTATACTTCATTTTTTTCCCGTGTCACACCAGAAGGCCACTTGTGCAGCTCAAGTGCTCTTCAATTTAGCTCAAGAAGCCCGCTGCTGTGACCTTGGAGTGAAAATGAAGCACGATACCACCCTGTCTCTTCCACCATTGCCTGAGAATCTGTGCACGCCCCTGCCTCTGTCATCTTGACATGTTTGTACAGACTTTCCATTTCCTGCTAAATCTTGCACAGAAAACACATCCCTCAAATGCATTTGTGCTTTCTCACACTGTCAGGGCACAATGCACCTGGAGAGAGGCAGGAGTGAGGCTTTGGGAGTGCAACGCAAAGGATATGCATATGTAATTGTGCCAATATGCACAGGTTAGTGAATTACAGTCACAAAGTCTTCCTTTACTTCAATCTCTTCCTCTCTTTACTGCTGTCTAGGATTACACAAGATAATCCTGTTGAAGGTGCCTGAGATGACACAATGGTTCCACACAATCTCCCCTTGTGCAGCCTCTTTGATGGAAGCGATAGATTAAAAAAAAAAAAAAAAAACTGCACCCACTGAGCTGCAGGTGGTCCGACGTAGGACTGGATTTGCATAGTTTCTAGTAGCCATGTATAATCCTGCTGTGCGAGATGCCTTTGCTGCCCTTAAGGAAAAAGACAAGGGATAATGGAATCATAATGGAATCTGGCTGTTTGTCTGGGCATGTTAGTGGTCCAGCCATCTAATGTGCAGCCCACGCCTCTGTGATGGATACACAGAGATGGCTCATACATGTGTGAAAACCTTTATGTTGTTAGAAGCATTTTTTAAAGCTATACAAATAGCAGATTGCATTTCATCTAGGAATATGTGATACTTAAGTGTAAATCTCCAAAGGTATAAAAGGTAAGCACCCGTGATATATCAGATAGCCAGAAGGGATCTGTGATATGTCCATTAGAAGATTTGATTAAGTTGCACTGACTGAGCTTTCTATCCTTCTTTAAAATGTTTTCTCCATCTGCAACAGTGTATTCTAAGGTATATAGCCTGTCAAATATGTAATTCAATCAAACAGACTCTGCAGCAAACACGGGGGCTTTGAGAGTGGAAATGTCACGGTTTATAAGGAACAGACATGTGAAAGAAGGACACCTGATTGAGAGAGGAAAAAAAGCATGAAAACACTGATGCTGACCGTGGAAGTCTTGATGCTTATGGGTGATAAAAGACTGAAATGAGCTTTAATTACAATTTTTGTTATGTTACATTTGCCTCTTTGTTGATTCTTTTTGATCTCTACAGTAACCCTAGAAGCTTATATAAATTTAACCTTGGAGTATGACCCTTGATGTGATGTGATATTGACAGCAATTCAAACTTGACAAAATAGAGTGATTTATGACATTCCTTTTTTTCACCAGTAGTGTGTATTCAGGCAAGCAGGCTGTATAAATCTTTTGAAATGTGTGGTTTTAAATGTGTTTTATTCAGTTTTTGTGTACTGGACAATTTCAAGAGCAAGGACAGGGAGGAAAACATTCTTCAAACTTTAAAAACACTCAGCAATGTGACAAAAGACTAGTCTGCAGAAAAACTGGTCAGTCTGTACATACTGTGAAAAGACTGATTGAGCTACAAGCAAAGAGAACATTTATCTGATTGTGATTTCTTTATGTAAGAGTGTATGACATAAATACATAAATAAATTACACAAATATATAGAATATATACACACACATACTGTATTTATGATTTATAGTTTTGGACCTCATCTTCTCTCGCCCAGACATGGGTCACCAGGGCCCGCCTCTGGAGCCAGGCCTGGAGGTGGGGCCCGTTGGCGAACGCCTGGTGGCCTGGACTGCACCCATGGGGCTCAGCCGGGCACAGCCCAAAGATGTAATGTGGATCCCCCTTTCCCATGGGCTCACCACTTGTAAGAGGGGCCAAGGGGGTTGGGTGCAATGGAAGCTGGGTGGCAGCCAAAGGCAGGAACCTTGGCGCTGCAATCCCTGGCTGCAGAAGCTAACTCTAAGAGCCGGACAAAGTGGCTGGGGAGAGGGAAGTCTGGGCTTCCCTGCTTAAGCTGCTGCCCCCATGCCCTTGGATAAGCTGAAGAAAATTGATGGATGATGGATGGACATACTGTATTTATAAATATATAGATACTCTTTTAGATTATTGTTTTGGATTTGTGGCCTGAAACTTGGTTCAGTCTCACAGTTGTCGAGCATTAAGCAGCAAAAGCACGTTGTTTTCCTCAGGAGTTGATGGAGACCAAAAAAGAACTAAAAGAAATGACCAGAACCATGTCTACTGGATGTGTAATTAGAGTTTGCTAACAAGTTAACAATTTCATAATCATAGACTTGATTTAAGAAGAGGACTTAGACATGCGATGTTAATCATTGTCATCGTTTTGAAGCCTTAAGTTGGTGATTTTGGCTGCAGCCATCTTGGTTTTGCTTGGCTATTGTCTTTGATCTTCTTTAAATATCCAAATGTTAGGCTGCCTATACTGGAATTAAGAAATAATTTTCTTTAATCTTGCAGCTGCATTAGTTTGCTTATTTCTTCACATTATATCAACATTAGTTTTGGTTAATTTGGTGTACAAAGAAAGATTTTCTTATATGCAAAAAATATCCATGGTAATCTTCTCTTACATGCCTTTAACATGTATTTGCTGTATGACACTCAAATGTCAGAAAAAACAACAATCACAAGTTTAAAAATCTACCGGATTGCATCATAAAGCAACCACGCATTAAGGTTATCATGAAAAATCTTGGTGTCACTTGCAGGGAACTTGTATAAACTGTACATCATTTTCATATTTGCATCACTGGAGGTAAATGGAGAAGAGGCAATGCTTTCTGCAGTGTATCAAGCCCGTTATTCTCAAGGTGAGCATTACGACTGTTACTGCAAGAATTTGTGCATCAGCCTTTTTTCTGTCTTTCTTTCTTCTCTGTCTGAGTGACACTCTCTCCTGCCTCAAGGTCAGTTCACCCAATTACTCTCCTTGTTCAGGAGAAGTGTCCTTCTCTCCGCTTCAGCTCTACAAGTGATGAGATCAATAGCACTCCTGGTCCAAAGTTAGACTGTCTGGCTTATTAGCACTGAGCCACCCTCCTGAAAACAACCACACTCTTTCAACCTGGTTTCACAGTCACAGTGGACAGCTTGTAGCTTCATCCAAAATAGGAGAAATAAAGACATTAAATCCACTCCAGGTATTTACCCCTGACAATGAAAGAGAGGCACCTAGTGTGGCATTCTTGATGAATTCCAGTTGACAAAACAGTATTTTGAAATGACACCTACATCATTTGTATAGCATTGTGCTCGACCAACATTTAGCATAAAAAGGGGCAAAAAGTTGCAGACAATAACGACTGAGCTGTTTTTACTGTATTGTGTTAGTTTGGTGCAACTATATGAAAAGGCTACAGCAGAGAATATTGTGTTTTGTGTTACAGTAAATAAATATATGGGCAAATATATACCCCACAGCAACTGCACTTATTACTTGTTTATCACCATCAATTTCATTTTTCTATGACATAAAATGCAATAGTACATGTTGGATGCACTGCATCCAACCAATGAAAACTGTAGTGGCTTTACACCTCACTACACTGTGGTTTTTATTGCATTAAATCCTATAGAGAAACTTCTACTCTGTTTTTCCAAATCTCCCGGCATTGCTGTTGTTTATGCTTCGCCCTGAGAAAAAGTGGCCACTGAATTAACTGCAACATGATGTTTCTGCTTGAAGTAACTTAACAAAAACAAAGTTATTAGTTCCATTAGGTCTGTATCACTCTGGCTCACTGCACGCTGGTTTGGCTTACACCAAGCCCAATTAAACTATAGGCCTGTCATTCAGTTCTGTCTCTTGGTTTCTTACAGTTTTGAAACTCAACTTGTAT
The DNA here is from genome assembly GCA_029721515.1 of Synanceia verrucosa. NCBI lineage: Eukaryota > Metazoa > Chordata > Actinopteri > Perciformes > Synanceiidae > Synanceia > Synanceia verrucosa. The sequence goes on from CM056555.1 coordinate 20,223,019, forward strand.
GACAAAAAATATAATGAACACACACACACATTCATCAAAATACAAAATATGTGGAGCACAACTAAGCATATTTCATAAGTATGTATGTAGCATACCCATATGTTTCTGACAAGGCGAAGGATGTGTTCGTACAGCAAGAGAGGAAATTAGACAAGCATTGATTAAAATGCTCTGAAGCGAATCCCTGTTATATTGACAAATAACAAAACAATTAACTTGTTTTGCATAGAAAGCTCTTAGTGATGCTGGCACTCATACAGCACCATTAGTTCACATGGTTTCACACAAAAAAAATGACCAAACCTGTTCTGTATGCTGTCCAGTAACATTCTTGGAATTGGCACTATTTTCCTAATGCATGTTAAGACCAACTTAAGACCCTATGCTGCTGGCCAGCAGCCCGCTCTTCAGTCCATTTTCATTAACCAATGCAGCGCTAAAGCATGCTTTAGCAAGCAGCTTGCTAAATGTTACGACTCATTGCTCGTTTTTAGTCGGCGCAAAAGCACAAATCAGTGAGTCCATGACTTCCTATAAGTCGGTTTAATAATTAATACATTAATGCAATTAATCGGCATTAACGGGTTAGCCTTCATGACAAACTGTCCGAAAAGTATTGCCAGAGATGTGCTGGCAGGTCATGAAGCAGGATCACTTAAAAAAAAATCAAGAAAACTAATAACGCAGTCGTAAATAACGATCAAACATGCTGATAAAATTAGATTTAATCTTTTTTTAATCTGTCCAAGCTTTTCCTGTAATTTGGCAAACATGACATTTAGGGCCGTCAAAATTAGCAGATCTCTGACAACGCTTTTCGGGCAGTTTGTCCAAGAGAGTAACCGTTACGTAAATTAATGCGGCTTAATCGAATTAACACGTTAACTTTGGTGAACCTAGTTTATATAGAAGTTCAACAATGCACAAAAATGGCCGCTCTGACCATCCTGCTTCTCTGATTTGAATGGGAATGTCCACTCTACTTCTATTCTTGTTCTATGTATGTAAGGCTTGCAAAACACTTGTCTGTTCCTTCCCCAGTCTCTTCTATAACATGGCAAAAGATACTGTTACTATAGGACTACACATCACTGACTCTCTGTTTGTAGTCTCATTCAAACAGGGGCCTTCTCTCACGCACATATTATTTGCATCTGTATATGTTTACTGTCCTTAGAAAACAAACCGTGAGGCAGCTATATAGTTGTCAGTTATTCATATACTGCATGTAAATTGCTCATTCTGAAAAGATCTTATTTCCATAAGGATAATGGCACTAATGAATAATTTATGGAGTCATTAAGGAAAGCTATGGGAGCTGAAGAAAAGCATTAAGACTCCTGGCGGGCACAAATGCATGAGGAAAAGAAATCCCAGGGCAATACATAGCACTGCACAGTGGGCCACTGACCTTCAGAGCAACACAACAGTGTGTGTGTGTTGTCAACACAGCCGTGTGTACACTTCTGTGTGTTCAAAGTCGCCCTTTAAGCTGCTTGTCATCGAACTGTCCAGCTCTGTCACTGGTGCTGCAGGGAGCCTGGAAAGAACATCTGTACCTTTTGCAATCATCAAGCCTGATCAGTCCACATCTAAGAACAGACAAGATGATGCATACAAACTGAGAAATCTGCAGTGGTGCACTCATCATAGGTGTTCTTTTCCTGGATTAGCTGAAGGTCAAGGCTATTTCACCCTCTCACTGTGAGCTGGCTTGTTGTCTATGTCATCCTGAAGAAAATCACAGCAGGACAGAAACTCACTGACAACCCTACACACTACATTCACCAAGAGGCAAGGATGTGTCTTCAAATCAAAGGTCTGCAGAGAAACAGCACATATGGCTCAGCATCTGATTAAGACATATAAGCAATCCACACTACCACATGACTGAGCATTGATAGAAATAAGAGTAAACATAAAGGAAACACTAAAATCAAGGCCTCATACCACAAAATATAGGCATGTACAAGAAGAAGCACTGAGGATGAGACACCATGTTCCAACTGTTAGGGAACACGATCACGATGATCTCAAAACTAAAAAATAAAAATGTCCTTTGACCTATGTATGTTTTTTTTCTGATGTTCCACTACTATGGCAAACATTTGATGGAACAGGTCAACAAAAACGCAACTTTAGCACAAACTACTGTTCAAAACCTTCAAATTGATGAGAGAGAGATTATTCACTTTGGTAATCCCTTGAATTTACCTCCATTGAGGAACCATGAAGTTGACATGTTTTGTCAGTGTCCCAACAACTGACATAATTTTAATTTAATTGACATTAAACTTGGCATATGTCATGTCTTGTCTGAAATCTCACAGCATAGATCTCAGTGACACTGACAATCCATTGAAATTCAGTCTCCCGGGTCCAACAGGTTAAATTTTCTTGTATCCCATGAAGTACCTCCACTCCATTACAACATGGATTCACACACATTTTATACAGACATTCATGGTCCTCAGAGGATGGAGGTGTTGCCCCAGCTATTCCTCTAGTGTCACTATAATGCTGATGTTTTAGCTTCAGGGTAAAATGTCTCAACTGTTGGGTGTATTACTAGGCTATTTAGTGCAGAACTGCATGGCATTTTGATCCCCTGACTTTTCCTCTGCTATCATCATCATGCCAAAATGTCATTTTGTCCAAAATATGTGATTCTCTTCCTTATATGCACTCATAGCTGTTTCAGAGCATGCATGTGGCACAACTCTTCTTGCTTTTCGCCACCTCATCGCAGGGCACATAGAGACAGACAACCACTCACTCACATTCGCACCTACGGTCAATTTAAATTAGTCAATTAACCCAATCCCCATGCATGTTTTTGGATGGTGGGAGGAAGCTGGAGTAACCGGAGAGAACCCACACAGACACGGGGAGAACATGCAAACTCCATGCAGAAAGGCCCCGGGCCTGGGATTCGAACCCGGTACCTTCTTGCTGTGAGGCAATAAATATATCATATATATATATGACAATATGAGACAGGGTTGCATCTGTACTGTGTGGATGACTGAAGAAGAATAGCTGCAAAAAATCTGGGATGACATGAAAGATTATATGCATGCAACACATCATCCAGAGCTGACACCAGAGGATGATGCTGATACTGTAGCAGCCACAGCTGTAGCCAGAAGTGTAAACTTCATTTAGCCTTTTTGCGTGAGAATTGACAAGTCACATACAAAAGGCTACATGAGCAGAGCCCATTTCCCTCCAGGGTCTAACAGGTTAGAGGAATTGTGATTGCAGTCTGTGACTGGGCTCTCTAAGGGATCGATGCATTCTTGAAATTGAACCTTGTGTGTGTGGAGAATTAACATGATCTCAGTGTCACACACTCCCTAAGGTGATACAGGGAAAGGAGGTTTGACAAGAGGTCTGCCAGCCCACGTCCCCCTCGTCGCGTCACTACCTCCCACCCTCTCTCTCCCCGTCTCCTGCTGGTTGGCATCATTTCCTCTCTGCCTCTTTAATGTAATTATTCACCAGAAAACCAGAGACTTATTGGGTTGCAAGGAAAAAGAAGTACATGTGCCCTCTCACACGTTCACACACACATACACACACACACACAAGCAGGGTGGGTTAGAAGACATGCAGTCTCTGCGTGGTCGACACCTGTTGTTGCTGCTGCTGCTGCTGGATGGGAGACTGATCCAATTTCCTCTTGATTAACTTTCAGCCAACATGCTCAACCCCTCCACTATAAATAAAAGGAGGGAAACAGTGACACATTTTCCTTTCACTCCCCTTCATCTTGTCTCAATTGTCTCTGTGTTCCCTGCTGGGTTATTAGAGGAATTATACATTATAGCTGATTCACCGTTTGACCCCCCATGTCCTCAAGGAGGAGTTGAGAGTGACCAGCTCTTAGCCTCAGATAATTATTAGGCAGGTTTCAAGAGGCACTTTGCAAAATGGAGAGAAGGCTGCTCTTTAATCAGTAAATATAATAAGCCCAGACTGACTGACTGACCCTTAGTTCTTTTGAAGATGGGGACTTTTTGAGTGATATTTCCCTTGGGCTTGGTGGTCCATTGTATATTTATGGCAGCAGGATGGTGTATGTGTTTGTCCTATGATTTTTTTTTTATTACTATTAACTCTTTGAAGCTAGGAATCTGCACCTCACCCTCCCAAGAACAGAACTCCCGAAACCAGAAAAGACTACTTTTGTGCCGTGCACTATATGCCTTTTGCACATTCACCATGTGCACTAATCCTACATAAGAAACTGCCTTGTGTTCTTTCACTATACAATCTGCTACTTTCATCAATGCTGCTAATACCTGATCTGACTTGAATTGCACTGTACTGTACTGTTCACTAGTGTTTTAGTTTAATTTTATTTATTATGGTTTGTAGTAAGATGCCATTTGTTTGTACCTGTGTACTTAGGATAGGTTTGAATATATTATTTGTTTGTGTCTATGTACTTAGGATAGGTTAGAATATATTATTGATGTGCCTATGTATATAAATGTTGTCCTGTCTTGCACTTTAAATGATTGTCCTATCTTGTCAATGCAGGGGACAGTAAGAAACAAAATTTTGATTTCTTTGTATGTGTCTAGTACATGTGAAGAAATTGACAATAAAGCTGACTCTGACTTTGAGTGCCACTGACGTATTTCCACATAATTTAAAACTGACGCTTGAGTGCCATCAACAAAGTGTCAAAGTGTATTTTCGGCAGCGTGTCGTTGATCGTGGTCTCCTGCACCTTATGAGTAATTTTGGGGCTTCTGGGAGATGTAGTCAGGACATAAAGAGATGGTATACTCCACAGAGATCAAAGCAGGAAGTGGAGACGATCGTGATTAGAGAGCAAACAGATAGATTCTGGACAAAAAGTGGAGTTTTTTGTGGGAGTGGCCTCTACTCTACCTCTGATAAAACAAGAATGGAACAACGTAAAAACAAACATTTTTTCATAATGAAATAGTAAGTCTCTTCTTTCATTTGAACTTTTCAGTGTTTTCAGAGACATATTCTATGGGTCTTGAAATATGTCAAAATGGACAAAAACTCTTCCACAAAGCACTTTCTGTTTTATAAAACGGCTGGCACTCAAAGAGATAATTGCAGAACTTAAAATGTTATTATTTTTCATTTTGGAACATTTCACAGATCATAATAACAGTGCAAATTAACATTACATGGACATCTTGATTAGGAATCAAATGAATACAAAGAAAGTTACTTCATGAACTTGACATTTAGATTTAATTCAAATCCAAAGGTAAGCCTAAGGTAACAGAATGTCGACCTCAAAAATATAGGTTGCCTTAAACAGACAAGAAACGCTTCAACAACAGTACAGCAGCTGTATGAATTTAATGTATAATGTAATGTATTTTTGGAAGGATTACATTATTTCACACTGATAAATGTGGTGACTTGCTGGTGTCTGCTCAAACTTAAAGTACTTCAGTGATATTTCAGTTTTACACAAGGTGCATATAATGTTTGATGTCTCCATTGAGCTGTCTGGGAGGTTTTTTTTTTAATAAAACAAATAATTCAGAAGCATATTGCTGTTGTTTTTCTCCATGCATGACCGCAGAAGCTCCTACAAGTAAGGATGCATGAAAATGAAAGTGGCACACATTTAAAAAAAATGTGTTAGTGATGTTGTAATGAGGGATGGCTTATTGATCCACTTGTTCATAGTTTTGGAGCTATGTGAAACACAGGAACAATAGCTATCAGGCTTTGGCTTCACGACCAACAACTGTTGGTAGGATAAATTGTTTTGGCGTTATTTATATTTTATGTTTTGTAGACTATGTGTTTTATGTTGCCTTATGTTGTTAGGAAAGTAGTTTGCTTACACAGGGCAAGATGTGACAAACTTTTTTTGAAGCACTTTAAATAAAAACTGTTTTTCAGAACACAAAACAACACATCAACCCTGACATTGACACACATTCACACAAATACATGCACACACATACACTATATTGCCAAAATATTCGCTCACCCATCCAAATAGTCAGAATCAAGTGTTGCAATCACTTCCATGGCCACAGGTATATAAAATCAAGCACCTAGGCATGCGGACTACAGTCAACTGTCAGCTATATTATAAGAATGTGGAAGTGTTTGGGAACGACAGCAACTCAACAAAGTGGTAGGCCACGTAAACTGACGGAGCGGGGTTAGCGGATGCTGAGGTGCATAGTGCAAAGAGGTCGCCAACTTTCTGCAGAGTCAATCGCTACAGACCTCCAAACTTTAAGTGGCCTTCAGATTAGCTCAAGAACAGTATGCAGAGAGCTTCATGGAATGGGTTTCCATGGCCGAGCAGCTGCATCCAAGCCATACATCACCAAGTGCAATGCAAAGCATCAGATGCAGTGGTGTAAAGCATGCCACCACTGGACTCTAGAGCAGTGGAGACGTGTTCTCTGGAGTGACGAATCACGCTTCTACATCTGGCAATCTGATGGACGAGTCTGGGTTTGGCGGTTGCCATGAGAACGATACTTGGTAGACGACATTGTGCCAAGTATAAAGTTTGGTGGAGGGGGGATTATGGTGTGGGGTTGTTTTTTAGGAGCTGGGCTTGGCGCCTTAGTTCCAGTGAAAGGAACTCTGAATGCTTCAGCATACCAAGATATTTTGGACAATTCCATGCTCCCAACTTTGTGGGAACAGTTTGGAGCTGGCCCCTTCCTCTTCCAACATGACTGTGCACCAGTGCACAAAGCAAGGTCCATAAAGACATGGATGACAGAGTCTGGTGTGGATGAACTTCACTGGCCTGCACAGAGTCCTGACCTCAACCCAGTAGAACACCTTTGGGATGAATTAGAGCAGAGACTGAGAGCCAGGCCTTCTCATCCAAATCAGTGTGTGACCTCACAAATACGCTTCTGGAAGAATGGTCAAAAATTCCCATAAACACACTCCTAAACCTTGTGGACAGCCTTCCCAGAAGAGTTGAAGCTGTTATAGCTGCAAAGGGTGGACCGACGTCATATTGAACCCTATGGATTAGGAATGGGATGTCACTCAAGTTCATATGCGAGTCAAGGCAGATGAGCGAATATTTTCGGCAATATAGTGTATATATTCATACTTATACAGTACAATCACATATATTACGTGACTTGAACTTTTAAGTTTAAAATTATCCTTTTCATGATCAAATTTGATTTTTGTAATTTATTGATCTCGCAAGTTTTTTTTTTTTGTTTTTTTTTAATACAAGTCCACCTTACAGTTGCTCATAGATGCTCCCTAGGTTACTGAGCCATGAAACTCCCAAGTCTGTCTATAAGGCAAAGTTTCATTGTAAATTGAATGGAATAATCCAAACTTAATATTTCTAGGAGTGGCACAGCGGCACTGTGACACGCTGACTATCTCAAAAAGACCACCTGGAAACATGCACTCTGAATAAAGCCTACATACTTGTGTGCAGCAGACACAGCACACTGTACTGTGCCATTTTAAACACTAGTTAATTACACCCTTTGGAGCAAGTCACATTTGTCTTTTTACATAAAAATGATCTCTCTAACAGAACATGAGCTGAATATATTCTGGAAGTGTGTGCTTCAATAGAGGTGTCCATTGGGCCACAGGAAAAGGCAGCATAATGATGAAGACTGTCCTCTGCCTGCTTAGAATCATATTAATATTAGTAACACTGCCAAAATCAGCCTATAGGCTCATCCCTGAGATGACAGGGAAGGTCTGGACTGTACTGGGCAGCTCACTCTTGCATTCCTAAAGGAGATTTCTCCATCTTAAATTTGTTTTAAGAATTTGACTTGAAATCAATGCCATACACTGTGTCTAATGAGTGATTTTTAAACAATGTGAACCTTTTTGTGGTCTGCTTTGACACACCTGAAAGCTAAAAAGAAGCAAATATTTCTAGGTCTGGACCACTGACAATATGAGGTCTACACTCCAACATGCCAATGTAAATGGACTGTACTTACACAGTGCCTTTCTGGTCATCTGCCATTTTTGTGGCAACACACTACTTTCTGCAGCACAGTACTGTTCACCCGATGCTCATAAGGCTCTGGTACCACAATGTGTTCCACCACTGCTTTTATGCAGACAGAGGGGGTTGTAAGTATTCAAGAAAAGTTGGAACACCTGTAGGAATTAGTAGCACCAGCTTTCAAGGCATATTCAACCTTCATTGCTGCAGAACAGCTTTAATTTGTTAACCCACTTTATGTTCCCTGAAAAAGGTCTTTTTGTATAATTGTGAAATGTACATTATTTTTCAGTTTTGGGTAGCGAAACCTTTTTTTTAACCTCTGGCTGTTTGGTACTTACCTTTGTAACATTTCAAGCTATTCAACTTGACTTGCACGACTTGAATTGCAATCAATAATTGGAAAAATTAGGGTGTTCTAAAACGTTTGACAGAATGTATATGCATGTCAAGGGATTTAAAAAGAAACTTTTTTAAATACACACTGGAATCAATTGTAATCAGCCTCAAACATCAAAGCTGATTTAGCTCAGACAGGATTTCACCTTTTCAGGCTCCCTCTATTTTGTTAGCATTTCTAACATTCCGTTGTTGTCATTAAAATAAAATTTGAAAGTAGATACAAGGGTAAAGGAAACAATAGAACACATAAAGTAATACAATACATTGAACAAAATGAGTTGGAGCAGTAAAGAAACTGAGTGAATATCACTCTCGGTAGGTGAAACTTGGAAAAAAAAAATGGAAAATGGTTTTGAGGTTGTGCGAACTGACATTTACTGTGTCATTGTCACAAGGTCAGAGTGATGTGGTAGTACATAACAGTACACACAATTATTCAATTCACTCAGTTGCATTGCACTGCCATGAATTTGATGCAGCAGCGTGAAAATAAAACCAGTCGTGCATGTAGGTTCCAGCAGCAATGATATCCAGCATGATGCAAACTGCACTTTACCCATGAGCAGGTAAGATGTGATGCTGCAGTGAGTCTATAAGACTGTGGCACTCTGACATCCATGCACATGCCGTAGGAAGCAGTAATGAAACATTGAACTGTAACACTAAATGCACATATTGATCCATGGAAATGCTGTGTACTCAAAGCTATTTGTGCTTGGAATCTAGCTTGTTTGCCAGTTTTGTTGACCTAATTGAATGGGACATATCAGAATCTTATATTCAGGATGCAAGTCTGTTGCTTTTACTTTTTGATATATTTGTATATATTTTTGTATATATTTGTAATTTGCATCTCTAAAAGCACGTCTGTAGTTTACTGCATATTGCATGGGGTATAACTGAAATAAAGGTCCATGGAAACGCCACCTTTCTCCAGTCCAATGCTTCATACACTTTTGTTCCCAGTGAACACAACAGTATCTGATGTTAGGTGGCACCAAGTCCATTATCACCATTATATGCACAATTTTCTATAATCAGACAGAAAATTATAAGTGATGCTTTGGAGCACAAAATTGGACCCCGAGACTCAACACTGGACAAAATAATACAAATATGTGAAATCTGAAGTTTCTGGAGACTTGCCATCTTTACAGGCAATTAATTTCCATCTGAATAATCACATTCCTCTCAGTCTCTTCAGGGGTCCAGCTGTGCAGTGTGGAGTGCTGGTCTAGAACATCACTCAAGCTTGTCCTCGCTAATGAAAGGTTTCTTGTTAGGAGGAAGAATGGCATCTATACCTACTAGGCAGCTGACACAAGGCTGAGCAGTGACACCTTAGACTATACTTAAACGACCCACACACACGCACACAGACTTTGTTACAGCCCATTACCCAGCCTTCAGTACTGTGAGGGAAGGGGACTGGCAGGTATTGATCCATAACATCAAGACCGGATACACGGAGACAGAAGAGAAAGCCTACGGAGAGGCAGCACACACCTTATACTGTCACGTTCTCGCTGCTCTGCCTTTCATTGTCGCACTCACACGCTCTGCTTCTCTCTAATACACCATTTCATTAAATGCATCATTTTTAGGAAAAGATCTCTGCACACCTGAATGTGTGACCGGAATCTAATTATGTATTTACACTATGTTTGAGTAGACAGTACACTGGTGTTTTACTCAGTGATTGAAAGAGTCAGCACAATACTTATTAAAAAATACTGGTAACTCACTCCCAAATCTGTGGACATTTAAGTTGGCAAATAATGCATTGTGAGACCAAAACTTGATTTGTGATGATTTGTCAGGATCCACTGACATCACATTCTAACACAGCACTTGATGCCCCACTACAGCCACAACATGTGGACATGTGGTCAAGATTGTTAATTTAGCTTAAACAGGGAAGCCCAGACTTTTACTCTCCCCAGCCACTTCATCCAGCTCTTCCGAAGTGATCCCGAGGTGTTCCTAGGCCAGCCGGGAGACATAGTCTTTCCAGCGTGTCCTGGGTCCTCCCTGGGGTCTCCTGCCAGTGGGACTGCCCAGTACACCTCACCAAGGAGGCGTCCAGGAGGCATCCTAACCAGATGTCCGAGCCACCTCATCTGGCTTCTCTTGATGTGGAGGAGCAGCGGCTCTACTCTGAGCCCCTCCCAAATGACCGAGCTTCTCACCCTATCTCTAAGGGAGGGCATAGACAACCTGCGGAGGAAACTCATTTTGTCCACTTATATCCATGACCATAGGTGAGGGTAAGAACATAGATTGGCTCAGCTCCCTCTTTACTGCGACGGATCAGTACAGTGTCTGCATCACTGCAGAAGCTGCACCTCTCCAGTCTTCCCTCACTTGTGAACAACACCCCAAGATACTTAAACTCCTCCACTTGGGGCAGGATCTCTTCCTGGACCTGGAGAAGGCACACCACCCTTTCCGACTGAGGACCATGGCCTCAGATTTGGAGATGCTGATCCCAACTGTGTCAACTGAAGATCTTGGCTTGATGAAGCCAACAGAACCATATCGTCTGTGGAAAGCAGAGATACTGAGTCCACCAAACTGGACCCCCTCAACGCCTCGTCTGCACCTAGAAATTCTGTCCATAAAAGTTATGAACAGAATCAGTGACAAAGGGCAGCCTTGGCAGAGTCCAACTCTCGCTGGAAATGAACCCGACTTACTGCCAGCAATGCAGACCAAACTCACACACCAGTCGTACAAGGACCGAACATCCTGTAGCAAGGTGTCCAGTGCCCCATACTCCCGGAGCACCCCCCACATGACTCTCCAAGAGAAACAGTCGAATGCCTTCTCCATGTCCACAAAACACATGTAGACAGGTTGGGCAAACTCCCATGCACCCTTCAGAACCCTGCCAAGGGTGTAGAGCTGGTCCACTGTTCCACAGCCAGGACGAAAAACCACACTGCTCAAACTATTAGCTGATGCCATTATTATTATGACAAGTCTCTGACTTTCAGCAGTTCTATTAATAGTAATGGTGACATGCTGACCTGTATTGTTTGGAGCATATGGCACATTGACATTACACAGCGCACCTTTAAAGCACAGGCACATCAACCTTGTGTTTGATGTAATTGCTCTGCACTCAGCCCTGAAAACGGATGTAATGTCACGGTTCAGATGAGCGGAAAACACTCTGTGAGAGCGATGCTGTAGCGAAGACACGCTAGAATAATGATGAAGAGTTGTCCGGCAACAAAGTTCAACCAGACTCAAATTTTTTTTACACAACATCATCTGGCAAGTCACAGGATTAAATACATTTCACACATTTGAGGTTGGAACACTTGCAGAATGCTCTTCCTGTGTTCATAATTACTTTGAAATACTCTCTGTTGTGTTCTTTGCTTTACGGACAACACCTTTTAATTGCCTCCGTATTGGAATCTGCTACATAAATAAATAAAAAAGAACATACTGTGAAATGTTTTGAAAACCCCTCTGTATTTGCATGTTTTTTCTTTACTTTAATGAAGCTTTGTCTGGTGTCTCAGTAGATGATTTTACTCTCAAATCTCACAAAACTTTTAAACCAAACAATGATTTCCAAAGTTCTTAACAATGTTTGTTTAAATTATTTTTTTTGTTGTTGTTTTTTTTTTTTTATAGAAACCCTCTCTGGATTTATCTGATTTATTTTATGAAGAACAATTTTGAAGTGGCCTGCACTTGTTACGTGTAGCTCAAGAACGTGCAGTTTGGATTGTTTCCTGAAGGCAGTTGGGAAACATCCTAAATGTCATCTAAAATTTAGCTAGGTAGGATTTCAAAGAGGAGTGTAATGAGGCCCAAGGGGACTGAAGTCCTCCTTTGTCCAACTCAGACATCAGATCAGAATCAAGATCAGGTCATTTCTTTCATGTGCTGAGGAAAGGTCATGCATGTCTGTTATATAAGGTATCAGCAGGCGATACATCCAAAGGTTGCAGTACTGCCAAACTTTTAACACTTTTAAGAGAAGCAACCACATCACAGCAAGCCTTGCTGCCCTATTTGTTACAGCTCGTTTCTAAAGCCTTGAACAGTCAGCCTCCTGTCTAAATCTTTGATCCACTGACTCCCTAAAAGCCTGATTGCTGCTAGAGATTCTCTGGCAGGGCCCTGATAATGGTTACTAAATCTCAACTTGTCACTGAAGGTGACTGGATCTTTGCTGTCTGAGGCCCCTCAGCTGTAGAACTATTTGACTTAATGTGTAAAATGTACTATATATGAGAGCTTCTTTGGCTAGAATAACAGGAATGCACAGTGGATGTGAATGATAATCATAATGATGGTGGCCAGAAAGAGATAAAAAGTCCTTCATCTACTCAGAAAGCACTAGAACATGTACAGTAATGTGGATTCTCTTCCCCTGGGGTTTTCACAAGCTCTTTTGGTGCTTTGATCGTGGATGGATAAAAGAGGTCTGGGTCAGATAGTCACACTGCAGAGATCTAAGTAAGCACTGTACTCATTCCTCTAACGCCTCCTGATAGTTTTCACCTTTTTATCCCCATCTACCTTTTTGTCCGTTCTCTCCATCTTTTCACTTTTCCTGTCATGTCCTAGGTCTCTACTTCTTCATTTTCCACTCCTGTGTTTACGCCCTCCACTACTAAAAGCCCTTTATCCAGTTAATCCCCTTTCTTTCCACTTTCTTCCATTAATCCATTGTTTCAATCGCTTCTATTTCTGTCCCCTTTTTCTTTAAATCCTGTCTGACTTTTTTTTCATCATTTTTCCTTTCTCCACCAGCTCAAATATGTTGACAATATTAAATCTTGCAGCAGCCTCCAGTCGATCAGGAAGATGGTTTAACTTGGCGCTCAGACGTCTACCTCTATTTGGTAACCGTAACAACACCATGGTAACTGTGATGTTATCATAGCTGTGTCTCTGCACCCAAGGTAATGGCTGGATATTTTTTTTTATTGTTGCAGGGTTGATTAAATGACATACTGAGGCAGCTGATCACAAGCTAAATGTGTATTTTGGGCTTTTGCTGTTAATATGTCATGGTCTGCTTCATTTAGACCCCAGTCAACAGCATTGCATTTCATAAGCTTCTGTCAGCTGCTATCTGCAAGAAAAGTTCATTATTTCCCCATCTGGCACTTCACATGTTTCAGAGAGAATCATAGACACAGAATCGGCCTTTGGAACTCATAAATTAGACTAAATTAGTCAAAGCCTTTAAATGAGTTTCTGAATGTAAAAATAAGAGTCACACTTTCTGCCAATCATTTTTTTTACAGGGATACACTAATCATCACCCATGTATCATGCTGAGAGGATAACTAAAGCGTGAATAAATTAGGGCATCTGTCAGTCGCTCTCAACTTCAATCGAAAAGGGCGGTTTTCATAAATCAAGCTGCCCACACATCCACGTCTAACAGCCACTCACCCAACTCCATGCCTTACACTTCAACTGATCATCATGCAGTAGGAAGACCTGGAGTGCTCTCTCATAAAATGAACACATTTTAATTGACATTTACACAAGCTTCTCTGCAGGCTTATATGAGAGTGTACTAATTACTCTATTAACCCCCCTCATATTTTTCCAATCACGCTCTCTCTTTTGCTGTTTGTTCAACCACAACTCATCATGGAGCAAATGGTTAAATCAAGGCCATAATAGCAAGGATATGGCTTTGTCCATGTGTGACGTAACCACGGCAACAGGAACCCAATGTGCTATGTAGCAAACAGTGAGAAATCAAAGAAACCAAAGAAAATAATATGGGGGTTATGCAGGTCATGCATTCTATTACACAGAAGTATCATGGTAAATAAAGTATTTTGAGACACTCCGTCTCCATCTCAGTGAGCATAATTAGAAATCCAGTTATCATATTTGTACGGGCCCCCACAGATTTATCACATTCCACTTTCTGTCTAGGGAAAAGGAATCACTGAAGCAAAAGTTGGACCAGAGTAATAATTTTACACAGTTGGTGTTTTTTTCTCCTGCATACACAATGTAATGCAGGCATAATCTCCCACTTTTTTCCTTCACTGTGACTCTCCCTCGTGTACCATCACAGGTTTGTCACATGGGGAGGCAGGAAACGATGAATCATTCAGCACTAGCAGTCTGCCTATAGGAGTGTGCATGCACCTGTATGAATCACAGACTGAAGCTCTGGGTTTACAGAGAGTGAAGGTTGGTAGCATGCAGGGGGGAGCTTGTTGCCAATGATTGAGATTATTACATGCAACACACACTGGGCAACAACTGCTGCTACAGAACTAGGAAATGAAGGTTTGAGTGTGACATTTTCTAATACCATACCATGACTAGGCATTATACAATGCATCGGGAAGTAAATGTGCTGTAATTCATTTGTTTTAAATTAACTGCTATTATGAACCCTCAAGTAGGCTTATTCACTGAAACATAAAGTATTCTTTCACAAACTTTTCCAAGGCCTCAGTGCCTGTTTCCAATGAAAAGAAGTTTTACTTTCAGAAGGCTATGGTGGTTGTGCATTTCTAAAGAAAAGAAAAAGACAATGAAAAGAAAAAAAAAAGCATCTTGGATCAACAACGAACAAAAAAGTGCTATATAGTAAGCTGTCATTTCAAGTGACAGCCGGTCCAGACATGGTTTGACTGTGTGAAAAGTAGGAAACAAAAGAAGAGCAAGATAAAGAGTTTGTGTGCAGAGCAGTCATGGAGACAGCCATTACAATGCAAAGACGCACAATAAGTTGGAGAAATGCAGTCTTGACCAATTATGTTATTGAATCTCAACAACAAATAATAACTTGGTGAACATAACCCTAAGCTTAGATGAAATGAAGAAGAAGACGATGCAGATATGTGTTTATCTGCATGTCAGTCTGTCTCATGTCTCTGTCAGTCCATTGTACTGCATGACAAATTGAAATGAGAATGTCAATGATAATCCCCTTTAGAGCCATGCTGGAGGGACAGCAGCATCCTTGCACACTTCATTTATCAGCCCACCCCTGGTGACAGTAAAGCCATTGCAACCTAATTAATCGCAATAGCTGGTAGTTGGTAGTTTAATCTCAACGGCCTCAGAAAAACAAGCGTTGTGTTCCAACAGAGATTTACAGGAAGCCAGGGGTAAAACTCAGGTTCCTCTATGGAAAATGTGTGTGTGTGTGCATGTGTGCGTGTGTGTGTGTGCGCTCATCCTTGAGGATACGTTTTAAGATGTTAGTGTGCTTGTGTCTCTCTATGTATTTGGGTACATTTGTACTTTTTTCTGATTACCCAGGACCAAAAAGTCTCAAACAAACGAGCGACTAAATTTAGAGACTCACCTGCAGTTGTGTCTCAGCTCCCAGGAGGCTGCGCTTCGACAATGCACTGCAGCATGCAGATTACAGGGTCAACTCCAGTGTCAAGACTGCAAGTAATTAAGGATGTGCTCTGTCCCAGTTTCTCCATTACCTGAATATAGACAGCTAAAAAAAAAAAAAGAAAAGTAACCATTATGGCATGTTTTAGGTCACTCTGTGCATTAATTCTCCTTAAATGAATAGCTCTTGTTTTCTTCCTTTCTGAGAATGAGATGAGAAAATCAATATCAATGAGTGTGTTGAAGGAAAACAATGTTTTCTACAACATAGCGTAGATTGTGAAAGCTAAAGGACAAGTGATTGCTAAGATCTAGAAGAAATAGTGAGAGGTAAGATTCACAGGCAGATCAACAATCATACAGATTGTAAACAAGTGTTGGGATGTTCTAGTTCAAGTATGTTTCTCTCTCTCTGCACTTAAGGGAAGTAAGTGTGTACCTCAAAAAATCTTGACTAAATCCTTTAAGTTTTCATATTTAACCACTAGTGACACATAAATCAGCTTTTATCACTTTGTGAACTCTGGCACAGCTTATTGTCAGCCCTGCAGTGTAAAATAGGAGATGCTGTCTAAATCACTCTGGACAGGTTAAATGAGAGTCACTGTCAACATAGTTGGAATGAGTAACAGTGTGATGAAGAGGCTGGCAGAGTGCATATACAACAGTATGGTATATGGTGTGCCGTTACCATACTGTTACTTTAGGTTGTTATGATCACAGGGTTTGTTCCAAATAAGAGGTGGTCTAAATGTGAGTGTACTGAAAGGTAAGTTCAGTGCTTTTTATAATTTCTTTGACGTTTAAGGTCAAAGTGTTGACTCATTCTGAATGAACTACACTAAATGTCACTCTTTCTGTGCAGTTGAAAAAAACAAGGTCTGTGGTCCAAAAGAGGATGTAGAGAGGATGCCAGTAAGCTCAGCTCAATTATGTAGTCTAGCAATTAAAGTTTGCCAGGTGGTGGATAAAAACAGGATCCACAACCTGGACCGGATGATTATGGGAATGACTGTTCTTTGGAATAATCTTTGTATGTTAGTGTAGTTAGAAAAGAAAAGAAAATGTCATCCAAAAGAAATGACAAAACAGGTTCATATAACATCCAGTCATCAACAAATTATCCTCTTATGCATTCATATTTCATCCAGCTCATCCAGGTCTGTTGCAATATGTTCCTACATAGCTAAGAAAGGTAGCATAGAGTTCATATCTCAGGTGCCTCAAGGAAAAAAAAACTTTGGGACTTCCTTTCCTTTTAATTAAAAACTGCCAAGCATCATCAGCTGCACTTTGTGCTAAAAGCTAATCAAGGACTGTATATCAAGACTATTAGGATGCTAAACATTGTACCTGCAGTAATAATACTATATACTATAATAATACTGTACTATACTATACTATGCTATACTTTAAAAATATTGTTCATCAAATATACTCTGCAACCAGAAACACCTCTCCCTATAATGTAGTCCAAAACAAACTAGGACCTCAAAAATATCCATAAATACATTTTAACGCTGTTAAAAACATGCAAGTTTAGAGTGACAGTATGAAATCTTTTCCCCTCTTCAGACTTCTCCTTGTGGACTCACCGAAATGCCAGAGGGCGTCCAAACAAAATATTCAGTGAAGAAGCAAGAAGTCAATGAGTGTTTCCGAATGGAATAAAATCCTCAATACCATCTAGAAATAGTGATTAATCTTTAACTATACAATCTCTCTTAAAAAGGAGTCAAGAATTAAAAGTATTGTAATGAAATTACAATTGTTGAAAGGTTTAAAGTCCTGTAAACAATTAATATGAGCTAATTGTTTTGATGTTATTGCCGCAGTCATGTCTGAAAATAAATTCAGAGGTACTTCACACACAAAAGCATAAATCCCAGGAGATAACTGTAAATCTCATCAGCAGCCGTGCGAACAAAGAAAATGTCAATGACAGCTCCTTTGCATCAGTCTGTTTAACTGAATATTGACTCAAACGTCTTGTGCTGTCGGTAGAGCTCTGTGGATCTTTACTCACTGGTCAAGAAGAAAACAGTCTAGGGCATTTTTGTGCCACACATCAAGAGGATCACTTTACCCATGATTCTCTGTGTGTGTGTGTGTGTGTGTGTGTGTGAGCATCCTTATTAGCTCTGTAGTTAAACTTCAGAGCAGAGAGACTTTGATAAATAGTGTGTCTCCTGACTCAGTCTGGGGCAGTCAGTGTAATCCTGAATCATTTGACATTTGGCAGTTTCTAAATCACCGTAATATATGACTGAAATATCCCAGGCTTTTAATCATTTACAAGCCAGAGGGAAAGTAAAAGTTAGTGAGCTGGTAACAGATGGGAAGAAATGGTGAGAAATGATGTTTCCTTCTTCCTGCAAATGTTGTAAAAAGACACACTCTAGAGCTGTCTGACTTTCAGTGAAATGAAATGCACTTCAACTTAAAATAGTGCCATTATTTCTAGTCAAATCATTTTATGCTACATGTCAACGTTTACCTCATTCACACACATTTATACACAGATGGCAGAGGCTGCTCTGCGAGGTGGCCGATGGTATTCCCTTTGAGAGCAATTTGGGGTTCAGCATCTTGCCCAAGGGTACCTTGACATGATTGGAGGAGCCTGGGTTCGGACTCCCAATCTTTCAATTAGTGGATGGCCTGCTTTAACTCCTGAGTCCCCATTTTTTTTTTTTTTTTTTTGTAAAAATTGAGATTTCTCAGGAAAAGTCTTTATTTTCTTCTCTAACCAAGAAGATTACTGCACTATTGCATTTCTGTCTGGGAATGTCTTACAATGAAACTAGCATATTATATTAAACAATATAATACCAAAAAGGGCAACAACATGTGTCCATATTAAAAAGAATATATTGAATGGAGATTTCAATCTTTTAATGATTAACCGTGTAGCTCTAGCACTCACCAAAATGTGTGATCCCTGTTGTATTGTCTCACCACGGCAGATTGGACATCATTGAAGATGCAGTATGAGAACACTGAATACAAAACACCTGTGAGGCAAGAAGAGTCACTGGAGAAATCCTCTTGTGTATCACATTCTTTTATTAACAACGTAGCTCAGTGTTCTTAGAGGAAAGGATTCGCTGGTGAGGACAAGAAGAGAAAGGGACCGGATGAAAAGGTTCTGTGCGCTTTAAACGTGTGGGTTCATACAAAGTGTTGTCTGAACATGGTCCACAGGACAAAAAGGGGTTTGTTCTGTATCCGAATGGATATATTTGAAGACAGGATAAAACGCCTGCTGTCACAGAGAGGAGAGAGACACAGTGAATTGTGCAAATGGGAACAATGTTGCGTGTGTGTGTGTGTGCCTTATGTCTTTGTTCTAGGTGCAGCTCCCTGAAGACTGATTAAGGAGACCATGTGTGAAGATCTAAGCTGTCACAACTCCCTGACACAAGAGGTAGCATTTCATATTTTCTTATTTTTATGTTTTTTTTTCTCTGAATAAATGTATCAGCATCATGTCCAGCCTCATAACATGTTGCAGTTCTTTTGCATCCCAGTCGCTGGAAAATTTTTTGACATCAGACATTTCCATCAACCACAGGTTTCATTTATAAGTCATATCAGCATTGTATTGCACTATGCTAAGCAGGGTGGTTAATGTTGTGAACCAGTTGGTCGGGGAATACTTGGTAGTTGGTTGGTGCTATCCTAAACCACAACTGGTAGGTTTAGGAAAGAACTATCGGTGCTTCTCCACTACACAGTAATGGCACTGCACAGCACGGCACAGCAAGGTACGGCCCAGTTTTGTTGCTTTTCCATTACAACTGAGTACCTCCTCGGCGTGGGCGGGGTCGTCATAAGGCAGCGCGAAACTGCCGTAACTTAATTTGCATGTGACACAGAAAACCGGGAAGAAGAAGAAGAACAACAACCCAAACAATGGAGGACAAGGAAGTGATCATGTATTTGTTGCTCACTCTGTGACTTTTTGTCACACACAAAGCGATAAAAAAGAGACAGTGGAGCGTCGAAACTGCCAAGAAACAAAAGAAGAAGAAGAAGAACAGAGACAGAGGACACTGTTTTTAAAAATGGCGGCGTTGGGTTGTGTTCTGCTTTTACAGTCCAATCAGACATCCCGCATCCGATGACGCTTCCAATGACGATGCTTGTTTGCCAATCAGTGGAAGGCAGTCGGCTGACGTCATGTTTAGTATCGCTTCGGCTCGCTTGGAACCAGGGCTGAGGAGGTACGAAAAAAGTACCTGGTACCAGGTACCAGGCACTAGTGGAAAAGCGCCACAACCGTGTAGTCAAGTCAAGTCAACTTTATTTGTATAGCCCAATATCACAAATTATGAATTTGCCCCATTGGGCTTTACAATCTGTACAGGATATGACACCCTCTGTCCTTTACAAATGACCCTCGCATCGACTAAGGAAAAACTCCCCCAAAAAAAAACAGTGTAGAGCTGTGCCACGCTGTACCTTACCATGCCTGTGGAAAAGCGCCATATGTGGATAGGGTTAAAAGTACTACATTTGTGAAAATTAAACTGAACAACAGTCTCCAAGATGAAAGCATCACCATTGAAAGTATCCTGGCTTGCAGAAACCTAGCACTGAAGCTTGTACAAAAAAAAGATTCTCTCTGACCTTTCCAACGACTTGGGCAGTGGGAAAAAAAAATAATAAAAGAGAATAAAAAAGTAAAAGTTATAAATGTAGACCGCAAAACACTGACCTATTATCTGAGTAACATAATTGTGGTCTGCCTTTTCTTGGCCCACTATTAATCATTAACTCAAGAATAGCTTTAATGGTCTGGTATACAGAGGGAAAAAAATGTCAGTCTACATCTCAGAGCCCTTTTTTCTGCTATTCATTGGTTCACTTTTTCACTGTGATGTATAAGACCTACAGTACTTAAACCCTGAGGAGGAGCTGTTCAACCCCCGGTGGCGCTGATTAAACTACAGTTCACATGCAGCAGCTTGTTTCCTTAATGCCTTGTTCACACTACATGATTTATGCCCAGTTGGCAGGTCGGCAACAGGTTTTTAACGCCCCATCCCCTGATTGGGATGAGGCAGTCATCTGCTCGGCGAGCCTGAATAGTTAAGTGCGAACACCTCAAAGACCATAGTCAGATGCTCATTGACATCCTGACTCTGTGTCGCCTATGAAAACTGAAGATCTAACCTCTAAATATCCAGTTGAGTCACGCTAATGCAAAACGAGCTACAGCCAATGAGAGCAGACATGGTTGAAAGGAGCAGCGGCGGCGGCAGCGCAGCGGCAGCAGCAGCAGCAGCAGCAGTAACAACATCTTTTCTCTTTTAGTTCTTTCACTACATGGTAGCACACAAACATCCTGGAGGGCTGCGTTCTGCTCCGTGTCCATGTTTGCAAGGAAAATCTCACACACTGACTGCGGTCCAGTTAGCCGCCTCTCACTAATTCCTGATCAAAGGAGCCGCATGAAGAGTCGACTGAAAGTCGTGTAGTGTGAACAAGGCCTTGCCCTTCCTATCCAATTGCGATGACTTCTTGGGCCACATATCTCGAGAATCAAAAGGAAAGCCATTATTAAGAGAAAACAAGCTTTGTTATCTTGAGATAAGCATGGCTGTTCTCTGTTTCCATTATTTTTTTTTTAGGTTATTTTGTCAGGTTTTCTAACCACCATACTATTCACCTGCCATCTGGGGTTTAAAAAGCCCACATTAGATGGCTAGAATGAAATCCAGCTGTACTGTGGGACTGGAAACCACTGGCTTAAACCACACAAGTAATTACCAGGCTAATGGGATTGGGGCCATTTGCTGTGAAATCGTTTCAACCTTACACATTATTCATGAATTGCAGAAGCCGAACAAGTGGTTAAAAAAAGACAACTGACTATGGCTGCATCACTACCTACTTCTGACTTGCAGGTGACAAAATATGGGAGATCCTTGATTCTCAACAACATAAATGTCAGTCAAGTCAAGTCATGATATTTCTCGAAAAAGCACAATGCATCTGAATCTGTTACAACTGTGCTTCATTACACCACTGCTCAATAAGAGAGAGCACAAAGTGATTTTCTCTGAGTGCTGCTCAAGCCATTATCCTCCCCGAACAGGTAGTAAGGTAGAGTGACTTTGGAGAGTAAAAACCCCTTCAGAACGAGCAAAAAAACAGCATATCCTGTTGCCATGACAACCACAGGAAAGGATCAAGGGGGAGAGCAAGTTTTGCTCAAGGCCGTATTAGTGGGACTCTAGTGCCATCTTATGGTTAGTGTTCATACTAAACATATAGTGAATACTGCTGCTAAAACTGACGTGTACTTGCTCACGACTAACCAGAGTGACCTGTTATTAATTCAACACATTCATCAACCAGCATAGAGCTCAGATCAGTCCTCAGAGGTAGGATTAGTACATTTAAAGGGTTACCTGGCACAGTAAGAGAGGAAGAGTAACTTTAAGCCTAATGTCCACTTGCATCAGACACATCAAAAGAGTGTGTGTGTGTGTGTGTGTGTGTGTGTGTGTGTGTGTGTGTGTGTGTGTGCTCTTGACTGGGTAGTGTGTCAATGGTTTCTGACAGTATGAGTCTTGACAAAGGCCAGGAACCTGTGGAGGGAGAGGAAACCGTGCAGCTTCATCCAATCATCAGCCAGAATACTGCAGGCAGAACTCTGCAGTAGGCCTGCATGTACGTAATCATGCATCTCACACACATATATATACACACACACACACACACACACACACACACACACAAAATGTTCCCCCCGTGTTAACCTGTGAGATGTGTGATCTGTGTGTGACATTCTTTGCTTATCATCGTGGTTTAGTGTTGAGAAAACTTCAGCCCTTGGGAAATATTTGGAAGGACTCAAGAGAACACTGAAGGTGAGAGGTGAAAGATATCAAAATGTCTGTTCTGACGGTGGTTATGAAAAGAAATATTCTTTGTGCTAAACGCACTTGCGAGATAAACCAGTCTGATGAAAGATGACAATTGCAAAACAACCAAATATCCTCAGAATATAAGTGAATTTTGTTGTGTTGTACAAATGACATTGGTTTGAGATCCCTCTTTTTTAACTTTTAAAGTTGTTTTTGTTTTAAATCAGATATATTAATTTAATAATAACCTCAAATTGCATTGCTAGAATATTACATCAATCACCAAGGCATTATAAACTACAATTACTCAGAGGTACAAGTGTTCACAATTTTTTTGTGATCTCAGTAATTTCTCACCACGAATGAGAAAAAAAACAGGAAACTAAAAGTTAAAGACAAAAACTAGAAATTTAATGAAAATGCCAATAAAAGAGAATCACATAAATTAAAATTTTAAGCATTAATGAGTATTTTGTAGATTGAATGAAGTTATTGTTTTCTGTGTACAAATATTCAAAGTTCAAATAAAAATGTATTTTTTGTTTTTAAAAAGTAAGCATGAGTTAATCTCCTCGGTAGCACTGAATATTAAGATTTTTTTGTCGTTGTACCTTAAGAAGACCACGTCAAAGCAGCTGGACTTGATTCAGATTCTTGAAGACAGTTTGCATGTTTTGAATGAAAAAGCAAAATTTTTTCCACAGATAAAGAACAATAAAAGTATGTAATATATATATATATATATATATATATATATATATACGTATATATATATATATATATATATATATATATATATATATATATATATATATATATATATATATATATATATATATATATATAAAAGATTTCATGTATGGAGTTACAGGAATAAGAGATGCCCTTTTTACTCCCAGACACTTGATCAGACTGATGTAGACCTTTAATTCCACAGTCCTGTCATGAAGCATCTCACTGGTGAGCCATACGGCAAAATAGCCCCATGAGGTAACGTTTGTGACATCAGTGCTATTGTGTGCCCATGTGGATGAGTTATGTCTTGAGATGGGGTGGGTGACAGTCATATTAAGGTGATCCTGTGTCCACTGATTCACTGACAGCACATTAAAGGACTCAGTGCATGCAAACTACTAGGCTATACAGCGCAATCAGCCTGAGAGTCGCTGAAAATAGGCCATTTCTTAGATCTCTCTCTCTCTCTCTCTCTGTGTGTGTGTGTGTGTGTGTCTGAATGTGTGTTAGTGAGACATCAGGCTGTTTTCTTCAGGCTTGTCACGCAATGTTTCTTGAAGCCCCGCCCTTCACACACACACACACTTTCCTGTTTTATGTCTCTTCAGGTTAGGTTGGCTGCTCTGGCTTTCTGTTTCTTCTATCCCACTTCCCTTCTTTAATATCTGAGGGCTGACGTTTGCTCTGCATGATGTCAGTGTTGCTCTAAATAGTTGTGAAAAGAATAAAAAGAATGCATGCCATGGCTGTAAATAATAATAAAAAATAAGTTTTCCATTTATTAATTTTGAAGAGTATAATTTAACACAACTCAAACACTTCCAGTGTTTGAGTTGTTCGATGCTCTGTCGTAATTTCACATTGCTATTTGTCATTGCATGATGTAAATCATTTGTATTTTCTTAGTTTGTTTTTTTAATCCATAACTTCCCATTATTGTGTTTTTGCATTTGCATTTTACATTGTTTTTGGTTGTTTTGTAAAGGAAGTGTAGCTTACATATCCCCACAAAATGCAAAATATGTGAGGATATTTTTGCATCAGTACATTTTAATTTACTGCTGAACTGAAACATGTTGCACTCAGATGGTAGCTGCCATTCTGCTGGAGGGTTGGCTGGAAGTGCTCACACTGAGTATGGACATATTAACCAGAGTCATTACTACATGCTGAGTTAAGTTGTTAAGAGCTTCACCCTTTGTTTAGCTTAGCTTTTCTGCATTGATAGGTTCAGCAGCAGAAGTTCAACTGATCAAATTAAGCCAAGTCAGAAAAAAACCCACACAACTCAAAGGGAAATATAATCACTACACAGTTGAAAATGAGATAGGTTATCCAAATTTGAGAAGTCAGATATTAATCAAGAATAACATAAACTCACTAAAATAGTTTTTATTTCTGTTCAGGAACGCAAGAGAGTAACTGTAATTTGGCATCTCAATCAAAAAAAATGGCATACTCTGCTATTTTTTCATTTTTTATGAAAACAGAAAATATTTTAGCATTATACATATATATATATATTTATATATATATATATATATATATATATATATATATATATACGTATACATACGTATATACATGTATATACGTATGTATACGTATATATATCTATACGTATATATATACGTATATATATATATACGTATATATATATATATGATGAAAGAGCTTACACATACTGGTGGATTAACCATTACAGAAACATAATAAAAGTATTTTGGTTATCTGTTAATTTACACAGGGTGGTGGTTTGATAAATTTGTTAAGGATTTTGTATAATTTCACCTAAGAACAAAATAAGATAGTAAATCGATAAATTGTGACTCACCATTGTGGTTATATATGTTAGCCATTTGTTGATTTGATATTTCTCTTATTTTTGCATCAAAAGAAAACAGAGGGATATCATGTATTAAACTATTAATTTGAAAAAAAACTTCAGTTCTATATGACTGAAAAAAAAATTGTAAATTTTATTTCTTTTTAAATCCCATGTGAGATGTGAATAAACTCAGTCGCGCTCCACTAGTTTACCTGCATGCAGTGGCCACGTGCTCCATTGGCCCAATATACTGCGCTCGAGCTCACTGACAGCGTGCCTATACAGCTTGTCTCGCGCGGTCGACCCAGTCCCTCTCTCTTGCACCTCTCGTGCACTTTTCGTGCACACTCTTCTCCTTTGTCACGCGATCTTTTAATGTGACAGGAGCTCATCTGAGGATGAAATGAGTGAGTATATACACACACACACACACATATATATATATATATATATGTTGGGCTAAAAAAATATTAGCGGACACCTGGATCAATTTATTCCCATTGATGCAGTTTCTGAGTGAGTAATGGAGGGTTATTTGTCCCAACCGACCCCATCAGCTGAACACTGCGGGTTAAATAAGCAGGCTTCAAAACAATCTGACCGAGGAGAGAAAAAAAAACTCATGTGATCTGCCTTGATGGGTTTTATTATGTTGCAGATGAAATTAAATTTGGAACTGGTTAATTGCATATACTGCTAATCTGATTTCTATAATGAAGGACAATTCGCTAACATGAGGCCATTCAAATTTTGATTGAGTGGGGAGATTAATATGCATCACGTCGTTTTTCTGTCGCGTTTGGATTCGTGATGGTGGAGTTATTTGGCTTATCTCCGGTCATGAGCTGCATCCACCGAGTGTCTCACTGACTGATTCGGAGCTTGGACTCGTGCCAAAGTGCCTGAACTCTTTTTTAGGATCTGACATATGACCAGCTTCTTAATTTCAAAGCCTGATTTAACACTATGGGCAGGTCTTGGCTCCTTATACGCACACGGATCTATTTCGTCATAAGCTTATTACAGCAGGTCAGCAAGTTCCCCCGGCCACGTGTTTCCAACTATGGTAAGAAATGATTAAGAAATATCATACTTCGTTCACAATGTATTAGCATTTTCATGTCCTTTGGATAGAAAGGCTGAGAGGCATCATTTGGTTTTAATTTGGTGCGTAATTTGGAATTGTAAAGAAAAAACTCTATTTTGCATTTTTCCCCTCGCATTGCTTTTTGTTTCACTCATTTTAATGGTAATCTGTCAGAAGGGACTGAAACTTCCCAAGGCTTGGATAGGAGCACAGGGTCGGTTGAGTGGGAAAAGGTCCCTGCTTTTCAGCCCCTTTGTGCTGGGCTGACGAGCACGTCCTGACAGGGGTTAACGTACCGTAAAGAGGTTAAACAAACGGACATTCCCCGTTAGAAATCCTTCAGACACATAAGGCCTTATAAGCGGAGAAATTGGCAGCGGTACGCTCTGGTTTTACCCAGGGATTGGAGCTAACCTCACCTTTTTATAGACTTTCCCTTTTGTAAACACATTTAATATATAAAGTCCTGTCACAATAAACTGGCGGCATATTCATTGAATTGTGCTTGAAGTTATTTTCATTTAACAGATATGGAGGCCAGAGACAGATTTTTATGTGAACAGAGTTCATAGAGCAATGTTATCCGAAATCCTTACCTATGTAATGAACATGGACGTTTACATAACAATGATTATGACATTAAGCTTGATTTCTTTCAGTATTTTCTTTCAGTTTCTGTCAGTACTGAATGAATGAATGAACAAATGAATGACTTTTTTATTATTGTTATTTATGTTGTGCTTG
This sequence comes from Synanceia verrucosa, assembly GCA_029721515.1. Classification (NCBI taxonomy): domain Eukaryota; kingdom Metazoa; phylum Chordata; class Actinopteri; order Perciformes; family Synanceiidae; genus Synanceia; species Synanceia verrucosa. The sequence continues at coordinate 20,250,027 of CM056555.1, forward strand.
TAAACACAGCAAAGAAGAAACAAATGTCAGCATCTTTATAAGTCAAGATTAACATTGTTATCTCCTCATAAAACCCATTTGGACATCATTTGATGTCATGTTTAAGGACCTGTGCTCAAAATCCTTGTACTTCAATTATTTGACTGGAGATAAAAAAGGTCTAACCCTTGCTTTCAGGGCCTTTAAAAGGACATTATGCTACTTAGAGGCTTGACAGTGATTAGATGTACATACCATATATATAAAACAAACTGTGCATTTTTCAAATGAGTGGCCCACTGACACAAATACATGAGGCAGAATGATCAGGAAACTGGGTTACAGGAAGGCTCTGAATGCATTCTTAATAATAGAGGAGATAAACGTGCACACCAGAGATGGAACGAAACAAATGTGGAAGGAAAGTCTAGGAAAATGAAAATCTATCGTTTCTCTGTGTTTTATACTCAGCAGAAACGCCTGTGTAGGCGAGATGTTAAGCTCTTGATTACACATACAACTTTGTTGTACTTGAGAATCCCAGTGCACCAAGAGTGAGAGTCAAAATGCCAAAACCTTCTAAAGTCTCTTTGAGCTCTGAGTCGAAAATCTCTTCTAAGCATTCCTCGTTGTGAGGCTTGCGCTGATACGAAGGTCTGGTATTTGTAGGCTATATGCTGTTGATTTGCACTGGGAGGAAAAGAGAATGGCAGAGATTATGGGCAATTAAAGCCCACTTTATGCCGGTCTGCTGGCGTCACAAAGTCTGGCCAAGAATGCTCACCTCGGCTAATACTATCAATGAGAACAAACTCTGCAGCATCAACTTATTACATACAGTGAATTATTAATGCCAGAGCAAGCATGATCCAGCTAAGCTGGCTTGCCTGTTAAGGAAAGCAAGTATGCAATGAGATTTTGTCAGAGAATGCAGAATAGTTAAATACTGGAAGATCACTCATAGCATTAAGATATGAAAAGGTGCCTTTGCTCCACTGTTAAACAGGCTAAAATTATATAAATGCTGCATATATATATAATAATAATCAATACTTGCGGATTAATCACATTTTTATGGGGTTAGGAGAATCCATGTTGCTTTTCTGACACGATCTGCATCCAGCTTTCAGCTCAGCTGTGGATTATGCTGTGAGAGTAATGTCAGTTTATGGAATTACTGCTGCTTTCTAACCAGCATGGTGCAAGATTTATGGATTTATGCATAAACAGCTCTGGTGATGGAAAATTGCTGGAAATGCATAATGAATCTAAGGGGCACTACACTTTATTGGCCATAAGAGGGCCTTCTCCCAAACCAAGTCTCTGTTAAAGGGAACAGTAGCAGCTCCCAGATCTGTGGGAATGTTACAGTCTCAGTGGTTCCATTTGG